>CM040922.1:21321609-21587187 GCA_023029165.1 Gobiocypris rarus
ATCATGTTCATGGATGCGATTAATAACATTAATGTAGTATGAAGCAGAGCAGGGGCGAGTGCTGTGGGAGCTGAGCAAGGCCGCCGGAGCGATTGTTACACAAAACACACGGCTTGCGAGTAGCGGGACTTTCATTATGATAGGACACAGTCGCCGGCACAATCTCCGCTTTTCTGGTCATGAGTATGAGGTACAGCAGCTCTGTTTATTATATTAGATACATTTAAGTGTGTTTAAAATTATGTTATGACGTTACTCTGTGCGTTCGCTCGCCGGCTGATGTGACACCTGTTCACACTCCAGTGAGAGTAAAGCTTTTCTGCAAAATACAACCGGAAACGAGGGTAAATCAGATATGACGCAATTGACAGGCGACTCCCTCAGACGTTATGCTCACACGTCCCGGTTCATTGGTAAAAATAAATTATTTTCTCACAATTTACAAATAGTTGGAAACATTTGGGATATTGTAAGAACTCAACAGTACAAAATATATAACACTGGCCTGGTGGTTTTTGGATATTTCACTGCAAAAATCCTACATAGTGTACCTTTAATCGACTTATTACTCAATTACCAAAATAATCATTAGCGACTGCACTAGATTAGTTAAAACATTTCAAAATGCAACTGCATTGTTTTGCATTTTCTAAAATTTTATTGAATAAAACAATTTTTTCTAGTCATATATTTCATCAATGAAGATTTAAAATGGTGTTAAAATATTGTCTCGTTCTCATGAACCCAATATCGTGTATCATCTCGTTTCATGAAATAAGTGTATCGTCACACCCCTATACATATTTGAGCTCATATTAGTGAATTCTTTGTGAATGATAAAGAACTACCCAGCTAGAGTAGTGAAACCAACCTCTCTGAGGGATGCTCACAGGAACCACTTCCTTGGCCAGGATGCCAGACTCCCACGCTGCTTTGCTGCGGCTGTAGGAGTTGATGGCAAATGCGTCCTGCTCTTCCCTGGAGATGCTGCTGTTCTTGGCTGTGTTTTCAGCACAGTTTCCCTAAAAACGGGGAAATATTAAGTTTTACACAATCATGTCCTCTCTAGTGTTATACGTACAGTACATTGGCTGTCCAATGTTTCCACACAACTTTATTCACTCAATACTTATTATCAGGCTAAGCTATTATGAAATCTTACTGGTTATAATAAATGTACATGCCATGTGGAATTTGTTGTAGACGTCCGTCAAACCGTCCTTAACAATTAGATCGTCTATCTTCACGCCACCATATGGGGGCGCTTCTCTGGCCATGACATATGGAACCTGAGACATGCTTTCCATTCCACCGGCAACCATCACATCCTGGGAGACATTATGTAGGTTTACTAATTTAAGGCTCAATCTTTCACATACAGCACTTTCTGAATCTTTTGTTAAGTGTCTTCCACACTACCTGATGGCCACACATGAGACTCTGAGCGGCCATCATGATGGACTTCATCCCAGAGGCACAAACTTTATTGATGGTAGTTGCCTCCGTGGACAGAGGGAGACCTGCATGAGGAAGACAACAAACATCACACAATGCTCAGCAAAACCAACACTAACACTAAAACTTCTCTTTGAGATGTCGCATTTGTAAATTCATCACAGGTAAATCACAAACATTTAAAAGAGAAAATAAATGACTTGCCTGCACCCAGAACAGCTTGTCTGGCTGGTGCTTGTCCTTCTCCTGCTTGCAACACATTGCCCATGTAAACTTCCTTCACCTCCTCCAAAGGAATTCCTGTAGATGACATGCAAAACTCCTAACATGAGGCCTTTTGACAGCATGAGGACTTTTGACTTGAAAATTTAGATTTAATGAAACTTATTTCAGGAATATAATATTTTTAATTATTATTATTTAATTATTACATATGCATAAAATATGCACTACTGTACAGTCCGTACAATATGCTCATTACTGCATTTATGTGATCAAAAATATAGAAAAATTATAACGTGAAATATTATTATAATTTCAAATAACCATTTTCTATTTTAGTGCATTTTAAAATGTAATTCACTCCTGTGATGCAAAGCTGAATTTTCAGCATCATTATCCAGTTTTCAGTGTCATATGATCCTTCAGATATCATTACTTATTATTATCGTTATCAATTTTTGAAAACAACTGTGCTGCTTAATATTTTTTGTGGAAAATAAATCATGATGACTTAATGAATACAAAGTTTAAAAGAACAACATTTATTTCAAATAGAAATCTTTTATATCATTACACGTCTTTCTGGTCACTTTTAATCAATGTTATGCATCCTTGCTAAATAAAAGTATTTTTCTATTTGCTCTAAACCCAAACTTTAAAACAACATGTTAATAATAAAAAAATAATTAATTATTTTTTATTTTTTATTAATACAAATTAATATATTATACAACAATTATTCGGACACCGGACTTTTTTTTAAATAGTGGGTGCAGGACACTATAGTTCATTGATGTAAGTGAGGATAGCAAAATTAATAAAACTGATAAAAATTGAGACCAAAATTATTCAGACACGTTGACCTGACCATGTTTTGCTTAAAGCTGCAGTAGGTAACGTTTGTAAAAATTTATTTTTTACATATTTGTTAAACCTGTCATTATGTCCTGAGGGTAGAATATGAGATAATCTGTGAAAAAAATCAAGCTCCTCTGGCTCCTCCCAGTGGTCCTATTGCCATTTGCAGATATACACCGCTCCCGGTAAGAAACAACCAATCAGAGCCAGGAGGAGTGTCTTAGCAGTGTCAATCAAGCTTGTGTGCCGCTGATCACACCCCTCTCATGCACAGCGCGTACAGGCGTTCAAATTCAAGATTACCGGTGTGCCACAGTTTTGCTTATGGCGGACAAACAATCCGAACTACCAATTCCTCGAGTGGCACCTGCTCCGCGAACACCACGGCTTCCTCTTCTCCCTGCCCGTTGACTCCTCAAAGTCGGTGTGGGTGTGAAGTCCTTGTCGGAGCCCATTGACACAGTCTATGGTCAAAACTCTAACCGCATAACATACAGGTAAAATGTCACGCACTGTGCAAAGCAACTATTGAAACCTACTGGCTTGTCATGTTGCTGAAATAATGTACTAGCAAACCTTATTTAGCACTACATATCGATAGAATAATTACCTGCATACTGTAACGTTAGTTACCGTTAGATTATCTTACTAGCTATTTATTACTTATTTATTACTAATAGTGCAACGTCATATAGTTACATTATATGTATTGCAAAATACATAATGTTTTGAGTACCAAGTTTGTATTCAAAGTATGAGCAGGCCATTGTCAATGTAAATCATATTGTTGATGTTTCGTCCGTACCAGTGAATGTGCCATAACTGTTTATCTGCCATCATCGGTGGCCCTGCTTGCTTACTAGCCTGCGCATTCACGGGAGTATGAGGTCTCTGCGGAACAAGAGTGGGTGTTTCTAAATTAGTGGGTGTTATAAATCACGCAATGAAAATGATCCTCTTCACCCGACCCCACCCCCTAAACCCTACCCACACTGTGACGTGGGCAAATCAGGTTACACAGTTGAAACCGTCCCTCTGTTTATGGCCACACCCACTGATGAGGTAACTCCTATTACTAACCTGCAGAGACATAAGGCTTGTTCGACTTCACCCAGCGATGCGCAGACAGATCGGCGGCTGACTAGAAGCAGTGCATGCCGGTTAGAAATGATGTCCGAATTGAGGCAGCGCCGACGGCACGTGACTGTGACGTATATCAACAAAGTGCCGTCGAGAGCGGTACGAGACCAGCCGGCTGATGCAGCCGGTGTAGATTCTCAAGGGTGGCTGCAGCAGGCTGCACTAGCTCTGATGACGACACAGCTGATCCACGATAGGCCGGATTCACCGCATGACAGCGATCCCGTGTGTTTTGTGTTTAATCGTAAAACTGATGTTACACTAATGCTCACAAATCATTTATTTATAACAGTAAAACCTATTTTTATGTAGTCGCGATTTTATATTGTCATGTTTATCAAACTAAAACTGATAAAAACTGTTGACCCCACTTCATTGATAGTGTAGGTTTATATGTTGAGCTTTATTCTTGTCCAAATAGACACTTTATTAAGCAGTGCATAAAGTATTGAAAGAAAATGTAATCTGAAACATCTGTTTATTTGAGAAATATTGCATTTATTTAACTTCAGCTGTGATAAAGTTTGCAAACACAGCACAAGCGTCACTGCGGGAAACAGAAAGTGTCCGACTTCACGTCTCCATTTGCAGCTCCTCCCCGCCTGCACGTGGCTACTCTCGCCAATCGTTTGCATCCAGCCGCAGCCGATGTCGAACACACCTATATACTTGGTTCACGGCAGGCTCCGTTGTGATAGGAGCTGTGGAGGTAGGGCTGTAGCGCAGCAGAGGGCAAGGGGGACTGACCTGTGAGTTGTGCTTGTTCAAATTTTCAGGCTAAGTCAACGTTTTCTAAAAACTCCCTACTGCAGCTTTAAGTGTTTGTTCTTTAATTGCTAATGCGACCTTTTACACCACAGACTGAACTAAATGAAGCATTGTTTGGTCATTGGTTGACCTAAACTGGTATTAAAGCAAATAAACTGTGATAATGTGAGAACATGGGGAAGGTGTCTGAATACAATTTCGTTTGACTGTATAAATTATTATATTACATTTCATTTTAATATATATATATATATATATATATATATATATATATATATATATATATATATATATATATATATATATATATATATATAACAATAATATAAAATAAAATTTGAATTCCTTCTAAGATTTTCAGGGGCCAATTGCATAAACTGCTAAGTCTTACAGGTTAGTCATACTTGATTTTGGTTCAGGAGGAACTGTAAAAGGACTGTTTTTTTGTTTTTGGCGCCCGGTGACTGTGTCTACAACACAGTGCAGGGAGGTACAAACATTGGAAAAAAATGTTTTGGTTCGCTACTTCCACAAAATACATATATGTGTTTTAATATTTAGACCACTTCTATTATTGGATGCTATAAGAATGTCAAGAGAGTTTCAACCAGTATAACAAAGAGTGTTTATAAAACAAATTGCCTAACCCTACCTTTAACATACTGGCTATGTGTATGCAACTGAACCAAGATCTCTACCTTACCTGCTTTCTCGATGGCTCCTTTAATAGCAACGGAACCAAGTTTGGTGGCAGGTACTGTGGAAAGGCTTCCTTTGAAAGACCCCATTGGGGTCCTGACAGCACTGACGATGACAACTTCCTGTCCAGAGACAAATGCCAACGGAATAGCATAATTACTGAAAGCACACCTGACAGAAACAGTTCTGGGTCCATGAAGTAATACAATCGCATTACATTTTACTCACATTTAGAGATGGTCGTGTGCTGTAGGTCCTGCTCAGATATGCATGTGCCTGCTAAGACAGATTCATAAAATAGGAATCCGCTGACATAATATCTGGTTATAGCATTTATATTAATAAAGATGAACTACAATTTATGATGTGAAGCGCAATGTTTTAAAAGGTAAATAATGAAACGGGCCTGCAGTCAAACTGCTGCATATGCCGTGAGTCTCGAGACAAAGTTCGGCTATCAATATCTATCCACTTAGTTCAAACTCACCAGACGTCTGCACAGGTGTGTGCGTGTACTGTAAAGAGCACTGGATGTCATAATCGCGATGGAAAACTGCATACACAGAAGAGCAAATTTCACCTTCAAACCTCCGAATGAGTGGAGTGAACGTTTACGTTTGCAGTGACCAGCCAATCACAGTAAGAGGTGTGTCTGCGTCACATGGTGAAGGCCCGGAGCATTATGGGTAGTGTAGTTTATGTGATGGTTAAAAACGTGAACGTTTAGCGTCAGATGGGTGAAAGGTTTTTATGGGTGAAAAGTTTTTAAATCTCGTTATAAGAAATGTAATAGTTGTTTATACACCTTTGAAAGAGTTTTATAGAGGGAATGCACGTGACGTCACCGTCACGCCCCACTGAGTGGCAAAAGGATTGAGAGGCAGCATTGGTTTACAGCGTGAATGAAGCCAAAACACACAAAACCTGGCCATCCAGTGTGTATCTGTATTTGCACTCGTCAAATGATTCCTAACGTGTTTTCACTTCGGTGAGTTTTGTAGCCAATCACAGACATGTTTGTTGATTTCTACAACACAATTGGCCAATCACAGGTGTTGAAGTTAGAATCCACTCACCGCTTGAGTTTTTGCCCAGTGCTGAGTTCTGCACGTCACGTGCGCTAATCCTTTATAAGTGTCTAGACATTATGCAAATAAGAGATTCTATGTTTAGTCAGCTTCACTGATTAATTTAAAAAACTTTGTGAAGCTTTCATTGAATGACTGAATGATTGAGTGACAGCTTTCAGTAATTAATGAAAGCTGTCACTCAATCATTCAGTCAAAGTTTAATTCAAATTCTGAATATATTAGGCCTTATATATATATATATATATATATATAAGGCCTAATATATTCAGAATTTGAACAAAACTTTGTTTTCCATTCTTGACAATTAAGCGGCCATACACATGTCAATACATAAAATCTGCATATACATATGGTATTCACTCTCGAAATTGTGATGCCAGATAGTGATAAATATGTATGTATCGAAATCAGATATAAATGTCAGGAAAAAACGATTCCCGGCTGCATGTCAATAACCATGGATCACTGGTTCTTTGATAAGTTGTAAGGAACACTATATTGAGTCCAACCATTCGTTTAAACCGTTTTCTTTACTCGCATATTTCCCTATTAAATCCAGTCACGCAGCAGCTCTTCTGCCACCCTGGCCGAGGGGGCGTTTTCCGGCGGGAAAGTGACATCGATGTATACCCTCTGTACCATTTTTGTGGAATAGCAATACAGTTCTCATCACAAAAAAAAAACAAAACAAAACAAAAAAACATTTACCATACAGGGCCTGGACCCCTAATCTGTAATTACTGGGAAGTGTATAGCCATTCGTGTTGACATAACGGTAAATTGGATACATGAGAGCCGAAGGGTCTTTAGAGTGATATAGTCCCAGTGCATGTCGAATTCATGAGCAGTCACTAAAAGCAGTTTTACGTGATAATCAAAAACAAATTATTATTAATAATTTACATACACACAAACATGTGATTCTACTTGATCTGTGCATTCACCTCGTGAACTTTGGGTCCACTTCTCATCATCATCAAAGTGTGTGTCTCCTCCCTGCTTCGGACCAGGTGAGTTGGCATGAGCCAGAACTCCATTTGGCCCATCAAATGGGTAAAAATCTCCATGAGCAAAAAAAAAAAAAAAAAAATATATATATATATATATATATATATATATATATATATATATATATATATATTTGGAAATGAGGGATGTGTTTAGGTCCTACATCCAGCTTTGAAGAGAATCATGATATCAGCTGTGCCACTGTAGATCTGTTTGAAATCCAGTGGAATAACATCACTGTAGAGCTGGAAAGCTTTGGCAATAACGGCATCCACTTCTCTCTGGCTCATCTGTGATGTATATTCAGTAATTCTAAGAGAGAAAGAAGCTAATCATGTTTAGTATCCACTTTAAAGTCACCGTGACACCAAATTGACAATTCATATTTTATGGAAAATAGCATTGTTTATTTATATTTGTTTATAAATGATTTATCTGTGCACATCAAACATTTTTGCATTCATGCGCAATCTTTTATCGAAAAAACTTCTCCTCCCTCTTGTAGCACAATCTAGTCTCTTCTCTTATGGTGCGAGGACGGGGCAACATGTCACTTACATGAGATCGACCAATATCAAACCACAACCATCCAAACCCACTCTATACATTTTTTCTCTAGTTTCACTCAGATATATGTCACAATAGTGAAGAACTACAAACTAATTTTCTTTTGGCCTTCATTCAGTCCCTTGATGGACAGTCTTGTGCATTTTGCACACACACACACACACACACACACACACACACACACACACACACACACACACACACACACACACACACACACACACACACACACACACACACACACACACACACAAAAAGGATTTCTATATCTAGCAAATCTAATCAGATTGGTTGAATTTCTGGGAACAAAATCATTCTTTTTTATTTATTAAGGAGCTAAAAATGTCACATGCATGGATTTGGCAGATTCTTTTGGCCAAAGTGATTTACATTGCACTTTTTACATTTTATCAGTTTTTCCCTTTCCTGGGAATCAAACCCATGACCTCGGTAAGGCACAGGTACAGGTACAGGTAACTAAACCTACCTGTATGTTACAACGCTCTGCTTTCACCTGGGTCTCCCCTGGAAGTGGCCGTTTTTGGCCACATCAGTGACTCCACAGCGTGGCAGCTTCATCGTCTCACGAGTGTTTGAGTCCGGTTTGCCCATGACCTGCAGTCCAAAAAACGCCTGCATGGCCTTAAGTTCAGTTTCTATATCTGGAATGAACATCGCTCTGTGGACAGTTACATCATAGACCCTGTAGAACTGTGACAGATAAGCCTGGGGAAAAAGAAGAAGGATTGTTTTAACACTGATTAAACATAGATAAATATCATATCAAGGTTATTATAAGGTTTTAACATTAAAGGAGTACTTCAGCGCTGGGAAGATATTTAAACTGGGTCATTTATGTATTAGAAATGTGAATTTTTTTTAGAATTTGGTGCCTTCTGAGAAAAGACAGAAACATTTTTTTTGTCTCATGTGGATGAAAGACACCCGGCCAGAATGCATTTGCTTTGCTGCTCAATGAGGCCACTCCCAAAGCCGCGGCTACTGGTTATCACTATGCCCACCGCGGCACCGCCACCACTGTCGTTCCGATTTCCATACTAATAAAATCATTTAGTTCAGTTAGAGAATAGACACTACAATTAAAAACTGAACGTGTCTGTTCAATAAAGTGTGAGTGAGCCGAGCAGGTGTCACAGTACAAATGCAGCAGGAGTCAGATTTCATTTATCACGAGAACGAAGAGCTGAGCAGAGCTGAGGTAAGTGTGGCAGTCATTCACAGTGCGTGTTCAGTCTGCCTTATGTTTTTATGACCTTAGAATGAGCCATTTCTATCTACATACACTGGGTCCCCTTACAGTGAAGTTTCTACAGTAGCCCTAAATGGACAAACTGCTCTACATTCTAAACCTTAAACATCTTAAAGGCATTTTCTAAATGTCTATTTAACGTCTGACAGGAAAAGTCAGATGAGCAAACACTCTAAAAAAGACGTCTTCCAGATGTAAACATGCACATTATATGTAAGTGTATAAGCTATCAGGGATGGGCACGCAAAGGTTTCAACGTTGATGAAAATGTTGACTCAGCTTCAAGCCAAAGTTGATGACCTAGAAAACAGAGGAAGACATACAAATCTGTGAATTTTCAGGTTACCAGAAAAAGCTATTGGGATCTACTCCACTAGCTCAATTTCTGAGAGAAATTATACCAAAATGGCTTGACCTCTCTTCTGATCCCACATCTTGAAATTGAGAGGGTTAGGCACAGATCACTTTGCCGTTCTACAAGCATTGTTGAAAAAAAAGTCAAATTACTCTCAATGACAAGCAGATACACTTCAAGATCTCTCAGTTGGAGTGATGAGGAAACACCGGGAATTTGATGCAGTAAATAAGATTCTAGTCAAAAGATGTTCCGTGGTTTTGCATATCCGGACAAGCTGCACTGTCTTCACGAATCTGAGCTTCGCACTTTAAGTTCTCTGACTGAGGTGAATGAATTCATAAAGACTTTACAAGACAAGTAATAAACAGATTCTTATCCACTTTATTTCACCGTTACCATATTCAGAGGGGTGGTGACTTCAGGCTTCTCATATCATTAGCCTCATAGCATAATTGCCTAAGTAATTTTTTGGCCAAATATGATCTGGGCAATTATGCTATGAGGCTAACGATATGTCATATATTTGTTTATAATCTGTTTGGAACAAAAGATGTGGTTTTTCCGAGATAATGACGTTTAC
Source organism: Gobiocypris rarus (assembly GCA_023029165.1). Lineage (NCBI taxonomy): Eukaryota > Metazoa > Chordata > Actinopteri > Cypriniformes > Gobionidae > Gobiocypris > Gobiocypris rarus. The sequence goes on from CM040922.1 coordinate 21,331,626, forward strand.
TTTACTGGAGCGGGTTGACTTTAGCATTTCCGTCAGGAATGGGTAAGTATAAAGGAGCAAGGACTCAAATGCAGGAAGACACAATGATTTTATTGACAATAAAATAAAACAAAAACAAACACCCACAAGGGGAGAAACCAAACTGACTTAAACAAAACACGAGGAGCAGGAACATGAAACAAGCAGAGAAACAACGATCCAGCACAGGACAGCAAACACAATGAGACTAAATAAGAAACAAACAAGGCAAGTAATGAGGGAGGACAGGTGGGGCAAATTAATCGATAATCAGATAACAAGATAGGCGGGGTAGACAATAGACAGGAGACATGACATTACACCAAACATGACAAACACAAGCACATGGCCAGAAATTACAAATACCTTGCCTTAGCTCACACATGGCACTCAGACAGGTTCTATGCAATGGTGTTGATAGAAAAAAAAAAAAAACGATAGGCCTATACATATCTAGTTTCAACATTATTTGTTTAGATATTTCTCTTTAAAATAAAAAAGTATCAACCGTATGTTAAGTGACCCAAATTAGTTTTTTAGCCTCTGAAAATGTGCACAATTGACCAATCTACTCATGGAGCTGCATTATCCATATATCTGGCATTGTACCATATGGGGCCTTTAAAATGAAGATTCCAAAATAAATGTTTGTTAAAAAACAATAAAAGGATATTAAGATATCTTTAATACTTGTGTGTGTGCAAACTTGGGACAAAAAACACATTATATGCCGTTGGCATATAATGCAACAACAATGGTTCAAGTAAACATATTTAACTAATAGACCTACCAATCTCTGTGTAAATAGAAGGTATAAATATTAATTTAGAAAAAATAGTGGATTATTCAGTAAATATACATCCATGACATTTAATGTTTTGGCTTTCACCACTATTTATCTTTGTCTTTCTTCAGAAAAATATTAACAAAATAAAAAAATTGAGCTAGGGAAGTTTCTGAAATGTGGTTAATTTGACATGGAATTTGTTCACAAAACAGTGCTTCACAATTAGAATTTGAAACTTTTTAAAATAATATTTCTCTCCTTGTTATTTCAGATGAAGACAGACTATCTTAACATGGGTGAATCCTCCCGTACACAGGAGGTAGTTTGACGCGGACTGCCACCGGACTAAGAATCTTGGTGACAGAAAACGGGCCAATAAATTTGGGAGCCAATTTACTTATGGAGCAGAAAGGAATGTTTCTGGATGAAAGCCACACTTTTTGACCCACAACGTAAACAGGAGGCTTAGACCGGTGGCGACTGGCTTGGGCCTTGGTGCGTCTACCCACCTGGAGCAGAGTCTCATGGGCTCTGCTCCATGTGTGACGACACCTTTGGACGAAAGCGTGAGCGGAGGGGACCGGGACTTCGGATTCCAAACTGGGAAAAAGTGGCTGGTTACCTAAGCTACACTCAAACGGAGAGAGGCCCGTAGCCGACACTGGTAACAAATTATGGGCATACTCAATCCAAGAGATTTGCTGACTCCAGGACGATGGATTCTCAGAGACCAAACATCAAAACCCTCTCTCAAGATCTTGGTTGGTTCGCTCAGTCTGACCATTACTCTGGGGATGAAACCCCGAAGACAGATTAACCGTCGCCCCCAGAAGTTTACAAAACGGCAAAATTTGGAAATAAATTGGGGCCCCCTGTCAGAAACCACGTCTATCGGAAAGCCATGTAAGCGAAAGACGTGATCCACGACCCCTTTTAAGGCTGACTTAACCTTCGATTCGACCTCCCATATGAGTGTGGAGACAAAAAGTTTCTCAGATAAAATACACTCGGGAGTAGCAAGGCCTTCGGAGCGGTCAAAAACATGCGACAAAGCATCGGGTTGTTTTTAGAACCCGGGCGGTATGAAATAGAAAAGTCAAAATGTCCGTAAAAAGGGCCTACAGAGCCTGCCTAGACTTGAGTCTTTTAGCAGATCTGATGTATTCTAGATTCTTATGATCGGTCCACACAATGAAAGGTACCCCCAATCCCTCTAACCAATGACGCCATTCCTCCAATGCAAGTTTGACTGCCAGCAACTCTCTGTTACCAATGTCATAAATGTGTTTGTCTGGCGATAGACGATAAGAAAAAAAGGCAAAAGGATGCATCTTGTCATCCAAGGAAGAGCACTGGGAAAGATCTGCACCTACCCCGTCTCTAATGCGTCAACCTCTACCACAAACTGGCTTGATGGATCAAGGGTAACAAGAATGGGAGCTGAAATGAAGTGGCTCTTAAGTTTGGAAAATGCAGCCTCGGCTACACCAGACCACCTAAAAGCCGTTCTGGGAGAGGTCAACGCACTCAGAGGCGCGGCTAGTTGGCTGAAGTTTAGAATAAAACACAGACAGAAATTGGCGAACCCCAGAAACCTCTGTAGGGCCTTATGGGAATCTGGGCTTGGCCAATCTATCACAGCCTTAACCTTGTCAGGATCCATGCACATTCCCTCGGATGAGACGATATACCCCAGAAAGGGAACAGACTCTGCATTAAACGCGCATTTCTCCGCCTCGACAAAAAGACCATTCTCCAGCAACCTCTGAAGCACTAGTCTGACGTGTTGGACATGCTCCTGGAGAGAAGAAGAAAAAATCAATATGTCGTCCAGGTAGACATAAAGAAACTGATCAACAATGTCTCCCAACATGTCATTGACTAGTGCCTGGAAGACCGGAGGGGAGTTAGAAAGCCCAAATGGCATAACTAAATATTCAAAATGGCCCCTGGGGGTATTAATTGCAATCTTCCACTCATCCCCCTCGCTTATGTGCACCAAATGATAAGCATTAGGTAAATCCAATTCCGTGAATACGGATGCTCCCTGTAACCTCTCGAAAGTTGAAGACATCAAAGTCAAAGGATAAGTATTCTTTACCGTGATGTTATTCAACCCCGTTAACCAATACAAGGTCGCAGAGAACCATCCTTCTTATGCACGGAAAAGAACCCCGCCCCGCTGGAGAAGAAGAGGGACGAATAAACTCGGAAGCTAGAGAATCAGAAATGTATTTCTCCATGGCCTCCCTCTCAGGTAAAGAAAGAGAGTATAAAGTGCCTTTGGGCGGAGACTTGCCTGGGAGTAAATCAAAGGCACAGTGGCACAGTCATATGGACGATGAGGAGGAAAATAAGCAGCCCGGGACTTACTGAACACTTCCTTCAGGTCGAGATACTCCTCAGTCACGTTAGATAAATCCACCGTCTCCTCCTGAAACACAAAACTAGACACAGACGAAGACGCAGATACAAGACAAGAGGCATGGCACTGATTACTCCACCCAATGACAGAGTTGTGTCCCCAGTCAATCCTAGGGTTGTGTTTCAACAACCAAGGATGACCGAGGACAATGGGAATGAGAGGGGAGTCCGTGATGAAAAATGTGATGGTCTCAGTGTGATTGCCTGATATGACCAGTGTAACAGTGTCAGTGGTGTGGGTGATGGTAGGAAGAGTCTGTCCATTAAGGGTGTGCACAGCCATGGGGTTACAGAGGGGAGTGAGAGGAATTTAAAGCTGAGTGGCTTATTCATCACAAAACTGCACAATGTTCGTGTAATGTCTGAAGACCATAGAGAATGAACAGAGAATGAGGCAGACAACGGCAGAGCATGCAGGAAGACCAGGTGCACAGGAGAACAGGCAGGTGGAAGATTTGAGCGGGGTCGTGACGCAGGGAAGCAGTGGGCAAACTGAACAGCAGGAATCCAGGAACCGGAACAGAGGCGAATCTCCCGGGAGACAAGAGGAGCGGACACCAGGAACCACAGGACAGCCTGTAATGATCTGACAACGAGGGATGTAGTTGACACGTATATATAGGCAGAAATAATTAGTGCAGCAGCGATTGGTGATCATAGCGGCAATCATTGACCACGCCTCCAACACAACCACACAAACATAGAGAGAACAAGACAATGGATTGATGAACAATGACAGTTTCAAGGTACAATACCTGAAACATGGAAAATGGCAAATATCTGCCTATACTAGAAGGATAAAGACCCACATGACTGTGGATCAAAATACTGGCTAAAGATCTGGTGTGTAGGTTGGAGAGTATATTACCTAAGACCAGACAGGGTTTGTGAAATCACGTTATGGCACTGATAATATATGCAGACTCTTAAATTTGATCCCTTGATGCTGAAAAAGCTCTTGACAGAGTTGAGTGGGAATTTTTTTTTGCCACTCTTGTGAAATTTATAGCGGATAATTTTATCAGATGGGTGGAGTTGGTTTACTCTCTAATCCTAAGGCCATAGTGGTTGTGAATGGTCTCACTTCAGCTCCCTTCTGCATAGGGAAAGGCGCAAGGCAGGGTTGCCCCCTTTCACTTTTGAACCCCTAGCAGAACTAACAGACCCACTTTATGTTAGGTGGCCTTAATTGCTATGTACTAACATTTCAATTAATAATTTGATACATACATGTTTTTACATTGTACTTACATAAAAAAAATACCTACATGTAATTACATCTGTAATTCATTTCTGTAATAATTTTTTGATACGTCTCTTACCCTTAAACTTACCCATAACACCACACCTGTTCCTAACTTTGCCCGTATCCCACCTCAATATCAGCAAAAGTGTTTTGCAATACAATATGAACACAATAAGTTCATTGTACTTATTTTTGATGCCACACAATATAAACTGGGACCAAACTTATTAGAAAGAGCAAAAATGTCCTGGGCTATCGTATGTTATAATGCGTACCCTAAATGTCCCCTTACACCTCTGCATATTAAGATGTGTATCAACGCTACAGGCCTGTGCTTTGAGTGTAATAAAGATAAAGATACATTCATGCACTGTTTTAAATACTGTGACAAAATGTTGCCATACAGGAAGAAAGTACATAGTGTAATGGAAGATCTTCTTGGCAGTCTAGCAGAAGCTAGACATGTTAAAGGTGCTGAATTTTTGCAGTAAAGTATCCAAAAACCACTGGGCCAGTGTTATATATTTTGTTCAGTTGAGTACTTACAATATCTCAAACTAAATCGTGAGAAAATTGCGATTTTAAGAACCTGTGGAACGTGTATGGACCATGGCAAGCAGACTTTGGAACAAAATGAGGACTCAAAAGAGGACCAGTATTGACGCAGCGTTTTCAAGATGGCGGAGCTTCACAACAAACTTCGTTCTTCCATGTGCTTTATTAGACAGGTGAGCAAATGTACATAAAACAAATCAATGTTATGTAGCTCGACATGACGACATATTAGAATATCATCAGTATGATGTTCTAATGTTGATGTAGCTTACTGCAAGTCTCATACAGCCGACAAACTAACACAGAGAATAACAGTATAACTTCATTAGTATAACTAATCAACACACACTCAAATGCAGTTTAGATAGTGTAGACCAAGTGAAACAGCATTGCGTTTCCTCACAATTTTAATTCATCAAATAAACTGACCTGTTGGAGTAGTGTGGCACTGATATCTGTCTCTTATTAGTAATTACTTATTAATGTAGCCCTGCTTCATTCCACAGTCATGTTAAAAAACATGAATGCATTCACTCATCCATAAACATTATTGGATCCATCGGTATGATGACAAGTTCCATGCTCAGTCACTGCGTCATCAATCTACGCCTTTTTTATTGTTTTAATGAGGTTAGAGACCCCTAGCGGCAGAAAAATATATCACCATCAACGTCATCATCATGGCCATTTTTTTAAATAACTCTGATAGTATTCTTCTGAAAGAAGAAAGTCATATACGCCTAGGATGACTTGAGGGTGAGTAAATCATGGGCTAATTTTCATTTTTGGGCAAACTATCCCTAAGAAAAGTTCTGAGCTGAATTGTTCTACTTGTGTTTAAACCATCTAGTGGTTTAAAAGAGAATAAAGTCAAAGGCTTTGTCTGAACAACATAAAATAAACATTATTAGGAATACTGTACATTTTCAGTTAAATGTTTAGTAGCAGTTCAGCCACCCATAGTTCAACAGAACACGATTCACTCGTCCAGAGGTGAAATCATACTCCGTTTGCCTTGGACCATCTGAGAAATACAGATAACCTAAAAAAAGAGAAAAAAAAATAATTTTAGAGAAAAATACAGGGAACAGCATTAAATAATGATTAATTGAATTGTTAATGTTTTTGTTTTGTAGTGTTTAAGCTCACCATAATTTTCAAAAGCAGCGTCCACCTTTGAGCCAATGCCAGGGAAATGACGTTGAATAGTTTTAGGAAAGCCTCCGTCCATCTGACCTGTTCTTTCATTAAAGCTACACCATTTAAAAAAAAAAAAGTTAATTTTGATGTTATGAACACAATTATAATCAAAAAAATATATATAATATAATATAATATATATATATATATATATATATATATATATATATATATATATATATATATATATATATTGACAATGTATATATTCTCACCTCCAGTATTTGCTTCCAACAAAGAACAATGTGCGCCCGGTTGATTTCACATACACAGCTGCATCAATCTTTTTCACATGTGTGGGAAACCCGAATTTGGTTATGGGTTTGGGATATCCAGGCAAAGTAGAGCTGCCTTTTACTGCCCAGTACTGGCGACCTGTATGTGAAAGACCATACAACTACATTTACTGAAGATATTTTATACACCACTTGGACTCTCTTTAGGAAATGAGACTTTACCTTTGAAAAGGAAGCTAATGTCTCTGTCACTGAACTCATAAGCAGCATCAACAGAGTCAATGGATGGCCAGGTAGATTTTATTTCAAGCATTGAAAGTCCACTGTAGTAACCCTTTTTCCAGTAATACCTAATGGACATGAAGGCATGAGCTATTTCAAAATCACATTAGGTTTGTAATTTGTGATTATTTTTATTTTTTCAGCATTTCTATTTATACATTCAGATTACACACATACCTGTGTGTGTGTGTACTTACGAGAGAAATACAAATTTAATTCTTACCCATCTTTAAAGAAGTACAGTTCTCCACGAATGCTGGTTGCTGCATCAAATACCAATTCACGCTTGCATGGTTCTGGTGGGCTTGGTTCCGGATTTGGTTTTGGGTCTGGTTTTGGTTCAGGATTTGGTTTTGGGTCTGGTTTTGGTTCAGGATTTGGTTTTGGGTCTGGTTTTGGTTCAGGATTTGGTTTAGGTTTTGGTTCAGGTTTTGGTTCAGGTTTATCTGTTGATGTTCGAACACCTGAAACATAGAAAATGGGTGGAAAACACATATTTATTGATATGATGTGTAATGTATTGATATTGCAGTATGTACAGTTCTCTATCATCAAAATTTTTTTTTTTAAACTGTATTTACCATACAGGGCCTGGACCCCAAGTCGGTCATCACGGGGAAGTGCATAGCCATTCGTGTTGACGTATCGGTAAGTTGGATACATGAGAGCCGAAGGGTCTTTAGAGTGATCTAGTCCCAGTGCATGTCCGAATTCATGAGCAGCCACCAAAAGCAGGTTTATATCTAAAGCAATTTATGATTTTGGTTTTAAAACAGAAATGTAATAATTTACATACACAAAGCATGTGATTCTACTTGATCTGTGCATTCACCTCGTGAACTTTGGGTCCACTTCTCATCATCATCAAAGTGTGTGTCTCCTCCCTGCTCCGGACCAGGTGAGTTGGCATGAGCCAGAACTCCATTTGGCCCATCAAATGGGTAAAAATCTCCATGGTCTAGAAGTAAAGAATATATATATATATATATATATATATATATATATATATATATATATATATATATATATATATATATATATATATATATATATATATATATATATATATATATATATATGTGTGTGTGTGTGTGTGTGTGTGTGTGTGTGTGTGTGTGTGTGTGTGTGTGTGTATCACATATAATTGAGTGAATTGATATGTGTTTAGAGCTTACATCCAGCTTTGAAGAGAATCATGATATCAGCTGTGCCACTGTAGATCTGTTTGAAATCCAGTGGAATAACATCACTGTAGAGCTGGAAAGCTTTGGCAATAACGGCATCCACTTCTCTCTGGCTCATCTGTGATGTATATTCAGTAATTCTAAGAGAGAAAGAAGCAAATCATGTTTAGTATCCACTAAAGTCACCATGACACCAAATTGACAATTCATATTTTTATGGAATACTGCAGTTTTTATTATAAATGATTTATCATATTTTTTTTCATTCATGCACCCTCATAATCTTTAATCAAAAAAACTCTTGCAGTGACATCTAGTCTCCTCTCTTATGGTGCGAGGACGGGACAACCTATCACTTGACCAATAGCAAACCACAACCATTTATTTCTTGTTCGAGATTGAGTTTCCCTCAGATATACATCACAATAGAGAAGACATACAAACTTTTTAATTTTACTAAAACTACTTTTGGCCTCCAAAGTCCCTTCATTGCCACTCACACTGTAAAACAATGTCAACTTAAAAACTTAAGCTCAATTGCTGCATTAAATTAAACTTAATGGTACTAGTCATTTCAACTCACAATTTACAATTTAAAATTTAATTGAATCTGGTATCACTTAAATAAAAAAGTTGAAATTGCTTAACTTATTTTGATGAGTTAAATCAACTTAAAAACACATGTTGTCATAACTTATTGGTCCTATAATTCTTTACTGTGCAGAACATAAACTTTTCACATTTATGCATTTGGCAGATTATTTTATCCAAAGTGACTTAAAATTGCACCCAATGTGCACATTTAATCAATTTTTGATTCCCTGGGATTCAAACGCATGACCTCGGTGTTGCTCTACTGATTGAGCTACAGGAAGGCACACAAGCAAATAAACCCACCTGTATGTTACAACACTCTGCTTCCACCTGGGTCTCCCCTGGAAGTGGCCGTATTTGGCCACATCAGTGACTCCACAGCGTGGCAGCTTCATCGTTTCAAGAGTGTTTGAGTCCAGCTTGCCTGTGACCTGCAGTCCAAAAAACGCCTGCATGGCCTTCAATTCAGTTTCTATATCTGGGAGGAACATCATTCTGCTGTGGGGTTTAGTTGCATCAAGGTCCCTGTAGAACTGTGACAGATAGGCCTGGGGAGAAAGAGGAAGGAACATTTTATAACTTATAATTAAATGTATAGATTAGATAAGAAACATAAGAGTACATATAAGGCAAATGCACTGACCTCTGCTATTTGATGGTCTTCTGGTGATGCAGTTGTGGGGGCTCCATCACAAAGAGCCAAATACACCACAAGTGTTAGAGCAAGAGCTGTCAAGTGCCCCATACTGCAGTCCTCTTCCTCTGCAGGGAAAGAAAAGTGACCTCCAGAGTCTCTTTTTCTGCCTTTTATAAGCGTAAATAGCCAAAAAAGGGGCTTGCCCAGTGTTTCCAATCAGCAGCAGTATTAGCGGGGGTGGAAGTGGGAAACTGCAGGGTTTCATGGGCTTTTGGCTCATGTCTGAACTTGTCAGACAAAAGTTTGTGTTGCTGACGACTTCACCTCTGACGCAACTGAATGGGCCGCTTCTGGAAGATTTTAGGTTTTGTATTCACTGCTTCTGTTTTTGATATTCCCCCTTCTGGTCATGCCCTGGAGGGCATTTGTTTTATCCACGTTTCTGGTAAGACGGTATGCCTTTCCATTTTCCGACACTAGATTTTGATGTACATGTTCCTACCAGCATTTTTGCTTCTGAGTTTAAAGGTATAATTAATATTATGTGTTAACTTTAGATCTAATTATTTATTTCATTTAGATCTAGTTTTATTTTTCCCTATTTTTTTAATTAAACTTTATCTATACACATGTACATATAGATTTCCATGTACAGAAAAAAATAACCAAAATTTTCTCAGTATTTTACATTCATATTCAATACCACCTCTTTTCTTAGTCTTCTATTAACACCTTACCAACTCCACCACATTTTAAGAAACATTTTGAAGTGATCTAATCCTTTAACATTTAAAAAAAGACTCATCTTGACTAAACACACTCAGATGAATCAGTAATCAGCTTTGTAAAAGCCAGAATATCAAACCATCTAAACGCTCTGGTGAGACGCGAGGTCCTGTGCAGTCGCACACTTGGCATATCCCTTGCAACGGTACTGGGTAGGTTTAGGTTTTAGTTTAGGCTCTGGCTTTGGTTTAGGTTTATCTTTTGATGTTTAAACACCTGAGACATTATAGAAATGTATTGTTTTATAATTGATTAAGTTCACCAGTGGCCATACAATAGGATATACTGTATTTAATTTATTGATATTGCAGTATGTACAGTTCTCTATCACAAAAACAAAAACAAAAAAAGAAACATTTAGGGGTTTGGACCCCAAGTCGGTCATCATCACTGGGAAGTGTATCCATTCGTGTTTATGTATCAGTAATTTGGAAACATGAGAGCTGGAGGGTCTTTATGATAATAGCAATTGGAAGCAATTTATGATTATAAAAAAGTAATCATTTAAATACACATAAGCATTTGATTTTGTGTGATTTGTGCATTCACCTAGTGAACTTTGGGACTACGTCTCATCATCATCAAAGTGTCTGTCTCCTCCTTGCTCTGGACCAGGTGAGTTGGCATGAGCCAGAACTCCATTTGGCCCATCAAATGGGTAAAACTCTCCATGGTCTAGAAGTAAAGAATATATATATATATATATATATATATATATATATATATATATATATATATATATATATATGTGTGTGTGTGTGTGTGTGTGTGTGTGTGTGTGTGTGTGTGTGTGTGTGTGTGTGTGTGTGTGTGAGTGTGTGTGCGTGTGCAAAGTGTGCGTGTGTGTGTGTGTGTGTGTGTGTATCTCATATATTTGAGTGAATTGATATGTGTTTAGAGCTTACATCCAGCTTTGAAGAGAATCATGATATCAGCTGAAATTATTTATCCATGCACATCATTTAAAATTCATGCGCACACATAATCTTTAATCAAAATAACCTCCCCTCCCTCTTGCAGCGACATCTAGTCTCTTCTCTGCTTACAACCACATGAGATCGACCCAGGGCCATTTTTAGATGCCCTAGGCAAAATACTTATTGCCCCCAGTCAAATTTTAAAAAGCAACATTGGTATTACTGGTATTAATTAATACATACATACATAAATTCCAAATTATATTTGTATATATTTGTTAATAAGGATTAAAATGAATTCCAGTAATACCATTGTGTTGCCAGATGCCTGTATAGAGCATAGGCCATTTGCTAAAAACATTTAAGTTAATTTTTTCCTCATTAATGTACACACAGCACTCCATATTGACAGAAAAACACAGGATTGTTGACATTTTTGCATAGTTACTAAAAAAGAAAAATTGAAATATCACATGGTCCTAAGTATTCAGACCCTTTGCTGTTACACTCATTTATTTAACTCAGGTGCTGTCCATTTCTTCTGATCATCCTTGAGATGGTTCTACACCTTCATTTGAGTCCAGCTGTGTTTGACTACTGATTGGACTTGATTGGGAAAGTCACACACCTGACTACATAAGACCTTACAGCTCACAGTGGATGTCAGAGCAAATGAGAATCATAAAGGTCAAAGGAAATGCCTGAAGAGCTCAGAGACAGAATCATGGCAAGGCACAGACCTGGCCATGGATACGAAAAAAATTCTGCACTTAAGGTTACTAAGAGCACAGTGGCCTCCATAATCCTTAAATGGAAGACGTTTGGGATGACCAGAAACCTTCCTAGAGCTGGCCGTCCGGCCAAACTGAGATATTGGGGGAGAAGAGCCTTGGTGAGAGAGGTAAAGAAGAACCCAAAGATCACTGTGGTTGAGCTCCAGAGATGCAGTCGAAGATGGAAGAAAGTTGTAGAAAGTCAACCATCACTGCAGCCCTCCACCAGTCAGGGCTTTATGGCAGAGTGGCCCGATGGAAGCCTCTCCTCAGTGCAAGACACATGAAAGCCTGAAAGTTTGCTAAGATGGTGAGAAATAAGATTCTCTGGTCTGATGAGACCAAGATTGAACTTTTTGGCCTTAATTCTAAGCGGTATGTGTGGAGAAAACCAGGGACTACTAATCACCTGTCCAAAACAGTCCCAACAGTGAAGCATGGTGGCGGCAGCATCATGCTTTGGGGTGTTTTTCAGCTGCAGGGACAGGACGACTGCTTGCAATCGAGGGAAAGATAAATGCGGCCACGTACAGGGATGTCCTGGACGAAAACCTTCTCCAGAGTGCTCAAGACGTCAGACTGGACAGAATGTTCACCTTCCAACAAGACAATGACCCTAAGCACACAGCTAAAATAATGAAGGAGTGGCTTCACAACAACTCCGTGACTGTTCTTGAGTGGCCCAGCCAGAACCCTGACTTAAACCCAATTGAGCATCTCTGGAGAGACCTGAAAATGGCTGTCCACCAACGTTTACCATCCAACCTGACAGAACTGGAGAGGATCTGCTAGGAGGAATGGCAGAGGGTCCCCAAATCCAAGTGTGAAAAACTTGTTGCATCTTTCCCAAAAAGACTCATGGCTGTATTAGATCAAAAGGGTGCTTCTACTAAATACTGAGAAAAGGGTCTGAATACTTAGGACCATGTGATATTTCAGTTTTTCTTTTTTTATATAAATCTGCAAAAAATTCAACAATTTTTTTGTTTTTCTGTCAATATGGGGTGCTGTGTGTACATTAAGGATAATTTTTTTTAACTTAAATGATTTTGGCAAATGGCTGCAATATAACAAAGAGTGAAAATTTAAGGGGGTCTGAATAATTTCCGTACCCACTGTATATATTTGTGAAATCCCTAGTTGCAAAGAAATTATTCTTAGACATAACTACATAATTATCATGTGTTGTTATTACATTTCACATGAAAGTAATAAGAACAAATATTGATTCAGTGTGATTCACAGAAAACTAGTGCTAGATGTGCACTCATTGGTGCCACCCCCCACCCCCACTGATGGCACCCTAGGCGACTGCATGAACCCATCTAGATAGTGTAAAAAGGGGCTTGTCCAGTGTTTTATCATCTCTATCAGCAGCAGTATTAGCGGGGTTTGGATTGGGAAACTGTCAGGGTTTTTGGCTCCTGTCTGAACATGTTAGACAGAAGTTTGTGTTGCCAGTGACTTAATCTCTGACGCAACTGAATGGGCCTCTTTAGGAAGATTTTAGTTTTTTTTATTTATTATTATTCACTGCTTCTGCTTTTGATATCCACCTTCTGGTTATTTGGGTAACATTTTATATTAAGGTTCCCTTTGTAAAGGGTTTATAAAGGTGTTTGTTAATGACTAATAACTCATTTACAAATGCATTATCAATCATTGATAAGCAGTTACAGCGGCATGAATAAAAAGGGTGACTTTAACGCAATGCCTGCCAAATAGTGATCCTTTTGAACTCACATGTTATAAATGCTTAATAAATGCAGGATTAATGAATAAACCCTCTAGTCTCACCATTAAAGTCTATTTTTGCTGCATCATTAAATAAATCAGGAATCTGGTTTTGAGTTAAATAAGTATGAATAAATACGTTAATCAGACCTTCAGTTTTGGATCCTATAGGTGTCCCACCGGGAATCTCCCAATGACCAGTTATGCCAACACCTAGCTAAGCAAGTGTTATTTTTATGAATAATTTTGAATAGCTCACTGAAATGTTTATTTGTTCAAGAAGGGCATTTTATACAGTTTCAAAGAAGGTGAAGTGAGAAGTTTGATCAAAGAAATGAGGGATTAAAATAGTGTGAATAGAAAGTTGTCAGTAATAATAGTGAAGACAAAGGAAAATAATAATTAGAGGCCGGAGAGGAGTGAATGTATGCAGGGAAGACTGAAACTGACTGAAACTTTGATTGAAGTATTACATAACCACTGGAATTCCCTTGAGGGCACATCCAGTACGTACACGTTTCCTAAATCCTGACATGATTGAAAGACACAAATGCAAAAACACAACCCTGAGGCAGAACACCCTTATTCATGCTCTAAAATCTAACCACAGGAAGTTATGTCTGAGCGATCCTTATACGTAACAGAAATTATACTTGCTCCCTTTCAAAATTGAACTTGCACTGCATTCCCTAGAGGGCGCTATGGAGAATGGAATGCCCATGCCGCCATGCTAAAGGGATGAGTGCCCTAATGGCTGAGCTAAGTCAAAGGACACAAAGGAGTCCTCATCCTTAAGGATCACACCAGCAACTCAATCATAGACTGGAGCTTCTCAAGAACGGAGGCCTCAACAGAATGACTGTAAAGAGAGGAAGCCTAACTATGTTCCTTTTCAGGTCAGTGTCTAAGGAGACTCACTGAGAGCCTAGCACTCAGAACATGCATGTACCCATGGTTCCCTGAGAATAGGGAATAAGATGCTTCATCCCTTTGCTATGCTTCCGGTATTTCCGAACATGTCTCTTTCAGACAAGAAGTGGATGGTGCATTTCACAGGTGCCCTTTTATACTGCTTCCTGCCAATGTCAAGTTAATTTTTGTGTTTAGACATTCTTCAGACACCAGTCATGCCGGAGGCATTTCCTATAGCGCCCTATGGGGGACATAGCACAAGTTCCCTATTTTAAGGGAACCATGGTTACATGCGTAACCTAAAACGTTTTTATTGTACTGTACAAACACATAGCGAGGACAAGACTAATCCATCCCTCAGAAGCTCATATGCAGAAATGCCTAATATCAACTTCAGCAATTATCTGGGTTCTGTCACTTCTGTCTAGTTCATTCTTGGTTTTGTGACAGAGCCCTGACACTCCTGTATTATCTGATCTTTTTGTGTGCGCTCTCTTAACTGCGTGCTTTGTTTCATGTTCGGAGCGTGTTGTTCGGATTCCGGAACTAGTTTCTAGTTTCGATCCAGTATCATGGTTTGACACTCCATGTCTTGTTTCTCATGTGAGCGCACATTTTCACTCACTGAGCTTGTGTGTTTTTGTGAGCGTTTGGTTGATATTTTCATTGGCCAGGCGTTCCTGTATTGTCGTGTTCTGTGTAGCATGCAGTTTGTGTTTACACCATCCGCGTGCTTTCATGACGTTGTGTTTTGTGTGACCACGCTGTCTATGAGTGTGCTCATTGGCTGCTTATTCGTCTTATGTTTTGTGTGAACATGCAGCTTGTGAGGTTTTCTCATAGTGTTTGTGTCTTGTTTTGTTTGAACACATGGCTTGTAATTTGCCTTTGCTGACCATGTGCTTGTTTTGTTATGTTTGGTGTGAACACATGGCTTTTCATGTATAGGTGTGTTCGACATCGGCTGCAGTTTTTTTAATGTAACTGGATTGCTGCCGACGAAGGAACCATCAAAGATTCTTGTAATACTAATATGCCACACAGGTGTCGACATATCATATACACAATTATTAAGATCTTTAAACAACAACTTCATAGACACCAAACATGCCATACACATGATTTTCGTTAACCATAGTTTGCAATTCTGAAACATAAATCTAACAGAGATTGAATTAATACATAGCCCAAACCATATAAAAGAAAAAAACAATGAGATGGATGTATGTTTATATATTTCTCAAGTGGTTATATGTAGGCTATATGGGTTTAAGATGGTTTATTTGTCCTTCTCAAAAAGAATTAAGTGGGAATCACAGCTCCTTCACACTACTTCTGGTCTTAAACATTGTCAGTCTCCATGTGTCCTATAACCTGAGGCCTGGTGTTAGCTGCACTAGGGTGTTAGTTGTAGTAGTTTTGGAGGATGGTTTCACCAAACTTTGTTGGGAGAGTAAGTTTATTGGATCATTCATTAAATATATTAAATCAATAATTGTGTCTGATTTGTCTCAGTTGTTACACAATATAACATTGCGACTACATGAAACAAGGTTTACTGTTATAAAAAACAGATTTGTGAGCATTAGTGGAACTGAAGCTTTTAGAACGAACACGAAACGCATATGATCGCTGTCATCGTCATCGGAACAGCTGTGTCGTCATTAGAGCTCGTGCAGCCGGTCTGGAGAAGCTGCACAGAATGAACGAGCTGGCTGCTCTCGAATCACTCTCACGGCACTTTGATGGCATATGTCACAGTCACATGGCGTCATCGCTGTCTCAAATCAAACTAAATTTCTAAACTGCATGCACTGCTTCAAGTCAGCCGCCGGTCGGTCTGTTCATATCTGCATGAAGTCGAACAAGCCTAATGTTTTCTTGTGTCGTGCTCTCCTGTCTATTGTGTAACACTGCCCATTTTGTTACCCGATTATTGGTTCATTTGCCCCACCTGTCCTCCCTTGTTACCTGCCTTGTTTTCTCCCTACTTATTCTCCTTGTGTTTGCAGTCTAATGATGCATTTGAACAGCAGACAAAAGATTCAATGAATGCATTTAAAAAAAAAATGTATACACTGTAAAAAATGAAATGATCAATAAGTTATGACAACATATGTTTTTACATTGCTTTAATCATTAAAAAAAAAAGAAATTTACAGCTTTTTTATAAGATACAAGATTCAACTAATTTTTTTTAAGTCAGCTTAATGTGATTTAAATTTCAAAGTTCATTGTACTTGTACATTTAAAGCAGCAACTTTTTTTTACAGTGTAGTTTTAACATAACCTGCTGCATTCCATTTTTTATTTGAGCCTGACAAACAGGGCAGGAAGTAATTGTTCTTCAGCACACGGAGAAGCCTCTTACTGTTGGATCTGAACTCAAACATCTTTGTCCCACTGTAGAGATAAATGTAACCTGCAAGAAAAGAACAAAAAACATTATCTTTATGATGTATAATCATTGTACTCTAATGCTTGTATGAAATTGGTTAGAAACACTTACCTTTGGATAGGTGGGCTGCAGTTATTTCTCCAGTGACCCCTGGAAATCCATCTGCCAGTCGTTTGGGATACCCTGTGTCCATCTTCTTCACTCTCTCATCATAGCTACCCCAAAAAAGATAAATGTAATATTCAAAAATATTTTCAAGGCAAATGTCAAGGGCTTTTGTTAGTGATTTGGCACTTGACCAACCTGTAGTACATCTTGTCAACGAATAGCAGTGTTTTTCCTGTGTTTTTATCGTGGACGGCAGCACTAACTTTTTTCCCGAGTGATGGCAGACCAAAGCGTCTGAGAGTCTTGGGATAGCCCGGCTCAACATTGTTTCCATTAAAAGCCCAGACTTGTCTACCTGTAAATGAAGATAAGCTAAGCTAAGAGGTTTAATGAGCATGGATAGGCCTACAGAGATTCTAAGGCCACATTTACACTGCAGGTCTTGATGCACAATTCCGATTTGGTGACTATATCCGAATTTTTTTGACGACCCGCTTGTATCATCTTTTATAAGCGACCCGTATCCGATATTTGCATTTACACTATACACTGGTGAAACAAGACGTTCTGACCCGGAAAAGGAAGTAAAACGGCACGATATGCAATCAAAGCAATGGATGCAGATGAAATTATTTTTCAATGTTTTGCTTTCCGTACTATCCTTAAAGGTCAGCAAAACATTGCTCTCGTAAGGCGGAGAAAAAAGAGCAGAGCCCTTGATCGCACCTGAGTTGACGTAATTTGCCTCCGTCCTGTTTTCTATGACACACCACTCGCATTTACTGGGGAATATCAGATTTGACTGCTTACATGGCAGACACAAACGCACGTATCCGAATCATATCGGATTTATTACCACATATGAGTGAGGCCTGAATCCGATCTGAGGATATTGGAATTCATGCGTTTTTTCCTGCTTACACGTTCACGTCATATCCGATCTGTGCCACGTGAGAGGGAAAAATCGGAATTGGGTCATTTGAACCATGCAGTGTAAATGGGGCCTCAGTGTGATTGTAGTTTAAGCATTCCCAGATTGTTTGAGAAGATACCTTTGAAAAAGAAAACTTTATCTTGCACTGGATTTTCATAAGCAGCATCTATATTGTCCGGGCCATTGGGCCAGAAACTCTTGATGGGAAGTTGCGTGACACCTCTGCCCGGAGAGCTACGCCAGAAAAAGCTGTAGAAAGATTCATTAAGTAATTTAATTTAAACATTTTTACATAAACTTTTTTGTTTTTGCACATTACCTGTCCTTGAAGAACATTGTTTCTCCCCTGAGAGTTGTAACTGCATCCAAAATTAGGTTAGGATCACAAACATCAGGAGTTGTTGGTGGTTTTAGATCAGGTTGGATGGGGGCTCTGCCTCTGTTTGGCCCTGATGAAAATAACACATGGTAAACAAATGACTGCATGTTCAACACAGCATTATAGATGTACTCCTGTGAAGATCACACACTTACCATAGAGTGACTGAATCCCTCTGATGTCATCAGAGGGCAGAGAGAAACGTCCTGGATCAGTGAAGCTGTATGTGGGAAACATCAGAGCACCAGGAACATTGGAATGAGAAAGACCCAAAGAGTGACCAAATTCATGGGCAGCCACCAAGAACAGGACACAACCTGCAGAGAAATTAAGTAGGACAGTTTAGATACAAGTTAAAAACAGATTTTGAAAAAAAAAAATCCAAGTGGTGCCAAAGGTACAATCTGCAGTAATTATTTCATTGATTTCAACTTTTTCAACTACTAAAATCAAAGAAAAAGCTAAACTCACCTCTTGCTGAACGGAAGGTGAAAAACTCATCATCATCGAAATGTGCATCTCCACCGATTCCAGGTGAAGGAGCGAAAGCATGAGCCAAAATCCCAGATGGTCCATCAAATTGGTAAGCATCACCATGATCTGTTTAGGAAAGTTTTACATTTACCCCCAGTTTCACAGACCAGGCTTAAGCCTGCTAAATTGCATGTTTGAGCTGTTACAACTGAAAGCAACTTGCACGGGCATATCTTAAAATATGTCAGTACCATTGTTTTGTCTCATATGGAAGCTTGTTTCTGATAAAATAATCTTGTTTCTGATTGAAATCTTGTTTCTTGTTTCCATCCCAAACAGAAATAAGATTATATTTCTCACCCCATTGGCAGATCATTTTGCTTGTTTTAAGCAAAAACTTGATTTTATTTTTAAGAAAACAAGAAATAATATATTATGTCATTTTACTTATCTAGTAAAAGCATCTTGATTTAGATATTTGGACTGGAAACCAAAAAAACAAACAACAACAAAAAAATTCTAAATAAGAAGAGCATTTTTTGCAGTGTAATCTCTAACTTCTGCTAACTGTCGTACGCGTGTTCACAAGAGACTAACGCTACAGCGTATGATGCTGTATTTGTCTGAAAGAAGAATGTCATATACACCTAGGATGACTTGAGGGTGAGTAAATCAAATGAAGTCCAGCTCCCCCTCTCTTGACGTAATAAATTGAGCTTGACCTATAGTCCAGCTCCGTCTCTGTTATGGATGGCGCTTGACCAAATTAGGTTTATGGATAGGGTTAGGGTTATGGGTAGCATTAGGGTGTATCTTGACCTACAAACTCCACCCATTATGTCCATAGAGATAATTCTACATAAAATGAAATCTGACAACAACAATCTAATTATTCTTTTGACAGTACAGACTAATTGATCTGCACTAAATATCAGTTAAAATTACTTAAACGGAAGACAGACATACAGATAGATAGATAGATAGATAGATAGATAGATAGATAGATAGATAGATAGATAGATAGATAGATAGATAGATAGATAGAAACATAAAACTTACATTTTCTTCCAAAGGAGATCATGATGTCAGCTGTGCCGCTGTAGATACGGGTGAATGTCAGAGGAGTCACATCTGCCCACACTTTCAAGGCCCTTTTGATGGAATCATCCACCTCTGCAACTGACATGTCGGGGGTGTAGTTCACAATCCTGTGGAAAAAGGTCCATAGTCTATCTGGTTCTTTCACTCTGTGACACCAAGAGAACTGATATCATACACACCTGTAGGTGAGCTTGTTGGTCTGCCATTTGGGTCTGCCTCCAAATGTGGAGTACGCAGCAACATCTGGAACACCACAGCGGGGCTTCTTCATCACCTCTAGTGTTTCACTGTCCAGCGTTCCAGTGACCTTAAGCCCAAAAAACTCCTGCATCTCTTTCATCTTCTCAGTCAGTGGACTGGCCCTTCGTTGGAAGACGGTTTTTACATCTGTTAGATTGTAAAAACTCTTCAAGTAATACTAAAGGGAAAAAAAAAAAAACATGGGATTATAGGAGGAATTATGAGAATGACCAACAAAATGATTAGGCCTATATATCTATAAAAAAAAAAAAAACTCATACCTCTGCAGTGGTTTCATCTTTGTCAGCAGGCTCTGTAATCGGTACTGCGTGGATAACAAGCACCAGGCTTGCAAGAAAACACAACTGGCGGTGAATCCTCCTCATGTTGAGTTGCTTCTTAAGATCTTGTGCTTTACTTCTGATTGTCAAGCGTCTGATGAAGACTTATATACTCTTAAAACTGTGAGGTGTTGAGCAACAGGTGAAATCATCAGCCACAAGCTTCTGTGAGTAACCCATCAAACTTTCAGGCAAGGAAATAATTACAAGATTTTCAGCTTCTTTTAACACATCCTCTTTCTTTTTAAGTGTAGGCTATATTATAACATTTGCTTTATTATGATCACAAACCAGGGCAATACTGTAAACATTTTTGCTTAAATTTAAAGTAATAAACTGGAAGATTTCTAGAAATGTCCTGTTAAATATATTGTGAAGATGTTAGATGCAGTATGTGATGTTATTTTGTTTTATATTTCCTAACTTTTTAGGATATATATAAAAACTCAAATTACATTTTATAAAATGTAAAATGGTTCACAGAGGGAATTCTGGGAATGGCCATTCATATTTATTTTTTTGTCACAAAAAAGTTATAAAATATATACATTGTCTTGATAAATAATATAATATAATATAATATAATATAATATAATATAATATATACTTTTAAAAACATTTACAAATATTATTTTTATACACAATATTTTAAGTAAAAGTAAATGTAGTCTTAGTTTTTTACCATATATGTTAAATTTACAAACAACCAATTAAATAGTAAATTATATATATATATATATATATATATATATATATATATATATATATATATATATATATATATATATATATATATATATATATATATATATATATTCTCCAATATTTAAAAGTAAAATCACATACACATGTTGGATTTTCATGTTTTATGGGGACATTTCATATAGACAATGATTTTCATACTGTTCAAACCATTACTGCCCTGGAATTTATTAAACATTTTTCATTGTCTGATGACTTAAAGCTACATTCGCAATGAAACCTCAAATGAGGAAGTAAAGCTTGGTGCAGTTAATTTTTATCCTGAATCTACTAAAATAATGCAACCATTGTTCCTTTATTAGAATGACATCAGCAAGAAATCAATAGACAAACATGGACATGTCAGGCATGGTCTCAGAGGAAGTTCTCAATTCATCGTCATCTTTGGTTTTGAATCACTGCTGTGGCATCAGTCATCCAATAATAACTGTGTTTGCGTGTGTATGTACGGACAAGTTAATGCTTATGGGGGATTGAAAATCAAACACACATCCAAAAAAAACCTAAAACTCCTTCGCTTATGTCCTTAACAGGACAATGGTGTCCATTCACATAGGGTTAGGGTTTCAGTTAAAGTTTTAGTTTGTAAAAATTAAGTCAAAGGGAATTCGCCAGTATAGGGTGTATGTCTATTTTATATATACAGGTCCTTCTCAAAAAATGTGCATATTGTGATACAAGTTCATTATTTTACATAATGTAATGATAAAATTAAAATTTCATATATTTTAGATTCATTGCACACCAACTGAAATATGTCAGGTCTTTTATTGTTTTAATACTAATGATTTTGGCATACAGCTCATGAAAACATAAAATTCTAAAAAAATCTAAATCTAAAAAAATTAGCATATTTCATCCGACCAATAAAAGAAAAGTGTTTTTAATACAAAAAAAGTCAACCTTCAAATAATTATGTTCAGTTATGCACACAATACTTGGTCGGGAGTCCTTTTGCAGAAATGACTGCTTCAATGTGGCGTGGGATGGAGGCAATCAGCCTGTGGCACTGCTGAGGTGTTATGGAGGCCCAGGATGCTTCGATAGCGGCCTTAAGCTCATCCAGAGTGTTGGGTCTTGCGTCTCTCAACTTTCTCTTCACAATATCCCACAGATTCTCTATGGGGTTCAGGTCAGGAGAGTTGGCAGGCCAATTGAGCACAGTAATACCATGGTCAGTAAACCATTTACCAGTGGTTTTGGCACTGTGAGCAGGTGCCAGGTCGTGCTGAAAAACGAAATCTTCATCTCCATAAAGCTTTTCAGCAGATGGAAGCATGAAGTGCTCCAAAATCTCCTGATAGCTAGCTGCCTTGACCCTGCCCTTGATAAAACACAGTGGACCAACACCTGCAGCTGACATGGCACCCCAGACCATCACTGACTGTGGGTACTTGACACTGGACTTCAGGCATTTTGACATTTCCTTCTCCCCATTCTTCCTCCAGTCTCTGCTACCTTGATTTCCGATTTCCTTGATACTGCCCGGTATCGTTTGCAAATGCTACTACTCATGCTTGCTTCCTCGGACTCACCTGACTACTTACCTGATCTCCTTCGTCTCCTGAGTGTCTCCTCGTCTCGTCCTGTCTCCTGGTCCTCGTCTCCTTCGATCCATTGTCCCGCTGTTCTACAATCAAGAAACGTATTGTATCACCTCCATATCCAGCATTCACCTGAACACTCATTATCTGACACTCACCTCATCTGCTCACATCCTGGTTCTGCAAATAAACTAATACCGGACCAACACAGCACTACACCAGGATGAGCACCCCCTATCCCTTCCACAAGCTCGTCGACGCTGTTCGGCATGCTCTTCCCACTAGCACACCTGCACCTTCCCCAGCGAGCGCTTCCGGAATCAACACCACTGCTTCTTCGCCCCCTGAGTATGCCAGTCCCATGGCCAGACCGGCTCCCTTCTCTGGTTCGGCGGAGGACTGCAACGGATTCCTGCTTCAATGTTCGCTGGTCCTGGAGATGCAGCCGCGCCTGTACCCCAACGATCGCGCCAAAGTGGCGTTCATCACATCTCAACTTTCCGGTAAAGCGCTCCGTTGGGCGGAATCCATGTGGTCCAACAACAGTCCAGTGATCCAGACCCTGTCCGGTTTTATGTCTCACTTCAAGGAGGTCTTTGGGAAACCATCATGGGATTCTTCGATCAGTGAACAGCTTTATCATCTGAGACAAGGTACCTTCACAGTTAATGAGTATGCTCTACAGTTTCGAACCCTCGCTGCTGCTAGTGGATGGAACGAGCAGTCTCTGATTACGAAATACTGACAGGGTCTGGATCCTCGGGTGCGGCTGCATCTCACTGCAGACGAGGATACCATCGGGCTAGAACGCTTCATTCAACTCTCCATCCGCTTCGCCACTCGAATGCAGTCGTTTATCGAAGAACACCAGGGCCAGTCGTCCTTCTCATCATTCCTCCGCTGACCAGTTGGTGTCAGCCCTCCAGAACCCAACCCCGAACCCATGCAACTGGAGAATGGCCGACTGACAGCGGCTGAGCGGCAGAGGCGGCTGACCCAGAATCTCTGCCTGTACTGCGGTTTATCTGGGCATTACATCTCCAAATGACCAGTCCGTCCTCCTCGCCCCACGGTGAGTGCAATCATTCCTTCTCTCAATAGAATTAAGCCACTCACCACAACTATAAACCTTACTGCTTCTGGAATTTCCCTTTCAGTTACTGCCCTTCTCGATTCTGGGTCAGCCGGGAACTTCATCTCGGGAACCCTCTGCCGCCAGCTCAAGCTCCGCTCGACTGCTAATCCGACCTACCAAATCCAGTCAGTAACCGAAAGACCACTCAGTCGGAGGCAGGTTAGTCACTCCGTGGGTCCCATCAGAGTACAAGTCGGAATCCTCCACATGGAGTGACTACACCTGCTGGTTCTGGAGGAGTCCACCGCTGTCATCATCCTGGGGCGCCTATGGTTAGAGCAGCACAACCCAGTCATCTCCTGGAAGACGGGAGAAGTCCTGAAGTGGGGCGACAACTGCTTCCCGGACGATCGGTGGATGTCCCCGCCTGTTACGCCCCCTTCAGTGACGTCTTCTGTCCCCAACGGGCTTCCAAGCTGCCTCCCCATTGAACATAGGACTGTGCCATCGATCTGCTGCCAGGTGAACCAGTGCCCAAAGGAAAGATCTATCCCCTCTCACTTCCGAAGGAGAAGGCCATGGAGGATTACATCAAGAAGGCGCTGGAGCAAGGTTACATCCGTCCATCCACCTCCCCTGCTGCTTCGAGTTTCTTCTTTGTGGCGAAAAAGGACGGAGGCTTGCGGCCCTGTATCAACTACCACGCACTCAATAACATCACAGTGAAATTCAGATATCCCCTTCCTCTCGTCCCAGCTGCCCTAGAACATCTGCAGCGCGTATAACCTCATCCGGATACGTGAGGGGGACGAGTGGAAGACCGCCTTTGTCACGCCCACAGGACACTACGGGCTACACGCGGGACGTCTGGAACAGCTGGCAAGTCCTGTGCCTGGAAGTCCTGTCCATGGAGGATGTAGAGAATTTATTCATAATTGGCATTATGATAGCGGGGTTCCTATTTCTCGGCCTTGGGATTGCCCTGACCTATCGGAAGATTGGTAAAACAGCTGCCAGCAAATTCACCCAGCCGCTGTCTGTGGAAATTAAAGAGAGCTTCGGGGATGTGTGTGACCGACTGAAGGTATTAGATTAAAGAGTGTCACTGATTGAGGAACTGTATCGTAACATCTCAGCCCGGACTGCGGAGACGCAGGGAAGAGTGGGTTCCATCGGGGGTCAGGCTAGTGAACTGCTACGCAGAATGTCTGGTCTGACCATGAAACTGGATGAAATGTCCAAGTCCATTCATGAACCGGACGCTCGCCACTGACACTGAGGATCAGAACAAATTGATCGATTATGGTCCGGAAATTACCGAATCAGCTAAAATGGATTAAGATATTGACCCCCTGCTTCCTCACCCCAACGTCCAGCTTGTCCCTATCTCTCTTGGTTGGGAGGTCAGCTTGACAGCTGGGTCTTGCTATCTTGCTATCATTCCCTGTGCACTGCCATATCTCCCCTCAAGGACAAGCCACAGAACTGAACTCGAAAACATCTTAAGTTATGGCTAACATTCTCACACAACACAGGAATCTTCAAGACTCTTACTTGCATCACACACACCTCACCCCCATCCCTGCCCCCATCCAACCGTCTGCCTCACCCTTTCCTCCTTACTATCTCCCTTACTCTGTCCCAACAAAAAATCCCATCACGTGACCACGTGTACTGTGTGTACAATGTATGTTATGTTTGCATGTATGCTTTGCAATCTGCATTTCTTTTTTTCTGGAGAGCGTGTGGCGGCGCTTTAAATAGCTGCGGCTCGGAGGCTTGCTCCAAACTCATTTCGTTGCATTGTACTTGTACATGTATAATGACAATAAACTTGAATCTGAATCTGATGAGGAAAGAGATACGCTGCCCGCGGTACTGAGCAAGTTTGAGGATTACTGCACGCCGAGTATTTCGAAGCAGCAATTCTGACAAATATGGATGGTAACAATGATGAATGGATAGCATCTTTGATAGTGGATGGTGTGACAGTGCCAATGAAAATCGACACAGGTGCACAAGTTAATGTCCTGCCGAGAAAATACTATAGTCAGATGAACATTAAGCCAAAAGTGAGACCCAAGAAATTGGACTTAAGGGCATTTAATGATCAGCCGATTCCATATTTGGGTGTTTTCAGGGCGAGTCTTTCAGGAGAAGGACGCACCATAAACGCACTGTTTGTTCTAGTAGAAGAGGATAGACAGCCGATTTTAGGACTGAAAGCAAGTGAAGGACTTGGGCTTATAAAGAGAGTTCATGTCATTGATTGCGCTCTAGTGACCACTAGGGGCGCAGCACAGCAAGAAGATGGACATATGTGCAGATTCTACTACTGAGATAGTGAGAGAGTACAAGGATGTATACCAGGGTATCGGTTGCCTACCTAATCAGTACAAAACTACGGCTGAAAGAAAATGCAGAACCAGTTATCCATGCAGCAAGAAAAGTGCCATTAGCCCTGAAAGACAGACTGAGAAAAGAATTGAAATCCTTGATAGACAAAGGGATAGTGAAAAAAGTAGAAGAACCTACAGACTGGGTGAATTCTCTTGTCATTGTGGAAAAAAAGAACGGTGATCTGAGACTATGCATCGACCCAAGAGATCTGAATAAGTGGATAAAAAGAGAGCACTATAGGTTGCCAACTAAATCAGACATCACAAGCGCAATGACGGGAGCACAATTCTTTTCCAAGCTTGATGCATCATCAGGGTTCTACCAAGTTAAATTGAATGAGGAAAGTGCAGCATTGTGCACATTTAACACTCCCTTTGGTAGACATTGCTTCCTACGAATGCCTTTTGGAATAGCCTCAGCTCCAGAGGTTTTTCACAGGACTATATGCTGTTTTACTAAACGAGGTTCAGGAGGAACATGTCATATAATTGACACAGGTGGAGAGTACTCAGCCAATCAACAAAAGAGGTATAAATACGAAGCCGTCTTACCTACATTTTGTTGACAGTTTTTCCAGCACAGATGGCATTTCTGGCAGTTCGCTCCACCCGCCTCCTATTCACGCTGTCTACACGGATCTACACGCGGTCAACGCATTTCTACAATGCTAAAATCTTTATAAGCTGCCTAAAACCGTCCGCTCCATCAGCATTCGGGGTAAAATATAATTTTTCTGAGATGTAATTGTGTTTGACGATCCACAATCGTGAGTCTGTCTTCTAACAATTCTAATCGATTCACAAACTTCAATAAGTGATGCTTTGTAACGTGGTGCGTTGGAGCCATGACGATAGAGTCAGCTGCGAGAGCAGTGCTCAGACAGCGTGAAGAGTGCACATCACACAGACTTGCAACAGGGAGAACTACAACAGTCCCTGTTTTAAGATAACGTATATGGCACACATCAAGCTTTTCTTGCAGTCTTTTCCGTCTCTGTGTACAAACGTTACAGATATCCAGACAGATACTTTGTCAAATGAGATTTGGGAGCTCCATTTTATTAAATGTAACATCAATACCTACAGTAGGCTATTGTATAGCAAGCGTATCAATGATTATTGTATGCCATCTTATATTTTGGGGATGAAAAAACATAATTCACAACACTGCAGATTCAAAGGCTGATTTCATTGAATAATGTGAGATCTCACATTTCAAAATCTGAATGTGGTGCAGTTCTGCATTATACTGGCTTGCAAAATCAGTGCTTCAGAATGCTTCAGTTCAGAGCATTTGAAACAATGAATAGGGCACACTCATGCAAAGCATTTTCTTCACACTTGATTTATATTGTTATATGATGTATACAGTTTAAGTTTGTATATTATATCCCATATGATTTTGAATGAGCCTCCGGCAATAAGAAGACATGGATATTTCAAAATAAGAGTCCCATTCGGTTACACAAATATGTTTCTCCATTTGTCCATCTAACTTTCCCCTTTCTCTTCCGCAAGAGCTCATTTTCTCCGGCTAATTTTCGTCATTGCTCCAGCAGTGCTTTTCCTTCTGCTCCCACAGGAACTCTTTATAAGCCTAAAAAACCGTCGCTCCATCAGCATTCGGGTAAAATATAATTTTTCTGAGATGTAATTGTGTTTGACGATCCACAATCGTGAGTCTGTCTTCTAACAATTCTAATCGATTCACAAACTTCAATAAGTGATGCTTTGTAACGTGGGTGCGTTGGAGCCATGACGATAGAGTCAGCTGCGAGAGCAGTGCTCAGACAGACCTTCCCCGCAGCCGAACCAGACCACCAATTAGACTGGAGATTTCTATGTTACCCTTAAAACCTCAAACATACATTTATCCTGGGTTCAATTGCTTTTCTCATTTTACTGGAATTATCTGCTCCGCTTTCCTCCACAGATGGCACAAACTAAATGATTACCTGGCAATCATAGCCAAGCTCACGCTATCCTATGGGGGAGGGCATTTCTACGTACCATACCATGTTTTTATTTATTTATTTTTCAGCTAAAAAGTGCTGTGTGAGTCATACAGTAGAACCAGTACACATACTGCAGGTCAGACGCTAGCATGAGGCTGCATCTGCTAGCTGCACAGGCCAATCATTTCAACAGTTTTATCCAACAGGTTATAACCCCACCTACGTCCAGTGGCCTGCAGCTCCAGTGGCACAAATAAGCACGAGCCTTTCTCTGCTTAAGTCCACCTAAGTAAAAGCCCACATTTTCTTCCATCATCCAGCTAACTTTTCTTTCCAAACCACAGAGGAAAACCCAAGTGTGAGGCCGCCGCCGACATCCTCAGCCCCGGTTTATA
Source organism: Gobiocypris rarus (assembly GCA_023029165.1). NCBI lineage: Eukaryota > Metazoa > Chordata > Actinopteri > Cypriniformes > Gobionidae > Gobiocypris > Gobiocypris rarus. The sequence goes on from CM040922.1 coordinate 21,360,016, forward strand.
ACCCTCCCACCTCCATCTGCAATTCAGATGCCGGTGCCATCCAACGACCCTGACCATGGAACCGCCACCAGTGTCCCAAAACATCCGCGCACAGATCCTCGCTGGAATTCAGGAAGTTGGCTGACCAATTCCCAACTCCAGTACCTTGCTATTCGCAACTAATTTTCCCGTAACCTTCCTGTTAAAACCCCCTCCTTGAAGCATCGCTCGATACCATTGTCCAAGCAGTTTCTCTCAGGACCCTCCAATCCTACGTGTCCATTTTTCTCTCCTTTCAATTACCTCGTTCATTTCTTATCTTAACAACATCAAGAGCCTCCAAGTAGGGTTCATCAAAGGTTACCTGAGCGGCATTCAGTTTTCCGTAAACTCCCTCTCTCTAGATAAATAATTCTCAGACCTCCCTCCAGATCAAGGGATCCAAAGATCCCAGCCAATCCGTCCCAATGCTAGACATCCTCACTACACACATCCTCGCACAGGGTACCAGCCTCTCAGTACAACCCGACCACTCGACACCATGTTTGTCTTAGCCTTCTTTGGTTCCCTTAGTTGTTCGGAACTCGCTATCACATCAAAAATCCACCCAAAAATCCACCCCACCATCTCCGACTTATCATTAATAGATGGGGAAACATTCTCTTATCTGATCAAGCAAAGTGAGAATGACCAAATAAAAAAAGGTAATTTTATCTAAATTTTTAAACTCTCATCACCGATCCAACCATACCAGTCAGTTCTGACATATCTTCAATGGAGAAGTTCTCAAACAAAATTGCCCCTGTTCACGGATGAATCCAACAAACCCGTGACACGCTTTTGGTTCCAGAAACATCCCAAATCTGTTCTCCAACAGTCAGGCTGCAAGCTCAGCAGCTCAAAAAGGCCTCTCCCAACAGCAGATCCAAGCTCTTGGGAGATGGTCCTCAGATACTTTTCAAAATCCTTTGGGTCATCCACCGAGGGATTTGATTCTGTCCAGCCAACATGTAATCTCATGCTTTTCCTTTCTGTTCTTAGTATTTCCAGGAGAAATTGAAAGTTTCCACACAGCAAGTCCGCAGGAAGTTCCACGCAGTGAGCCAATGGAAAAGTTCCACGCAGTGAGTCAATGGAAAGGTTCCAAGCAGTGAGTCAACGGAAAGTTTCCACACAGTGATTCAGTGGAAAGTTTCCACGCAGTGAGTAAACGGAAAGTTTCCACACAGTGATTCAGTGGAAAGTTTCCACGCAGTGAGTAAACGGAAAGTTTCCACACAGTGAGTCAACGGAAAGTTTCCACGCAGTGAGTGAACGGAGTTTCCATGCAGTGAGTCAACGGAAAGTTTCCACACAGTGAGTCAACGGAAAGTTTCCACACAGTGAGTCAACGAAGTTTCCATGCAGTGAGTAAACGGAAAGATTCCACACAGTGATTCAGTGGAAAGTTTCCACGCAGTGAGCCAAAGGAAAGTTTCCACACAGTGAGCCAACGGAAAGTTTTCACACATTGATTCAGTGGAAAGTTTCCACGCAGCGAGTCAGCGGAAAGTTTCCACGCAGGGAGTCAGCAGGAAGTTTCACACAGTGATTCAATGGAAAGTTTCCATACAATGGGCCATTGGAAAGTTTCCACACAGTGGGCCAGTGGAATGTTTCCACACATTGGACCAGTGGAAAGTTTCCGAGCAGTGAGTCAGCGGAAAGATTTTACATTGAGTCAGCGGCAAAATCCACGCAACAAGAAAAGCAAATAGAGTAAGATAGTGGATAGTTGTCCATGGAAAAAGATACTGGATAGTTGTTCACACATAAGATACTGGACACGCAGTAAGAAGTTGTCCATGCTGTAAGATGGTGGATAGTCGCCCACGCAGTAAGATGGTGGATAGTTGTCCATGCAGTAAGATGGTGGATAGTTGCCCACGCAATAAAGATGGTGGATAGTTGCCCACGCAGTAAGATGGTGGATTGTTGTCCACGCAGTAAGATGTGGATAGTCGTCCACGCAGTAAGATGGTGGATAGTTGTCCACGCAGTAAGATACTGGATAGTTGTTCACGCAGTAAAATAGTGGACAGTCGTCCACGCAGTAAGATACTGGATAGTTGTTCACGCAGTAAGATAGTGGACAGTCGTCCACGCAGTAAGATACTGGATAGTTGTCCACGCAGTAAGATACTGGATAGTTGTTCACGCAGTAAGATAGTGGACAGTCGTCCACGCAGTAAGATACTGGATAGTTGTTCACGCAGTAAGATAGAGGACAGTCGTGCACGCAGTAAGATACTGGATAGTTGTTCACGCAGTAAGATAGTGGACAGTCGTCCACGCAGTAAGATAGTGGACAGTCGTCCACGGAGTAAGATACTGGACAGTCGTCCACGCAGTAAGATAGTAGACAGTCGTCCACGCAGTAAGATAGTGGACAGTCGTCCACGCAGTAAGATACTGGATAGTCGTTCACGCAGTAAGATACTGGACAGTCGTTCACGCAGTAAGATACTGGATAGTCGTCCACGCAGTAAGATACTGGACAGTCGTCCACGCAGTAAGATACTGGATAGTCTCACGCAGTAAGATAGTGGACAGTCGCCCACGCAGTAAGATACTGGACAGTCGTCCACGCAGTAAGATAGTGGACAGTCGTCCACGCAGTAAGATAGTGGACAGTCGTTCACACAGTAAGATACTGGATAGTCGTTCACGCAGTAAGATAGTGGACAGTTGTCCACGCAGTAAGATACTGGATAGTCCGCAGTAAGATAGTGGACAGTCGTCCTCGCAGTAAGATAGTAGACAGTCGTCCACGCAGTAAGATAGTGGACAGGCGTCCACGCTGTAAGATAGTGGACAGTCGTCCACGCAGTAAGATAGTGGACAGTCGTCCACGCAGTAAGATAGTGGACAGTCGCCCACGCAGGTAAGATAGTGGACAGGCGCCCACGCTGTAAGATAGTGGACAGTCGCCCACGCAGTAAGATAGTGGACAGTCGCCCACGCAGTAAGATAGTGGACAGTCGCCCACGCAGGTAAGATAGTGGACAGTTGTCCACGCAGTAAGATACTGGACAGTCGCCCACGCAGTAAGATACTGGACAGTCGCCCACGCAGTAAGATACTGACAGTCGCCCACGCAGTAAGATACTGGACAGTCGCCCACGCAGTAAGATACTGGACAGTCGTCCACGCAGTAAGATACTGGACAGTCGTCCACGCAGTAAGATACTGGATAGTCGTTCACGCAGTAAGATAGTGGACAGTCGTCCACGCAGTAAGATAGTGGACAGTCGTCCACGCAGTAAGATAGTGGACAGTCGTCCACGCATTAAGATAGTGGACAGTCGTTCACACAGTAAGATACTGGATAGTCGTCCACGCAGTAAGATAGTGGACAGTCGTCCACGCAGTAAGATACTGGATAGTCGTTCACGCAGTAAGATACTGGACAGTCGTCCACGCAGTAAGATAGTGGACAGTCGTCCACGCAGTAAGATAGTGGACAGTCGTCCACGCAGTAAGATAGTGGACAGTCGTCCTCCGCAGTAAGATAGTGGACAGTCGTCCTCCGCAGTAAGATACTGGACCGGCGTCCACGCAGTAAGATACTGGACCGGCGTCCACGCAGTAAGATACAGGACAGTTGTCCACGCAGTAAAATACCGGACAGTTGTCCACGCAGTAAGATACCGGTTAGTTGTCCACGCAGTAAGATACCGGTTAGTTGTCCACGCAGTAAGATACCGGTTAGTTGTCCATGCAGTAAGATGGTGAACAGTCTCCTCAAGCGAATAAGTCCAACTAAGTGAGAAGTAGAAGATTCCACAGCGAGATAGTGAATACGATTACTTTTTTAATCTTATTTTGAGGAGTCAATTCAGCGAAAAATGTAAGATTACATGCAGCAAGAAAGTGAATTGTTTTCCACACAGCGAGAAATAGAAGTTTTATAAACACTGCAAGGAAACGGATAGTTTTTTCCACAGCAAGAAAGCGGATACATTTCACCCAGCGAGGAGTGGACAGTTTTCCACACAGCAAGGAAGTGGATAAAACCCTCTAGATTGATAGTTTGCACGAGTTGAAAGTTTCCACTTAGTAAGGAAGTGGACCGATTAATTGCAGCAAGAAAATGGAAAGTTTCCATGCAACTAGGAAAGGGTAAGTACCAAAAAAAAAAAAAATCTCTCAATCAAGATCTCATTTATTTTTCCCATTTTTCTTCCAGGTGGTCTCCCACGTACAAGACCACACCCTGCTCCCATCAAGAACCATGTGATTTGTGAACCAACAAGGGTCGCCCATAGGCGACACAAGCCGCTAACGGGCCCTCCAAATCAAATAACCAGGCCCCTCTCTCATGCCAGCCGCCAAGCTCGGCACTTCTTGGGGGTTATTTAGCAGGTGGCTGTCCTATGCTTTCTAGCTTTTGGGGGGTACTCTGGGTTCGGGCCAAAGTCCGAGCTCGAAGCCCTCCCCCCGGACAGCACGCCACATACGCAATTAAATTTACTCTATAAATTATATGTAAGTGTGAACTAGTGAAACAACAAATGTTGGATGGCATGGAAGGTGTGGGAGTCTTCCTGGATGATGTAGTCATATGGGGTGCTACAAGGGCAGAACATGATGAGAGACTGAGAAAGGTGATAGCACGAGCACGACGAACAGGACTGAAACTGAATAAACAAAAGTGTCAGTTTGGGGTGAGAAACATTACTTACCTGGGAGATAGACTGTCTGCTGAAGGAATACAGCCAGACCCTGAAAAAATAAGAGCTATGAAAGAAATGCCACAACCCAAAGAAAGGACTGAGCTGCAACGTGCATTAGGCTTAGTCAACTATGTGGGAAGATTTATTCCAAATCTGTCGGCTAACACAAAGGCATTGCGCAGTTTGCTGGAAAGCGGAACCGAGTGGAGATGGGAGCATGAACATGTGACTGAATGGAGAATAGCCTAGTTAAAGAACCAGTGCTGAAATTCTTTGATCCTGAGCTTCCAGTGAAAGTTTCTACTGATGCTTCAAAGGATGGACTTGGAGCAGTTCTGCTTCAAAAACATGACTTGGGATGGTTTCCAGTGGCATATGCATCACGAACGATGACTGAGGCAGAAAGAAACTATGCCCAAATAGAGAAAGAGACATTAGGAGCAGTTTTTGGATGTGAAAAGTTCCATTAATATATTTATGGAAGAGAAGTGGTACTAGAAACGGATCATAAACCACTGATTGCGATCTCAACAAAGGCACTAGGAGATGATCCTCCTCGCATCCAACGGTTAATGCTCCGTCTCCAGAAATATAGTTTAACATTTGAGTTCACTCCAGGGAAGCACCTGGTAATGGCAGATGCACTCAGCAGAGCATCTTTGAGCCATACAGGATCAAGTAGCACGGAACATGATGTACAGGTTCATGTAGACTGCATACAAAAACACCTACCAGTGTCTGAGGATAAATGGAGAGAGATTGCTGAAGCAACGGCACATGATCGTGAGCTACAAGCTGTAATAGACAAAATCCACCTGCCAGGTAATCAGAGGTTGACAAATCCATATCAGAGCTTTAAAGACGAGCTGTCAGTTGTGCATGGTGTACTCCTGAGAGGGGAACGGATTGTCATACCTACCTCCATTCGCTCACAAATGGCAAAACTCACGCATGAGGGACACTTAGGCATCGAAAAATGCAAGAGTTTTGATGTATTGGCCAAACATGAATAGGGACATTGAAGCACTGGTGCATCACTGCGAAACATGTCAGCGACACAGGTACCAGCAACCTAAGGAACCCCTAATGGCCCACAGTAAACCTGAGGAACCATGGAGAAAAGTCGGAACAGACTTATTTCATCTGGCAGGAAGGGACTACCTTGTCATCATAGACTACAAGTCAAACTATCCAGAGCTGGCGATGCTGAGTAATACAACAGCACAGCAGGTGATAAAACACACTAAATTCATCTTCGCAAGACATGGAATTCCGGTGACTGTGGTGAGTGACAACGGACCACAGATCAGCAGTCAGGACTACAGAGACTTTGCAGAGACTTATGGGTTTAAACATGTAACATCAAGTCCACTGTACCCCCAGTCAAACGGCTTGGCTGAAAAAGGAGTGCAGATAGTGAAGCGGCTGCTGAAGAAAGCTGCTGAGACTGGAGAGGATCCTTATTTAGCACTGCTAAACTACAGAGCATCCCCTCTTGAATGTGGACGGTGAGAACTGAGGAAGCTGAGAACACGGCTACCTTCAGCAGAACACCTGCTTCAAAAGAGACACGGAGATTATTCAAAGATAAACAGCCAAAGCAGAGCCTATGACAGAAATGCCAAGCAGTTATGTCCACTGGAACAAAAGGATACAGTACGTGTCAGATGCGAAGGAAAATGGGGACCTGTAGCGAAGGTCATCAAAGAGACAACACCAAGATCCTACGAGGTACTTACTGAGTATGGTAACACGCTGCGGAAAAAACGCCATCATCTTCTGAAAGTGTCAGACACCAGTATTGAAAGTACAGACGTAGTTATCTATGATGGACTAAATGAGCAAACAAGAGTAGAAAAAAACTCACCAAGCTCTACAGCTGTCACTGAAAACATCACAGAAAACTCACCTTCCACTGAAATGGGTAGAAGAACACGTCGTCACGCAATGAAACCTAAAAGACTGATAGAAGAGTGTTAACTTGGTTTTGAAATAAATGTTTACTTAGTATCTACTGAGTATTTGCATCGTTATATGCAAAAAAGTTTTGTGCAGCTAATGCTATTGAACCTACTTGTTTTTTATGTTTTGTGAGTAAGTGCTGTTAAAGTTGACAGACCTAATTTAAGTTATAGTTAAAAAAGGAGATGTGCTGATACTGACTATTGTAACAGTTAACCAACAGAGGGCGCCGTTTAGCTGTGTTTTCTTTATGTTGTTTGTAAACGGATGTTGAGCAATAAAGCACTCTGAGGAATGGCAGTCTGTGTGCAGTCAAAATACTAATAAGGACATGTTTAACTGGGTTAGCTTCTGGCTGATTTTAAACACACCTTTTTAAATGGGCATTTCATTTAACTGTTTATTAGTTTTATAATATTGATGTACACGCATAAATCCACAATTTAATACATTTATTTACCTTTTTCTAACTGGCTGAATTTCGCATTCCAGTTTTAGAGTCCTACTATATAACATTTTGTAAATAAATATATTACTTGTTTTTGGAATTTACAGGGATTAACTGGCAAAACCTGTCAGGGTTCTGCCCTGGCAGTCTTGTCTGTTTTGTCTTTGTTTAATGTTTCTATGTTTGTGTTGTGTCTTAGTACATGGGTCTGTCTTTCTTTGTGTTTGTCATGTGTTCCTCTTGTCCTGCCTCCTTGTTTGCTGTTACCACGCCTCCTTGTCTAGTCCTCGTTTCACTAATTGTGCTCACCTGTTCCTCATGTGCTCTGGTCCCTTTATATTGTGCTACCTTTCCTCATGTCTTTGCTGGTTCGTTGCGTTTGTTTTGTACGTGCATAGTCTCTAGCGCTGTGTCAAGTCAGTTCTAGATTTAGTGCCTCCTGTTTCTCTTGCTTTGGCTTTATTTTCAGTTTTTTCTTTGTTCCTGAATTTTTTAGTCTAGTTAAGTTTCTGACTTTATTTTTGCTAATTCTTTTCAGGCTTTATTTTGGTATTCTCCCTAGCCTTTTTTGTTCAGTTTTCTTGTTTTGATAATTACCTTTTATTTTATTTCTCTCCAGTTATTCCTTTTTACTACAGGCTTTTATAGAGATTGGTTTTGTTTTATTTTTCTCTTTTGCTAGCTCCAGTTATTATTTAGGTTTCGTTTTTTTCTTTAGCCATAGTGTTTGTTGGTCTGTTATTTCTTGTTGTCTAGTCTTGTGTGTGTCCTGTGTTGGTTCATGCCCTGTGTTTTTCCCTGGCCGCTGTCTCCACTGCCTGTCAGCTAAGACGGGAGCTGATTCTGTGAGTACATCAAGCCTCAGGTTCCTGCCTGGATTGTCCCACCATCGCCCTGCCTGGTGTTGCCTCCCAAGCTGTCGTCAAGTTCATTGGCTGCCTGGACTGGTCTCAGTGGTCATCCTCCCCTGCCCGTCATCGTGGTGTCTGTCCCCGGCCCTGGTGTTTGGACTGTCACTCATCCACTACCCGATTGTGTATTGTTGATCTGTCTTGTTAATAAACCGTCATTATTGTTCCCTCTGCATCTGGGTCCTCCATTCCTGATTCCTGACAAAACCACATATGCTATCCATCAGTCCTCCTCACTAGGCTAATGCATGCTTACTGTAATCACGTCAACTTCGAACACTGATGGGTTATTTTTTATTTTTATTTTTTTTGTGGGCGATAATTAGCAAAACTTCCGACTAGACGCGCAGACTTCACGTAGCTTCTCAGGCGAGTATATGTGGGCGACGAAAGTGTAACCCCTTATTTACACTGCACACATTTGGGGCGCATTGCGGCTGCGGTGAGGTTTTGTTCCAGGAGCATTTCAGGAGCGAGGTGGCAGGGTCGTGAGATCACGTGATTGCACATTTCTATGTTGTTTTTCTTGCATTTTTGTGTTCAAACATGGGTATGTTAAATGTTTGTTTTGTCTAGTTGAATTCTGTTTATTGTTGTGTTTTTTTGTGCTATCGCATAATATACTACAGTGTTAATGTTGAAATTGCAATTGTCAGAGCAATATTGTGCTGGCCAAAGCTGGGACTCTTATTATGAAGGTGCGTAGTGCGCACGTGGCTGGAAGAGACACTGTTTATTCAGCACGGCGCGGACGGTAGACTGCATCAGCTGCTGCAGGATCGAGTTTACAGCATTCTGAGCGCTGAAGACGTTCATCAAAGTCATTGTCCGCCTCAGATTGGATGTATTTTGTGTTCTTGTGGGTCCTATAGAAGTGAGTACTGTTAATCTTTTCTGTTCGTTGATTTCTGCTTATTTGCAGTTATGACGCAGTTATCAGCTGCAAATGTTACGTAAAGATGCACATTCATCTGTGCCAGTTCTAATAACTGAACTGTCGATCTACAATGTTCAGAATTATAATGTTTATTGTATTATAGTAAGTCATATAGATAGATAATGATAGTAAATGTGATGGAAGATGTTAAATCAGGTGTTCATACATCATTGTTATTGTATGAGGGGAGCAGCCTATAGTCATATGTGAATGGTGATAATTGGGAATGATGTTGCTGTTATTTGAATACTGCTATTTGTGTGTTGCAGAAAAACCACACACAAACACATACCCCTTACATCCTTAACTGCAACCATACCAGCCAAGTGTATGCCAGCGGATAGGGATCCAGCCCCTTACGAACCAAACCCATTCTGATTTGGACAGGATTTGCTGACTGTACTTCAGGTTTCTCCACTGAATGTGCTCACCAGCTCATGCATTGTACCCATGTATGCATGATGCTCTACAATTATCCCTACGCTCAAACTAAGCTACAGAGATCCATTCCCTCCGAACGCTGCAAAGGAATCCTCATCGGCTCCAACAGCAAAGCCCTCCACAGTCCTGGTACTTTGCGCTACGTGTTAATGTTTATGTAAAGGCTTACTCCAGCCTCTGATGTTGATATCTGCATACCACTGACAATAAAGCAGTTAAATTGACCCTTCACTCTGTGGTGTTCTGACCGACACACCTGACAGCTGCCCAATTGGCAAAGATGTTAGAGAGAGAACTGACGTTGAAGACGGACCAGACAATCCATTGGAGCGACTCGACAACAGTTTTAACTTGGTTGCAGTCAGAGTCATGTCGCTTCAAGGTTTTCGTGGGTACTTGTGTGGCTGAGATTCAGGAGCTTACAGGGTACCTGGCGCTACCTTGACTCTGCACAGAACCCGGCAGATGATGTGACCCGTGGGAAGACCTTGGCAGAATTGGCCGCGCCTAACCGCTGGAGCCAAGGGCCCTCTTTCCTCCTCAAGGGACCTGCTGGAGAGGTACCAGAACAGGATGTCATGGAGTACAAAAGGTCTGCTTCATGTGGAGTCATATCCAGAGCCGCTATACAGGGGACACATCTAGGTCAGACATATCTGTCCTGGAAGGATATGGTGAGGCTGTAGCGCAGGAGGCACATGGGGCGGCAGACCAGGATGAGCCCTTGACAGCAGAGTACTATCGGCAGGCAGAGATGACTATCTTCCGGAGAATTCAGGCTGAGTGCTTCCCAGAGGAGTTGCGTCTTCTCAAGTCAGGGAAAGCAGTGCTTCGAAGCAGTCGTCTCCTTACCCTGTCCCCGGAGCTGGACCCCGACGAGGGAATCATACGAGTTGAAGGGAGACTCAGACATGCCGAGTGCTTAGACCCTGCATTCACACATCCTATTGTCCTGGACCCCTTGCATCCTGCGACGAAACTCCTTATTCCGGACTACGATGCTTGTCTCTGCCATCCGGGCCCCGAACGAGTATTCGCAGAGATACGCCGGGTTTTTTGAATTCTCCGTGGCAGTGAGGCAGTTTGGAGGGTGCAACACCAGTGCGAGAAGTGAAATCTAAGCCTGTGGTCCCAAGGATGGCGGATCTACCCGTGGCCCGTCTACACTTATGCAAGCCACCGTGCTACTCTACAGGCATCGACTGCTTTGGGCTCTTTCGAGTCAATATAGGACGACGCTCAGAGATAAGATGGGGCATCATCTATAAATGCCTTACCACCCGAGCAGTGCATCTAGACCTCCTGCACAGTATGGATGCAGACTCTTTCTGATGAGCCTCAGGCGTTTCATTGTTGGAAGAGGGACTCCAGCTGAGCTCTATTCCGACCAGGGTACGAACTTTAAGGCAGGAGAGAAGGAACTCAGTGAGTCTTTTAACAGCATGTCTTCTGACCTCCAATGACTCCTAGCCAAGCAGAAGATTGTTTTCTGCTTTAATTCTTCCGGCAGCTCCTCACTTTGTGGGAACATGGGAGAGGGAGATCAGGTCTGTCAAGACTGCGCTGTATACTGTCATAGGAGTCCAACCCATTTCAGAGGAGGTATTACAAACTACCCTGCTAGAGGTTGAGGCTATACTGAATACCAAACCTCTGGGCTATACCTCATCCAGTGTTGCTGATGTGGATGTCATAACCCCAAATGTCCTCTTAATGGGGCGGCTGGATGGAGCACTACCTTCTGTTGTCTACCCTAAGAGTGAAGGACTAAGCCGACGGAGATTGCGACACTGTCAAGTCATAGTAGATCACTTCTGGGCAAGATTCATCAGGGGTTACCTGCCAACCCTCCAATGTAGACAGAAGTGGCATGGTGCCCCAGGCGATCTGACAGTAGGTTCTGTAGTTCTGGTGATGGAGCCCCAGTTTCACAGGGTACTCTGGCCAGTTGGCAGAGTAGTTAAAGTGCATCCGAGTGCCGATGGTCATGTGCGATCTGTAGACATTCAGGTCAATGACAGGGTCTACACCCGGCCAGTTGCCAGGCTGATGTTCATTAAAGTCATTGTCCGCCTAAGTTTGGATGTATTTTGTCATGTGTGCGTCCTATAGAAGTGAGTACTGTTAATCCTTTCTGTTCGTTGATTTCTGCTCTTTTGCAGTCATGACGCAGTTATCAGCTGTGAATGTTACGTAAAGATGCATATTCATCTGTGCCAGTTCTGATAACTGAACTGTCGATCTACAATGTTCAGAATTATAATGTTTATTGTATTATAGTAAGTCATATAGATAGATAATGATAGTAAATGTGATGGAAGATGTTAAATCAGGTGTTCATACATCATCGTTATTGTATGAGGGGAGCATCCTATAGTCATATGTGAATTTTGATAATTGGGAATGATGTTGCTGTTATTTTAATACTGCTATTTGTGTGTTGCAGAGAAACCACACACAAACACATACCCCTTACATCCTTAACTGCAACCATAACTGCCAAGAGTATGCCAGCAGATAGGGATCCAGCCCTTTACGAACCAAACCCATTCTGATTTGGACAGGACTCGCTGACTGTACTTCAGGTTTCTCAGCTAAATGTGCTTTCCAGCTCATGCATTGTACCCATGTATGCATGATGCTCTACAATTATCCCTACGCTCAAACTAAGCCACAGAGATCCATTCCCTCCGAACACTGCAAAGGAATCCTCATCGGCTCCAACAGCAAAGCCCTCCACAATCCTGGTACTTTACGCTACGTGTTAATGTTTATGTAAAGGCTTACTCCAGCCTCTGATGTTGATATCTGCATACCACTGACAATAAAGCAGTTAAATTGACCCTTCACTCTGTGGTGTTCTGACCGACACACCTAGTTCACTGCAATCTAAACTAGCCCTAGCCTCTTTAGGTAGCCCTTGGCTACACAGTCAAAATGTTAAATTTTGTATCTTGACAAGGCGAATACAATTTTTGTGCAGAGTACATTTTTATTTTCTCCATGGAAATTAAAAAGTGAAATTCTGGAAAAGAGATCTAAATTTAGCGGGATGGTCGGTCGGGTGGAAAAAATTTCTAAGCAGACAGCGGGTGAACAAAGAGTGTATATATATCGGGAACTGGTGGGTGCAGAATATAACCCCTGCGGGAACAGGACTTAAAAAACAGGGACTTAAAAAAACTCTATGACTAATCTTATGTATCATGTATAAGTGTATGATTTAACTTTCCCCCATGGTCTAGTGTTAAAAAATGCAATACATTGCAATTTAAAATCGCAATACTTGTAGAATTACAATTCTTTAAAAAATATCAGTATTTTAAAGTATCAGCACTCAAGTATCGTGATAAGTTTTGAATCTGGAGATAGGTGTATTGTCCCAGCCCTTCCCTGCCAAAAAAACATTTATTGCTTACAAAATGCTTCACACATGCTTTTCAATTGAAGTGATGTTTTATTAACAAATTTCGTGAGGAGTACGTTCAGATAATTAAACCTAATTAAATACGAGTGGAGCACATTAGGCTAATCAATTTAATTAACGATAATGTTACATTTCAGTGTTTCTGTAGTGTTATTTGCCCTAATCACATGTTCCTTTGTCTATGTTTCCCGCCACTCTCTCTGTCTCCTTGGTTACCCTTGTTAGTCTTGTTCTGTTCAGCTGTGTTTAGATATCCTCATCTGTTTCACCTGTGCCCCTCATTTAGTTAGTCATCAGTGTTGGTATTTAGTTCCTCGTGTTCTCTCACTCCTTGTCCGGTCTACTTTATGTTACAGTTATATCCAAGTGGCATTCATGGTGTTTGATGTTCTGTATTGAGTATGATTTCATTAAAACCCGTTTGTGTTTGGAAGTCCTGGATCTCCTCATCTCTGCTGCATCCAACACCCGTAACAGATAAGAGGTGTAAATATACAGTGGACTTAACTTCTTTCGTTGACCGTTTTTATTTTAGCATCCCTCCACCACCACATCTCACTTTGATTTAATAAACTCTTATTCGATGTTAACACAATCCATAATACAATGCAGTCTAGTTTTAGAATACCCCTATCAAAATTCAGAGCCAGGAGCTTTCCTCCAGACAGCACGCCAAATACGCATAATCTTTACTCTATTTAATTTGATGTAAGTGTGAACTTGTAAAGTTTAGTTTATTTGAAAACAGTCAAGAACATTAAACATCGTTATATAAATATACATTCTTTTAAAATGTTAACAAAAGTCAAATAGAAGTTCAGAGACAACTTTGATCAGCAGATTACAAAAATAAAAATTGTACTGTTTCCTATGCACATGCATTTAAGTAAGTACTGTAGTTACGCTCCATTAATTTCTTGTCTCAGGGAAACTCGACTAACAGGACAGGAAGTCATTATTCTTCAGCACACTGACGAGCTTCCTGGTGCTGTCGAACTCATACACCTTTGTCCCACTAAAGAGATAAATATTATCTAGAAGAAAAGAAGTCAATGAACATTATGAAATTGGTCATTCATGCCAGAATTGAGTCTTTGTATTGTTACAGATCTGTAGAAAAGGAAGTTAGAAACACCTACCGCCGATCAGGTGAGCTGCTGTAATCTCTCCAGTCACCGCTGGAAATCCATTTTCCAGTCGTTTGGGATTAATTATGTCCATCTTCTTCGTCATCTCATTATAACTATAAAAAGGGGAAATTTTACACTCTTATGGCTTTTTCGGAGTAAATTTAAATTTCTTTTGTTACTGATACAGCACTCGACCCACCTGTAGTAATATATGTCAAAGAAGAGCAGTGTTTTTCCTGAGATTTTGTCGTGGACGGCAGCACTGACTTTTGTCACAGATGCTGGCAGACCAAAGCTGCTGAGAGGCTTGGGATAGCCCGGCTCAACAGTGTTTCCATTAAAAGCCCAGACTTGTTTACCTATAAATAAATACAGGCCTTAAGTTGTATTTTTTTTTCCTAAGGATTTTACAGAGATTGTCTCACTCTTGAAGAAATTCAACATGTGACGTTTTGGCCATTGTCAAGGCCTTCATCAGACATGTTTTTACAGAGATTGTAAGTGTGACTGTGGTTTCAGAATTCCCATATTGTTTGAGAAGATACCTTTGAATAGGAAAAGTAATTTTTCCTCTGGATGCTCGTAAGCAGCATCAATATTATCCGGGGCGTTGGGCCAGAGATTCTTGATTAGATGTTTCGTCACACTTCCACTCGGAGACCTACGCCAGACAAAGCTGCACAGAGGCACATGAAGTTTGAGTATTATTTGAGTATTTTATATACAGAATTGTTTATTTATTTTATGTATTACCGGTCCTTGAAGAACATTGTTTCTCCCTGAAGAGTTGTAACTGCATCCAAGATCATGTTAGCATCACAAGTATTAAGAGATGTTGTTGATCTTGAACCAGGTCTGATGGTGGGCCTGTCATTGTTTGAGCCTGAAAGAAATACCACATAGTAAAAAAACAGCTGTTTCCCTCAAATATTATAGATGTACTCTTAAAGATCATATTACCATAGAGCAACTGAATCCCTCTAATGTCATCAGAGGGCAGAGAGAAACGTTCTGGATCGGTGAAACTGTATGTAGGAAACATCAGAGAGCCAGGAACATTGGAATGATCAAGACCCAAAGAGTGACCAAATTCATGGGCAGCCACCAAGAACAAGTCAAAACCTGCAGAGAAATAAAGTGCTACTTTAGATTTTTAAATTTTTGAATTTAAAGTGCCAATTAAGATGAATCTCTGAAAACTACATTTAGCAAAACTAAATGCACAAAACTAAAAAATTAAATTACATCTAGCTCTTGGTGTGCGGAAAGTGAAAACCTCATCATCATCGAAATGTGCATCTCCACCAATTCCAGATGAGGGAGTGAATGCATGAGCCAAAATGCCTTGTGGTCCATCAAATGGGTAAGCATCACCATGATCTGAAGGAAAGAGTTTGTCTTTACACTGAATTTTTCATATATTTAATACATGATATAATCAGGGTTCTAAATTAACTTTGTTGATCACCAGCCAATCAAAGTTTCCACTAGCCAAATTTGTTTCCGGTGAAAATAATGCATGTGCCACTGAATGCATTTGCTCATTTTATTAATATTGTAGGCATGAAAAACACATAAAGTACACAGAGGCACAGTAGTTGAGTATTTTTATTTTCTTCTCAAGTGCATTTTTTTCTTTGGAAAACTTTTACTTCACTACATTCCAAAGCATATATGTCTTTTTTACTGTACTGCATTTCATAAATAAAAGTTGTTTCCTTCCCTTTAATTTCCTAATTACATACAATTTTTTTTTGTACTTTCTTACTTGTACTCATGTAAAACTTATTATTACATAGTAAAAGTATACAGTATTACATTTTTGAATTTAATTAAGTATTAAATTATATTTAATATGAAATGTATTGCAGTAAAAGTACAATATTACGTTTTGGAATGTTGTGAAGTAAAAGTTTTCCAAAGAAGAACACTGATAAAGTATATATACTTGAAAAATAAAATTTACTTGGCAAGTAAAACTACTTCAATACTGTCTCCCTCTAAAAGTACAGTGCATACAACAAAATATACAGAGAAAGAATCTATCAATCTATCTATCTATCATTTGAATCGCATGTCTTCAGAGCTCTTCTTTAGAGATGCCATCAGAATCTGAGCCATGCTCTGTTCCTTTTATTTGCGCACAAAGTCACAAACATTTTCGTTTAGTTTTTTTCTTTTGCGTACATGCGGCAATCCTGACATTTTCGTGATCAAATACAAGCATTCACGACACGTCTGCCATTTGGCATTACATTTACTTTTCTTTTTCTCGGTCGAAATCCTCATCCCCTGCTTCATTCCTCTTCTCGCCCCCAGAGATCTATCCCAACCACTGCCGTATTTAGTTTAATCTTAACTTTTTACTTTACTAGCTAACTCCCTAGCTACCTACTCTGGCTCCGTTCGCTCTTCTTTTTCCTTCTTTTTCTGGTGGACGCTCCGTTTGTTTCCATGGTTTCTAGCGCTGGTTTCACTGCAAACTGCGAGCAGTCAATGGGCGTTTGAAACGTAATTAATCGCGTAGCATTATGGCAGTGTTCGTGGGAAATGTAGGAAGTACTGCCAGGGGATTTTGACCGATACACAGAGCCTTGTGTATCATGCATGTAACGCATCATGCTGCACCGGCCAAACTGGCTAGTAAGTTTTTATTAACACCCGCCAAATTTCGTTCAAATTCATTTTGGCGGGTGTTAATAAAAACTTACTAGCCAGTTTGGCCAGTGCAGCATGATGCGTTACATGCATGATACATACGGCTCTGTTCTCGGTCAAGAACCCTGGATATAATTAAATTCATTATATGAATTAATTAAATGAACCTGAGCTTTATTTTTAATAAATTTCAGTTGCAATTAAGGATATAACAATTCACTTGTGTTCTTCTATGACTTTTAATTGAATGTTGAATAGTTTGTGTTGGCAAGTAATCAATCAAATGATTGCATGATTGTAATTTTGTTTCATACAATCATTCATTAAAACATTTCCCAGATTTTCAAAAATAAAAAGGAAAATAATTGAATAAAAAGGAAACTTCATTATTTAGTCTAAGATAAAACTGTGCTATTTTGTTATTGTCAATGGTGAGCACAAAGCATATTTTGGTTTTCCCATCTGTATATTTGCATATGTAGCTGACGCAGGCCAGTAAGAGCTGTGCGTGTAAACCTTACTCCCCTGGCCTCAAGAGGGCAGCTGCGGTCTTTAGCGTCCTTTTTAATAGCATCTGCCTCCCATGCCAGGGACCCCAGTTCAAATCCCGCTTGGAGTGGGTCAAGTAGGACTAGTTACATTTGGTGCCATGACCCGGATGGGAGTGAGGTTAAGGGGAGTGAGTGTAACGGACATAGGCCAGTAAGAGTGGTGCATGTAAACCTCAAGAGGCGTGCAAGCAACTTGCGCTAACGGCTGTGGTCTTTAGCATCCTTATTAGCGAATCCCGCTCTGAGGAGGACTGGTTACGTGGCCTTCAAGTAAAATAAAGGATATTAGTTGTTATATTAGTTGTGATATTGTTACTTTTGTCGAAAGATTCAGCCCTAGCTGCCGTAATTATTTTATTGAACAAAGTTTCATATATTATTATTATAACAACAGTAAGTTAGAATCCTCAAAGTATATATATATAATATCCCCTATTTTAAATTTAAATTTAAATAATTCATCAAAATTAAAAGCACATGGTTAATTAATAAAAAATGAGCATAAATAAATGGGTAGAGGAAACATACATTTTGTAGCAAAGGAGATCATGATGTCAGCTGTGCCGCTGTAGATACGAGTGAATCTCAGAGGAGTCACATCTGCCCACACTTTCAGGGCTCTTTTGATGGCTTCATCCACCTCTGCTTCTGACATGTCAGGGGTGTAGTTCTCAATCCTGTGGAAAAGGACCACAATCAGTTTCTGTGTCTCTTTTCTCTGTGACACCAAGAGAACTGATATCATACACACCTGTAGGTGAGCTTGTTAGTCTGCCATTTGGTTCCGTCTCCAACTGAGTACGCAGCAATATCTGGAACTCCACAGCGAGGCTTCTTCATCACCTCTATTGTTTTACTGTCCAGCTTTCCAGTGACCTTAAGCCCAAAAAACTCCTGCATCGCTTTCAATTTCTCAGGCAATGGATCCGGCTCTCTGTATTCAGGATTAGGAGATCTATATTCCAGTTTGTAGAAGCTCTTCAGGTAATTCTAAAGTAATACAAAAACAGAATTATTCGAAGAATTAGGCCTATGACCAAAGAGAAAACAATCAACAAGCATATAAACCCCAAACCTTTGCAATGCCATAATCATCAACAGGCTTTGCAATCGGTACTGCATGAATAACAAACACCAGGTTTGCAAGAAGACACAGCTGGCGGTGAATCCTCCGCATGTTGAGATGCTTCTAATGATCTTGTGCTTCTGATTGTCAAGCATCTGATGAAGACTTATATACTCTTAAAACTGTGAGGTGTTGAGCAACAGGTAAAATTATCAGCCACAAACGTCTGTGAGTAACCCATCAAACTGACAGGCAAGACAATAATAACAGGGTTTTCAACTTTCTTGACACAGCCTTTTCTTCCTCGCCCAGACATTTGTATTATTTCTCTTCCTCATGCCTTTTTTTAACAGCATTTATAAGCGTTTCAAAAACAAGGGCAACATCATATTTGGGTTCATAATAAAATTAAAAAAAATGCTTTACAAGCTTTACTGTATTGTATTATTCAACTTAAAATGACTAAATAATATAAACTCCAAAATTACCCTGCCTCACAGTTAATAACAAAATCAGGAAGAAAGTATTTAAAATAAATAAATAAGTGTGATGGTTATGGCTGGGAATTCTGTCAATGGTCCTCTCCAATGGTCCACCTCCTCTCACATCCTCAAAAGGAAAATGATGAAAATGGAGTTTGGTTGTACTAAATGCAATGTGCTTCATTTCAGAATAAAATAAATCAAAGAGAAATCCCCAATCTTAAGAAGAAAGCTTGGCATGTGTGCAAATAGAGTGAGGTGTGCTTGGGGTGTTATGTAAGATCTGCAGGTAACGGCAATCTCTTCATTGTCAGATGAATGAGTAATATTTTACAATGAATACACAAATGATGACTGAGGCTTTCTACCAATAATAAGCAACACAAAACTGTCATTAAAGTTGTCCATATGGCTTGTGTAGTATTTCTATATTCCTGAAGCCTTATGATATTGTTGAGAACTATCATACTCTTTTATTTTGTATTAATATTATTATTTTACCTTTATGGGTAACTGAACAGTTGATGGGCCCCATTGACCTCCATAGTATGGAGGGAAAAAAATACTTACCTAGAACTATACCTTTAAGAACAAATTCTTATTTACAAGAACAGCCTGTCAGGAGAATATCAGTCTCCTGGATAGATGTGGGCTACATCGAAAATTATGGGTGGTGGAAATATAGAACATGGATTAAGATTCAAATGAGTCAATCAGACATTAAAGTAGAGATTCCGGATTTGTGTGACACCGACATAAGGAGAATGTTGAAGGATACATCTTAATCTGTCATTAAATGAATGTTACATTGGCATCGCCCTTGAAAACGGTTGAGATGTAATTTGTACTTATCCCAAACACAGGAGGTGCTTCTTTTTAGGTGTGTAGGAAATGTTTCCTGCCTTAAAAATGTTGACAAATAACATGGACCAACAAGTTCTCACTCTCAACTCTATTCACCGTTGGTCAGGACCTCTCGAAGTCACTTTTTCATGCACAGGGCATTTTTTGACATGCAGGTTTACTCCACTGATTTCAATGAGAAACTATCCCACATGAAAAAATACTCTAGTATATTATAGTAAAATTACTCTAGTAAATACTATAGTGTTTTTGAACTGTACTGTAGTAAATATACTACAGTAAATTAACACTAGAACCACCAAGGTTCGCTGTATACCTAAAACCGCCAGTGGGTAAAATTTACCCATGTAGATTTTTACTTTTTTGATACGCCTAAAAAATGTAATATGTCCCTATTATGCCACTATCTTCACAAAGTAATGTATATAGTCATGAAATAATTATTTTTAGTAATCAACTATGTTTCTGTCCTGTTGTTTTATGCTATTTTAAGCAGGCTACACTAATCATTTTTGTTGAATATAGGCTAAATCAGCCTGTAATGACAACGAGAATTAGAAGGAAATAAATATATTTGGGTGGTGTAATATCATATTAGACATGTCATTAATCACAGATTGAGATAATCCATGAAATTTAAATTACTAAAATACCCTAAATAGACAATAAAGAACAATAATAATCCACCGCACTGCATAGGATGTAATTAATTATTCATTTGTTTAGTTATATCATTTGAATAAGAGAACAAAACCAATAGTAATCATGAAAATTGTTTTATCATTTCATCGTAGATCGGAAATATTGTTTTTAAGACTTGAATAAATAACAACAGAGAAGCAAACAATACACAATAAAATTGCAAAACAAAAATGTATAATTAATCCAAAGTTTAAACATTTATAAACAGGCAAAAATATCTTTGTTTGAATGTGTGTTGTGTGACCGTTTTCAGTAAGCTGACGCGTTGCTCAAACACAGCGCGAAACTAAAGGAATTATATAGGGGTAAATTTGACCTGCTGGCGCTTATAGGTATATGTCCCATTTTTAAATCTGGTATTATCTAAACATTTTTTAATAACAGGAGATTGTAAATAACACAATTTTGGATATTCTATTAAAACCCTGTTATGTACATTTGAAAAACACCCAGGGGTAAATTTTACCTCGTGGATGTTCTAGTGTTAACAAAGTGTAGTAAATACTATAATATACTACAATATACTACAATTTACTGTAGTATCTTTATTATAGTATGGTTCAAAACCACTATAGTATTTACTAGAGTAATTTTACTGTACTTTTGCTATAACATACTATGGTATTTTTTATGTGGGGTTGGCGTCATACTGTCACATGCCTGTCCTGTCTTGTGGAGCACTTGTGGTGTTTTGTTATTTTGGGCCATGTGTGTCTCTGTCAGATCCCTCCCCCTCGTCGTCAGATTATTGGTTTCATTTCCCCCACCTGTGTTTCCTCATTTCCCTGCTTGATTTGTCCCCTTTATAATCTCCTTGTGTTTGTTAGTCTTGGTCGGATCGTTGTCATGTCTTACGTCTCCCGTTCCCTGTGATCACGTTATGGTATGTTTTTAAGATGTTGGTTTTGTTATTTTTGATTGCATGTTTTCCCCCTTGTGGGTTTTTGTTTTCTGTTTCTGTTTATTTTGGTAATAAATTCCCTTTTCCCTGCAAATGAGGTGGTCCCGAGTAATAAATTCCCTTTTCCCTGCAAATGCGGTGGTCCCGAGGCCAGTGGTCCCGAACATTCCAGACGCGCCACCCGTCCTGCTCTGACCGCGCTGCCCAGACGCCCTGCCATGACTGCACCGCCCAGGCGTCCTGCTCTGACTGCGCCGTCCAGGTGTCTGGTTCTGACCGCGCCAACCAGGCGCCCTGCCCTGACCGCAGCGCCCAGGTGCCCGTCCCTTACCGCCCTGGTCTGTCCTCCCGGCCCTGCCCTGTTCTTGTGGAGCATCTGGTAGCCGCTCCTTAAGGAGGGGGTAGTGTCACATGCCTGTCCTGTGATGTTTGTTGTAAATTGATATTAACCACAACACTTACCGGGCTTTAAATGCCTTTTAATGTAAAATCCAAAAATTGTAATGTAAATACTAGTGGTGGGCCGTTATCGGCGTTAACATGCTGCGTTAACGTGAGACTCTTATCAAGCGATAAAAAAAATATCGACGTTAATCTATTCTCAAAATTGGGTTGGGAGCTGGGTCTATACTACGCAAGCCATGATGACTTTCACCGTGATATTTTAGCGCGGATGTATTCCTAGCCGAATTGCACTGTAGGGAGCGAGAACAAGTCTTCGAACCTGCGTGTATGCCCACTGTGAAATTACCACATCAAGCGTGAACGCTGTCTTCCGAACTCGAGTCCTTACGAGCATGACTGACGTACTGTAAGCAGAGAGCTGTAAATCTCATTTCTGCTTGTCGTCAGCGTTCTTTAGAGCATTTGCAGTACATCCGCGGCAGATAGACGCAAGTGTCATTACATACTGAAGCTTTGGTAACAAAACCAACGGTTCAAAAACAAAAATATGAAAAGTTAGGTGAACAACGCTATTCATTTTGCCACCTTCTCGCTTGGGTTTTTTATTGCCAAGCAATGGGGTAAACAGCTGCTGCTCTGATGACGCAACCGCACCCCGGTTCAGACCCAAATAATATAATATGAACGTGGTCCAGCAGGGGGGAGCAATCGAACTTGGGTTCAGTCAGGCAATCGATTTGAGGCATTATTTGAGTAACACACATATTGTGAATGCTTTCGGCAGAATTCAAATGAGCCATTTTAATCTAGATTAATCTAGATTAATTCCAAAATTAATCTAGATTAATCTAGATTAAAAAAATGAATCTATGCCCACCTCTAGTAAATACTAACCCGATTCCAAAAAAGTTGGGACACTGTACAAATTGTGAATAAAAAAGGAATGCAATAATTTACAAATCCCATAAACTTATATTTTATTCACAATAGAATATGGATAATATATCAAATGTTGAAAGTGAGACATTTTGAAATGTCATGCCAAATATTGGCTCATTTTGGATTTCATGAGAGCTACACATTACAATATAAGTTGGTACAGGTAGCAGTAAGAGGCCGGAAAAGTTAAATGTAAGGAACAGCTGGAGGACCAATTTGCAACTTATTAGGTCAATTGGCAACATGATTGCATATAAAAAGAGCCTCTCAGAGTAGCAGTGACTCTCAGAAGTCAAGATGGGCAGAGGATCACCAATTCCCCAAATGCTGCAGTGGAAAATAGTGGCGCAATATCAGAAAGGAGTTTCTCAGAGAAAAATTACAAATAGTTGGAAGTTATCATCATCTACAGTGCATAATATCATCCAAAAATTACAAACAGTTGGAAGTTATCATCATCTACAGTGCATAATATCATCCAAAGATTCAGAGACTCTGGAACGATCTCTGTGCGTAAGTGTCAAGGCCAGAAAACCATACTGGATGCCCATGATCTTCAGGCCTTTAGATGGCACTGCATCACATACAGGAATGCTACTGTAATGGAAATCACAACATGGGCTCAGGAATACTTCCAGAAAACATTGTCGGTGAAAACAATCCAACGTGCCATTTGCCATTGCTGTCTAAAACGCTATAGATAAAAAAAGAAGTCATATCTAAACATGATCCAGAAGTGCAGGCGTTTTCTCTGGGCCAAGGCTCATTTAAAATGGACTGTGACAAAGTGGAAAACTTTTCTGTGGTCAGACGAATCAAAATTTGAAGTTCTTTTTGGAAAACTGGGACGAAGTAACCCAGACTAAAGAGGACAAGGACAACCCAAGTTGTCATTAGCTCTCAGTTCAGAAGCCAGACCACGTACTGCATCAATTACAACATCATGGCTGCGTAGAAAAAGGATCCGGGTACTGAAATGGTCAGCCTGCAGTCCAGATCTTTCACCCATAGAAGACATTTGGCGCATCATAAAGAGGAAGATGCGACAAAGAAGACCTAAGACAGTCAAGCAACTAGAAGCCTTGTATTAGAAAAGAATGGGATACAGACGTTTGCAGACTGATATAAAAGAAGAGGGGATGCCACACAGTGGTAAACATGATCTTGTCCCAAATTTTTTGAGATGTGTTGATGCCATGACTTTTATCAACTTTAATCAACTTATTTTTAAGACCGGACCCTAAATGGATTTAGCAGCACAATTCACTGCTTTGGCTCGGAAGAGTCTCGCCGTTCCCTCCCCCTATGGTGAGACCCTCAAAACACTATATTGGATCATGGTAATTGGATATTTCGCTTTTGCTTTCATTTAATTGCAAAAAATGTATTAGCCATCCGACATTTCCTCTCCTCAAACCAGTCCAAGGGATAAGACCTGTCAGTTTTTGCCGGTAGATAAAACTGTGTATCGTCAGCAAAGCAGTGGTAGGAGATCCTATATTTCTTAAAAGTAGCACCCAATGGCAGCATATAAATTGAAAAGGTCTAAAATGGACTCTTGGGGCACAACACATAATAGGGAAACTGATGAAGAAGAAGTCTTCCCCATTCTCATTGAGAAGGTTCTGTCTTTGAGATAAGAGGCCAACCACTGCAAGGCAACACCCTGAATACCCACCTCCTTTTCCAACCAATGTAACAAGATCCTATTGTCGATTGTATCAAAAGCAACGCTTAAATCCAACAAGACAAGCACTGCGTGCCAACCAGTATTGAAGATTTGCAAACGTCATTGCTGACATTGCATCCGTACTGTGCTTTGATCTAAAACTGCACTGAAAAGTATCAGAAATATTAGATATACTGATGTAGGTATTCAACTGATAATGCATGACTCTAATTGTTGTGGGAGGGTGGGTCAAGGTGGGGTTTTTTAAGCAGAGGGTGAACTACAGCAGGTTTAAAACTAGCAGGGACAATTCCAATCGCTAGAGAACTGTTAATAAAAGCTGTTATAGCGGGGCTCAAAGTTTCAAACACTTCCTTAAAAAGGTGAGTTGGGATGACATCAGACTCACAGCTTGAACATCTAGCCTTAGAAACAATAGCTAGCTGAGCAGAGGTAACTGGATGAAAACAAGATAGTGAATCGGTTGGTGAAAAGATCAAGGGGTGATTTTATATTGCTGGCTTAATGAAAGACTTGATTGCCAACACTTTATCATCAAATATTTTTAAAAAGTTCTCACAGGTTTCCTGAGATTCCATTCTCTGCCGATTTGAGTTTTGAGAGGAAATTTAGATTTTGGCTCTTTCACTGACTTTTGGTAACTGGTTAAACATCGAGTTAAACATTCATATGATAATTTAATAATTTAACCAAGGCTAATCGGGGCCCTTTTTCCTTAGCTTTCCTGAATTTAAGGGGAGCAACAGAGTCTAAAGAAATGGAGCAGGATTTGGTAAAGACCCCCACCATCTCTTCAGTGTTTAATTTGTCGAAAAGGACAGCATCCACAAGGTTGGCTTGATAGTACTCTGAAAATAAACTGGCAGTGGAAGGTTGGATAAAACAAGAGTAACTCACAGACTGAGAGCAAGTAGAGGTGGGAAAAACACAGATGGATTCAAACACAATTGGCAAATGGTCTGAATTAGCAGCATCAACTACTCTCAGATTCAAAACACCAAATCCAAAGTGTGCCCCAAAGTATGAGCATATAGGGCTAACGACTGATTGTGACAGATTAAAGATTCAATAAGAATACAAATTATTTCACCAAAGTTTTTTGATGGACAGCAAAGATGAATATAAAAGTATCCTAGAATCAACAGTCTATCACAACGAGATACAATATATTTGAGAGGAACTCAGCGAATTGTTGAATGAAATACTTGTTAAATTTCGTAAATCAGGCTTGTAAATCAATGCACATAATACGGGATCCCTTATGTTGACTCTTATTAACTGCACGTCAAAACTGGAATACACATCTGTTTGTATTTGTTTGTTTTTAAAATGTTTTTTTAAAACCAGTAGCGACACCCTCACCCTAACCAGAGAGTCTTGGAGTGCTAAAATAGGCACAATCTGGGGGAGAAAGTTCACCAGTTTAAAAGTTTAAAATTCATTCATTTTCAGCCATGTTTCAGTCACAAATAAAAAGTCCAGCGAGTTTGTAATGAAAAAGTCATTTAAAATGAACCATTTATTAGATAATGACCTCGCATTAATTAAGGCCATCCTCAGCATCAGCGACTCAGCTTTTTCTAGAGTTGGAGATGAAATCTTGATTGAACAGAGATTTAGCGGGTTTACTGACCGTAACTCTGCACCCGACTTAGAAGAAGACCGACAAGATGAAATAACTGGAATGACGTCACTAACCAAAGAAGTTAACTGTGCGTCCTTAAAGAAATTGCGTTGAGATCCTCGGTCGACAAATCGAGGATGGCGCAGAATTTTCAAGTGAGTACAGTGATTATATATGTCCACAGGAAGACAATATGATGAGATTATGCAGATCCAGAGGTGAGTAGAAGACAGCCATACTTGGACCCCAGATAGCATTGTGACATTGAGTCAATGTTGAAATTCCATCAGAATCATCATTTTGGTTGAGGTTGAAATTTCAATGCTAAGTAATATTGGATCAATGTTGAAAATCCGATGCTAAAAACATATTGGACCAATGTTGAAAATTCAATGCTAAATAATATTGGATCAATGTTTGATAATTCCATGCTTTCCAGTGTTGAAAAGACAAACATTGAATCAATGTTGAAGTTCCATCAGAATCATCATATTGGTTGAGCTTGAAATTTCAATGCTAAGTAATATTGGATCAATGTTGAAAATCTGATGCTAAAAATATTGGACCAATGTTGAAAATTCAATGCTAAATAATATTGGACCAATGTTAAAATTTCCATGCTTTTCAGAGTTGAAAAGACAAACACTGAATCAATGTTGATTTTTGGTCAGCTTAATTCTCCACTGGTGAGACTTAATTACTATCAATCTATCTGTCCCATCATTCAACACGTTAAAGGAAATCCAAATCAATTGGGTACATTTCTGTGAACATTCATTATCCACAAAGGATGAATCTCCTCCAACGAGTGTATGGATTTTCAAAGAAATCCTACCGTAAATTGAACTCAATGAGATACACCAGTTGATTATCATTAGTATTATTAATATTTATGTTTTAATTATTGTTTTAAAATCTCCTCCATCATGTAAAACATCTCCAATCCCAATTTTTTCTGCTAGCTACACAGCGCAAGCAAGCAGCGAGATATATAATGACTGTCACATAAAGATTTTTGTGACTGTTAAAGGTACACTATGTGACTTTTCCGTCCGCTAGAGGGTGCCTGTTCAAAACAAAGGCGTAGTTTGATGACGTTAAGTTTGAGCGCAGAATCTTGGGACATGTTGTCTTCACCTCACAGCCGGTGGAAAAGAATCGGATTGGACTCGGGCAGAAATCATGTTCATGGATGCGATTATTAACTTTACTGTATATGAAGCAGAGCAGGGGCGAGTGCTGTGGGAGCTGAGTATGGCTGCTGGAGAGATTGTTCAACAAACACACTGCTCGCGAGTAGCGGGACTTTTATTATGGGACACAGTTGCCGGCTC
This sequence comes from Gobiocypris rarus, assembly GCA_023029165.1. Taxonomy (NCBI): domain Eukaryota; kingdom Metazoa; phylum Chordata; class Actinopteri; order Cypriniformes; family Gobionidae; genus Gobiocypris; species Gobiocypris rarus. The sequence goes on from CM040922.1 coordinate 21,387,182, forward strand.
AATCTCTGATTTTCCGGTCATGAGTATGAGGTAACGCAGCTCTGTTTATTATATTAGATACATTTAAGTGTGTTTACAATGATGTTATGACGTTACTCTGTGTATTCACTCGCGGCTGCTGTGACACTTGTTCACACTGCAGTGAGAGTAAAGCTTTTCTGCAAAATCAAACCGGAAACGAGGGTAACGCAGATATGACGCAATTGACAGGCGACTCCTCAGACGCTATGCTCACACGTCCCCGGTTCATTGGTAAAAATAGCGATTTTCTCACAATTTACAAATAGTTGGAAACATTTGGGATATTGTAAGAACTCAACTGAACAAAATATATAACACTGGCCTGGTGGTTTTTGGATATTTGACTGCAAAAATCCTACATAGTGTACCTTTATTGAATGCATACAATCCAATCCAGTAGGTGGCAGTAATGCAGCTTTAATCTGGCTGCCAACCACCAATCAGATCAAAGCACAGTTTAACAGACTTCAAGCATGAAAAAGACAGGCGCAGGACAGCGACAGTGTTTTTCAGAGGTAAGTACAAAAATATTAATAAAATGCATCTCAATTTTCATTTGTGTTTTTATTTTTCTTTATTTCTTACAACTTTTGTGCTTCTCCTGGGCGAGTCAGAGTGAACTGCGATGTTAATAGAGTCACGTGAACGCCCTCGTACACAACCAGTGGCCAGGATAATCTTAATACATTGAGTTTCAGTTTGTTTTTCACCAAACCCTATCAAATTTGTATTCATCTTTATTTCTTAAGATTGCCATATACTGTGATTTTTGTACGATTTCGAACCGAATTCTGAGTCGTGCAACTCTTATTTGGCTCGGGCCAATTTTTAACTTTGTCATGCGTCGTTTGTTGTGAGGTGTTCGTCTATGGGATGATTTTAGTATCAAAATGATTTGTGCGTGCAACAAATAAGATTTGTGTATTTGTGGAAATGGTGCCGTACATGCATTCATTGTACCATTCATACTCTGTCATCCCATATTCGTCCAGTGTAAAGCGAGAGCGATCGGACGGCTAGATGAATTTCTGTCATGGCAGTAATTCTGGTCTCCACTCGTGAGGGTATCGCACAGCTGAAGCAGAGCTACGGACTGATTGACATATCGGCAGGTGAAGGAAATAGGACAATCAGTTCGCAGCTCTGCTTCAGCTGTGCGATACCCTCACGAGGGCCGACCACAATTACACAATTCCAATTTCATCTTTAATGCGGCAAGAAAAGAGTGAGATCTTTAGTTCTGTAGGCAGCTATATCAAACTGCTATATCAAACTGCAGAAATTTAGCAAACTGTTGCGCCTCCAGTTCGTGTTGTAAATGGATAATCTCTTCCAAATCACTGTGTAGCTTATCCAGCTCCTCTTTTATTAATTTAGCTACTTGATCATTAATTTACTTGTTTCACTTTCACACTTTTATTTATTTCTTTACTATTATTTACTATTAAATATAATAATAACATAAGATAAAACATCGGATTTCACTTTGCTTTTCCATTCATTCCTCCTGTGAGTCTGCAGATGCTTTAAAGGGAAAAGTATATACTAAAATTAATTAAATAGTCTTGAATTTAAATTCAGTGAGTTTTAACTGGGATGTAAAGATTTTGATAAAATTTCAAGTTTCACTTAATTTTGGAGTACATTTATAATGTTTAATTAACCACACTTCCAAATATGTACTAACTTCTTGTTGTTTTAGATGCCTTACAAGTGAATGCTGATAAAAGGAGGCCTCAGAGTTTATCTTTGCTGGGATGGTGCAAAAATGTCTCCATTACGCCCCTGAAAGGCATTGCTCATGGTGGAAACCCCAGAGTTTAGAGTATTTAATTCTTTCTTCTACCTTCTTTCTTTCAGTAGTACTGTCCCATTTCTGTCCTTATTGGCAAGTTTCCATTTGTATTACTTCCATTTTGCAGATGCAGGTTGTCATGTTTTTCCAGGCTCTTCTCCAGGCATTTGTGTTATAAATTCAGATGTAATTGTTTTAAGACAATGTGAGATTTCCTGTTGTAATTGTGGGGCATAAATAAATACATTTGCATGTGAACTGAAGGATGTTGTTTACTTTGAGTGACTTTTTGATACAAAATCATATCAATTGCAGCCATACATGGTCTCTGATTGAAAGGAATAAAATAAAGAGACAATTAACGGGCATAGAATCCTGCTGTACATAAAGCAAGATTGATTTTAAAGTGCTTCTATGTTGATTCAATGTTAAATAAGTGATTTAATTTAAGTTGAAAAAATATTGATTTTATGCCCATCTTGATCTATTTTTCATCATTGAAATAACATTATTTCAGGGTGCAAACCTGATGAAAAATCAATGTTAAATTTCAACATTGTTTCAATGATAATTTGATCAATGCATCAACATTGATTCAATGTTGATTCAGTGTTAAATAAATGATTTAATTATAGTTGAAAAAATAGTGATTTTATGCCCATCTTGATCTATTTTTAATCGTTGAAATAACATTATTTCAGGGTGCAAACCTGATGAAAAATCAATGTTAAATTTCAACATTGATTCAATGATATTTTAGTTGATGCATTAACATTGATTCAACATTGATTCAGTGTTTGTCTGCTATCTGGGACGGATATAATAAGAGCTGAAACAGCAGAAGTGTTGGCAGGTTGTTTAGGCGATCCTGCAATTATCATCCAGCTGAGACAGCCAATCCAATATTGCATTCACAAGCCAGTGAGTGAAGAGTCTCTTCTGCGGAAAAGCTGATGTTGATGTTGAAGTGGGTGAAGTGTAGGCACGATCCCTGCACCTAATAGCTGATCCTCCAGCCGAGAGCAGATAAAAACTGCAGAAAATACCTCCAAACACAAGCCAGCGAGTGCCAATCCTCATTAGAGGTTAGATGGAGTTTTAGCAGATGAAAGGCAGTCAGGTAGAACAAGTGCTTCCTTGAATCCAAATAGGATTGCACAAAAATATAATGGTGCCCATAAAACTGAACAACAGTTTAAAAGTTTAAAAGGATCAAGCCTGGAGTGCAGCGGCAGTCAGATATGCCAGCACAAGCTCTAACCGGAACTGGACATGAACTATGGCGACGCCAGAGCTTGTCGCCGGCTCCATTGAAAATGAATGACTTCCGGCCACTTTGACGCTCTGGTGGTGAAAGGAAAATCAGATGTTACAAAGAGCAATATTGTATAGGGACCTGGAATGTAAGATCTATGAATCAAGGTAAGCTGGATGGGGTTAAACATGAGATGACAAGATTGAGAATCTTGGGAATTAGTGAAGTAAAATGGACTGGAATGGGTGAATTTTGGCTACGGTATATTGAGACTTTTCTCTGGGATTCACAGTATTGAAATCCATATAATTTGTCCTGTCATTGATGGAAAAATCTGTTTGCTTGGTACTTGTAACAGAATAGAAAGAACACTAAGTAACCCCATTTTTGCATGATCCATATTTGCATTGTGGCGTAACTGGTAAAGCGAGTGCACTTGTGTGGCAGCGACGCGTGTTTGATTCCAGCCTATAGGGGTTCCTACTATCAATGGACATATATCTGTTCCCATTCTCTCGCTGATGTTCACCGGATAAGCAAGGTATACTGCGGAGTGTCTATTGTACTTAAGTATACTTGGAATAGTTCCACTTTAACCCAAACAAGTATATTTACTACAACTTTAGTTGAACTTTAGCACTGCTTTTACTAAAATGCATTTACTACAAAATTAGTTGTTCCAATTGAACAGACTTTAAGTATACCAATTTATATTTTGTCAATTATGTCAATACATTTAGTTATACTAAAGTACATATGAATAAATTGTGTATACTATTTTTTTCACTAGGTAACATATGGCTGTGAGAGCTGGATTATAATTCTTTATAACCCATCTCTCACAGCCATATGTTCCCTTCAAAGTTTTCACACTTGAGGTATTTCCTTCCGGCTCTCGAAATGTGGTGTTGGAGAAGACTCTTGAGAGTCCCCTGGACTGCAAGGAGATCAAATCAGTCAGTCCTAAAGGAAATCAACCCTGACCGTTAATTGGTCAGGTTGGATGTTGGGGACCCTCGGTGGACAGCCATTTTCAGATCTCTCCTAGGCTGTGTGTGTGGTTTTAAAATGAAGTCAATATAACCTCAGATGAACAACGACACATGACATATTACACTGTGTTATTTATTTAACAAAAACTAGGCCAAAATGGAAAAGCTATATGGGTGACATACTATGTAGGCTACACCCTAGGAATTAAGAGGGTAAGTAGCAGTCAGGTGCTGCTAACGCCTTTGATTAATTGATCATAACTAGGGATGGGTACCGAAACCGCTATTAAATGAGTCCTGGTGCTTAATTATGAAAGAGAGCAGTATCGATATGAACTCAGATGCTATCGGTTTTGCTGTCATAGACATTGAGGGGGACAAGTTCCCACCAATAATTAGAAATGGCCAAATTGTCTCCCCCAATATTTGAAATTCTTGCACTGCTCTCCTGCACTTCATTACGCTACTACATACTCTGTATGTTAAAATTGTCTGGTCTGCCTCAGAGAGACGCTGTTTCCAACGTCAAGGCGGCTTATGTGTGCGCACCGAAACAGACCACAACTAGACAAGCAAATTGTACTTTAGGCTTTGTGTGTGCATCTAAACAGTCAAATACACACAAAATATGTCAAAATTACGAGATTGGGAGTAGTTACTTTAAAGTAGGTATTGAGGTATGCAGTGATTTTTCACGTTTGACTCTCAGACAAGGTTGCAAGTGCATGACGGACGAGAATGAATAGAGCACTTTTTATATTTTTTCAAAAAAGTTTAAATGGTTGACAAATTGTTAGAGAAAGGACTTGTTGTGAATGACAACTTTTTGCCAGTATTGCCTTTGTCAAACCTTTCTAAGAAAGTTGTACTTTCAAATGTTCCTCTGTTCATAAAATAACAAACTGAGCCGCTTAATCTGGTGCTAAATATAGCAGTAGAGGGTAAAGATTATACAATATTTATCAGTTCAGACCACATGCAATTTTTTTTTGTGTGGCAAACACGGACACCTTAGACAGACATGTCCCAAACAAGATAGTGATAGCGTTGCGACAGATTCACAAACAGTTCCTAAGAATAGTGTTCACAAGGATAATGCTGCCGCTGACAAAGTGACTAATGAAGAGTTTGAGACAAATGTAGGGCGAAATGAGAGTAGTAGTGAGACAAATAATGTAAACATTGGAGTTGATCAGCCAGCAGATGGCGCTATATGTGCTACTGCTGTGGAAGAAGAGAATATGGAAGCACAGAAAGTGCCTTCTCAATCTAAAGACACGAGAAGATGAAAATGACAATAAATCAGATGAAGAAGTGAATGGAAATTGCAGTCATTTGTTTGCAGCTGGCTCTAGTGTTACCAGGTCTGATAGTGATTCTGATAGTGAATGTGAAAGTGTAGGGAGATTTTTCGAATTAGGAGACAATGATTCTCAAATAGTTACATTAGAATTGAGTGGCTGTGAAGGAAAACTCTATTCTGCAATCCTTGAATAGACCACTTTAATATTTTTTTCCAGATTTGAGAAAATGTTTAGTGTCTTGAAGAGATGTTATGATAAATGCAACAGTTGAGGAGTTTAGTAGACAAAAACGGTATCATCTAAAAAATTAAACAAATCACTAAAGTAAAGAAGATGATTTATCAGGTTATAAAAAAAGTAGTCATTAGAGTTTTGTGTAGATGTCACTTGCTGCATTAAAATATTATGACACCCATAAATATTGGATCTTTAAATGTAAATGGATGTCATAATAAAGAAAAGAGAAGTGCTCTTTTAAAATGTTTGGCTTTTAAAAAGTCAAGTGTGATATTTTTAGGATGTTTTTAACAAGGCAGAATGGCACAGTGAATGGAAAGGACAGGTTTTTCTTAGCCATGGTATAAATGTATATGCCCCCAATGTTGGGTATGAACGAGTTTTATTCTTAAAAAAATTACAGAATGATTAATATTCCTTGTGATAATATAATTATTATTGCTGGATTATTTAATTGTACCCTTGATCATACAGTTGATAGGAATCATGATAAACCGCATCCTAATTTTGAAAACTTTTTTTCAAGTTTTACTCGCTTGTAGATGTGTGGAGAGAATCTTTTCCCAAAAGTAGGCAGTACACATGGCTGAAAATTAATTCTAATATAATTTCAGGGGCTACACTAGATACAGGTGCTGGTCATATAATTAGAATATCATCAAAAAGTTTATTTATTTCACTAATTCCATTCAAAAAGTGAAACTTGTATATTATATTCATTCATTACACAGACTGATATATGATATGACACAAATTAGCCTTAGAGTCCAGAGGGTTAATGGCAGAGGCCGAACGTAAATGTAGCGGGTCAGAGCGGAGTACCAGAACAGAGAGCTGCCTGGTCTAGGAAGAACTATCCACCTGCAATAGCTCAGATGGTTCAGTCAGCTCCTCATTGATCCTCACGTCCATCCTCAGGGAGCAAGGAGGAAGAAGAAGGCCGTTTGATGGAATCTTCCCAAGGAATGGGAGCCCACAGCCCCACTGTTCGCTAGCTCCAAACCCTCAAACTTTCAGTGTTTAACAAGGAATGAGTTTCAAAGTTCCCAGATGTTCTGTGTGTAAAACAGAGCCTGGTTGGGGCAGGGGAAGCAGAGCAGTGAAAAGAACGAGATACAGTGCAGCGGTGCACACCCATCCGCTAGTCCATTAGAATTAGAATGCACACAGTCCTGCTGGGCATTGAGAACAATACAGTTCGGACACAGACTGCATTTTGTCACTTCCTCCCCTGAATTTCAAAGGGATAGCTAATTCATTCTCAGGTGCAGGGAGAATTAAAGCATGTTTTTTTTCAGGAAGAAATACCCTCTCTGTTGAACAAGAGGGCGATAAGAGTGGTTCTACTCGAGCAAAGCCACAGTGGGCTCTATTCGAGATACTTTCTCGTTCCAAAGAAGTGTACTCGAGCACTTCATCTCATATTAGATCTGTGTGCAATTAACAACTACAAGTACAAGTACATGACACATTTGTAAATCATTATCTAATGATTAATTAAAGCAGACAACTGGAAGTTGAAATGCATGGCTTTGACCCATTGTGGTAATAAACACATTAATTTACATTATTAGTTCATAAAATATGTTATTAAGGAATTAATGCATTGTTACACATTTAACTAATAACAATGTAATGATTACTTAATCTTTTAATCATGTCGAATCTTCATTAGTTGCTGATGCAGTAATCATTAATAAATGGGTTAGTTCACCATTAGTAACACATTAACTCATCATTATCAGTGCATTAGTTAAGCATGAATTAATGCATATTAGTGCACCCTTATTGTAAAGTGTTACCGTAGACCCTCATCAGTAGACAGCAAGCCAAAAAGCTTAACCTAAATATTTTAAGATTATATGGGCAAAGAAATGTGTTAAATAATAATGAAAGCATTTATTGGGTAGGATTAGGGATAGGTGTAGGGAGGGCTTTTATTGTCCCATTAAAGTGGCATCCATTTGACAATTTTAATAAATATAATAATTTACACTGCTTATTAATGTACTGTTTATGTACAACAATACTGAGGTGCAAATAGTATGTATCTGTCAAAATAAAGTATAAATAGCATCTAATTATTATTTACACATACAGTCCCTGACAAAAGTCTTGTCGCTTGTGTACAAATTGAACTACTTTTTATGGTGTAAACAGAATATATCACTATTTTTCACTTAGTATACTATTTCACTTAGTAAATAACATCTACAGCTATTTGCACAGTGTAAATATCATCTATCGCTAAGAAAATTTTACTTCCATGTAGTGTATATAGAATAGTTGCTATTTACACTTGGTGTAAATTGCATTTATCGCTTTTTGCACTTAGTCTAAATAGCATCTATCGCAAATTAGTGCAAATATCCAAGTGGCACACTATTTGCACTTAGTAAAAATAGCTGTTGCCAATTTTTGGATAGCCAATTGGATAGCCTATCCTGTGACTCAGTCCCCCCTACTTTACACTTCCACATTTGGTGTCAGGCAAGATTAATAAACAAACCAAGATTTGGATTTTTCAAACTACTCAAATTTTTATTTTGACATTGCATCAATCAAAACACAAGTTTTACTTGTTGGACATGCACTCTTTTCAAAGATACTAGACAGCCTACAAATAACATAAAAATATTTTTCTGTAAAATAAGTTAAAAAGATAATAATTTACTTTAAAATACTGGTGGTTCAGATTTTCCTTCAGACAGGCAGTATATTGATGAGCTTTAAAGAAAAACTCAACATTAACTGATTAACATGTGTAAGCTCCACCCACTGGCCCAAAAGGAGGAATCCAGCAGTGTGGTTGAAAGAATTCTGCTTGTATGTCTTTTCTGGCGCTTCTGGAAAAATCACTTTAATTTATTTATATATGGGGATCCAATTTTCAATCTGACTCCAACTGTATGTGACCGTCAAATTTGTTACGTTTATAACTTAACAGCTGATCATAAGATTAGTTGTGATTTAATTTAGATTGTTGATTTTTCTTAGTATCTCTTATTTTCAAATATGCAATGATAAGATTGGGCCAGGTGGGGTCTTGTTTTCTCTTGTAGATCTTCTATTCAGATGAGTGAAGTTTTATTGTCTTATGGCAGATTAGATTTCTTGAGTTCATTCTTAGGTTGAATCCATTCTTAAACATGTCAGGAAATAATTGTTGTTCAGAACACGGAACAGCTTGCTGTTGTAGGAGCCAAACTCGAACATCTTCGATCCACTGAAGAGATAGTTGAAACCTAAAAATGATCATGAAAAACAGAGTTAGATGGGATTTTATTTTAGATTTACTCTTGTTACATGTTGTAAAACACTTACCTTTGTGCTGGAAGGCTGCGGTCACCTTCCCTGTCATTCCAGGGAAAACAGCTTCCACCGGTTTAGGATAACCTTTCTCCATTCTGCGTTTTTCTTCATCATAACTGCACAAAATAAATTCTTGTTACTTGAAGATTCTTGATAAAGATGACCAGACTAACTCTTTTTAGGCTGATTCACTGACCTATAAACCTGTTTTTTAACAAAAAACAGGATTTTGTAGCTGCTCTCGTCGTAGAGGACTGCGTTGATTTTCTTCACTTTTTTGGGAAAACCGAACATGCTGAGACTCTTGGGATAACCCTGTGCCATATCATAGCCATAGAGAGCCCAGACCTTTCCACCTGAGGTGTGAAAACATTTTCAAATTATAATTCATTTCTCATATGACATAGTTATCCTCATTCTAAAAAATAAAGTTTCTTTATTGGCATCTATGGTTCCATGAGGAATGTTCTTAATAGTGGAAAAGGGTTATTTAGATAATTAGCTTTAGGTTCTTTTAAGTGAAAAGTTCTTTCGGGAACCCAAATTGGTTCTTCTATGGCATCGCTGTGAAAATCACCCTTTTGGCACCTATGTTTTTAAGAGTGTTTCGGTTTGGTTTTTACCTTTGATAAGGAAGACTTTGTCCTCCAATGGACTCTCAAATGCTGCATCGATATGTTCTGGAATCTCAGGCCAGAAGCTTTTAATGAGATGTTGTTCAACGGTTGTGCTCAGGGGATAACTGCGCCAGAAGAAGCTGTGAATAAAGCCAGTGGGTCAGATCCAGCTTGTCATAAGTATCATGCCACCTTCATTTATATAGTGCTTTTCACAACACAGAAATTAATTTTGTTTTAGAAGAAAAGCTAAAGTAAGTTTTTGATTTATTGATTAATTTCTAATGTAAAAAAATATTATTTAATTTGGCGCCACTTAAACAACAAAATCCTCAGCTAAATCAGAAAACCCCCAACGCTCTCCGGACCCCATCCGCAAGGCAACAGCCCTATCATAACTATCAAAAGCTCAAGTTAACAACTATAAGCATTTCTGTCTCTGTTTACCTGCCCTTGAAGAAGATAATCTCTCCTCGTAGCATAGTGACAGCATCCAGGACCAGATTGGGATTGCATGCATTTGGGGTTAGTGGTGGTGTGGGTTTTGGATCAGCAGTGTTGACATCAGGGTTTGGGCCTGTTTAATAAAAAAAGTCAAATCATTAGATACGTCACTTTCAGGGTCTCTTGCACCAGTACATGCACATTTTGATATCCTACCATAAAGATACTGGATACCGTTGATATCATCTCGAGGGAGGGAAAAGGTATCAATATCTCTGTAAACGTAGTCGGAATACATCAGTGCACCTGGATCCTGGGAATGTTCAAGCCCAAGAGAGTGTCCGAACTCATGGGCAGCAACCAGGAACAAATTGTAGCCTGTGGAGTAAGTAGTAATGGGAATTTGTTCTTTAATTTGTCAATTGGTACAAAGTGGAGACTTTTCCAAATAAACCCTAACCTTGAGAAGATCTGTACGTGAACATCTCGTCATCGTCAAAATGGGCATCACCACCGATGCCCTCAAATGGAGGAAACGCATGAGCCAGAAAACCCTCTGGTCCATCAAAGGGGTAGCCATCACGATGATCTGGAAAGAAGAGGAGATTTATTTTATAAGCATCCTTTAAAAATACTTGTAAAAAATTAAACATTTACTGTGAGCAGCTGATAAAACATTAAAATGTATATATAAGTACTAAGGAACATTTGTTGACCATAACTGCCGAATTGGACATTTCAATTTCATATATATATACATTTTTTCAGGATTATTTCATGAATAGAAAGTAAAAAAAAAAATTAAAAAAAAAAAACCCAGCATTTATCAGAAATATAAAGCTTTTACGACATTATACCTGTCTATACTGTCTATACTTTAATGCATCATTGCTGAATAAATGTATTCATTTCTTTAAGTCATTAAAAACGTTAAAAACTTTCGACTGGTAGTGTATATAAATGAAATAATTAAAATATATACAATTACTGTTCAATATTTTCACATTTCCTTATTTTTTCTGTATCAAAATATATATATAAAAAATATCTATGATGCAAAAATATCCTGTTTTAAGTACTGTATTTTTTTTTGTATGAACAATTCTTAAAATAGATTTACTGTGCAACATTTTTTTTAACTGCACATCTACATTTAATCCATTATTTTTAGGCATGTTTGCTACAAAACAAATCCCACTTTTTCTCATGTATCATCTTGATAAAGATTAGTTTAAAAAAAAAACCTGACCTCCAACAACAAAGGAGATCATGATGTCTGCTGTGCCGCTGTAGATACGGGTGAATCTCAGAGGAGTCACATCTGCCCACACCTGCAGGGCCTTTTTGATGGATTCATCCACCTCTGCTTCTGACATGTCAGGGGTGTAGTTCTCAATCCTGGCAAAAAAATAAAATGTAAATGTAACATAAAATAAATGTCATTTTTAAATGTTTTTTCTTTAATTCTGCAGGTCTTACCTGTAGGTCAGATCATGTTTTTTCCACTTGTGGTCCCCTGCAAAAGTGGAGTACGCCGCAACATCTGGAACCCCGCAGCGTGGCTTCTTCATCACATTCAGTGTCTCTTCATCCAGCTTCCCTGTCATTTTGAGTCCAAAAAACTGCTGCATCTCTTTCAACCTCAGACTCATGGCACTGGAGCGCCTTTCAGTATTAGAAGAGGTCTGCTGTGGCAGGCCATACAATCTAGCCAGATAATTCTGAAAAAAAAAGATTAAAATAAATCAAAGTTAGTTTGCAAACTGTATCTAATGGAGATGCCAAACTAGTTAACAGTACAGTCAGTGTGCAAATTACCTCAGCAATACTCTCTCCATCTTCAGCAGCAGGTGGCACTATTGGGCTGGTGTAACCAGAAACCACCAAAGCGATAAGAACCCACAGCTTGTAGTAGCTCTTCATGTTGCTTCTCATTCAAGAAACTGAAGTTGTCTGTGTTTTTCTCCCCTCTTAAATACACCACAGAAGGACTGATTGTGCAATATGAGATTGAGTCACATATCGCACCTTACGCCACAGGAAAGGAAATCAGGGAATGACAAACCACCAAACACAGATGTTTTTAGCAATAGATTCTTCTTAACAATGAAGTCATTTATTAAGGAAATATTGCCTAAAATGAAACCTCCTTGCATCAATTATATAAAAAATATTTATTCAAAGAGAAGTCAACTCTTGACCCTTGAGAAGTCAACAGGGGCCCCCTGATATATTAATGCATTTTGCAGCTGATTTTCTTATTTTTCTTATCTTTGAAAGGATAGTTCATCCAAAAATGAAAATTAGCCCATGATTTACTTACCCTCAAGTCATCCTAGGTGTATATGACATTCTTCTTTCAGACAAATACAATCTGAGTTATATTAAATGTCCAGGCTCTTCCAAGCTTTAAAATGGCAGTGAATGGCTTTTTTAGTTTTCTGTTTCAAGTATATAAAAGTGCATCTATCCATTATAAAAGTAATCCACACGGCTCTTTGGATTAATAAAGGCCTTCTGAAGCAAAGCGATGCGTTTGTGTAAGAAAAATACCAGTAACACCATTAGTTAAACTAGTAATTAATGATTTGCTTGTTCACAATTATGCATTTGTTAAGCATGGACACAATAGTAATGATTAACTTAACATTATAGGGGCATATTAGCCATTATTTACAACTTAATAAGCCATATATTATTTTTGTGCAGTGATGTAATTATATTTCTGTGCCATTCTGTTAAGTTAACTGAACAATAAGCTAGTAATTGTGTTTAATTACTGCTGATTTTGCCAAATTGCTAAAATAGTGTAAAGGCAATTTGACCCGCCATTCTAAAGCGAAGGTTTTATCCTCATTAATTTTGGCACTTATTGAGTGATATTTAAGTTTATTAAGCAGAATAAGCCAATAATTAAGCCTAACTACCATTAATACAGTACTAATAAAGGCAATTTGACCCCCTATTCTAAAGTGAAAGTTTTATCCTCATTAATTATGGCACTTATTGAGTGATATTTAAGTTTATTGACCAGAAAAAGCCAACAATTAAGGCTATACTGCCACTAATTCAGTACAAATAAAGACAATTTGACCCCCTATTCAAAAGATAAGTTCTTATTTACAGTATTAGTTTGTTTAGCAGTTATTCTGCAATGCGATCTCACGAGAATGTGTATTTCTACATTCATCTAACATATTGAGCACTAAACATTTCGCTCTGTTTGTGACTTATGCTGCAAACTCGTTTCAAGGGATTACGTTAAACAAAACTACAAAAATGAATAACATTTCTGTAATCATTTAACCATTATTTATCATGTAATGATTTTATTTTGTTCGCCGTGGGACACAATGAATAGAAAGTACACCAAAACGCAACATAAATTCACAAAAGACACCAATTTAATTTGTTCGGTGTAATGCACATCTTTAGAATCCATACGAGGTAACGTAGTATTGCCAAACTAATTTTCAGGGGAAGTTGCTATCAGATCAGCAGCATCTGCTTCGAATGTTATTATTACTCGATTGAATGGCCGTTATCAGTAGTTATCAGCCCATAGTAATGCGCCTACTGGTAGGCTTAGAAGGCTGTTATCATCAGGTTATCATCCATCCAAATGGTTAATCAGCTATTCGAATACAAGCGCAGACTCCAGATCCAATCTCTGAGGAATCCAGCTCACCGGTAATCGGAAATCTACTGGATGACGCGGCAGCTTTGGAATATTTCCCGCGTGATATTTTCAGGAAAGAACATTCAAATGACCATTCCAAGCATTTATACTGTTATTAATTACGGTAGTCAATAAGGCAAAACCCCCACATAATTTGTTGCCTTACATGAGTGTTGACATGAGAGAACCGTTTTGCAATTGTGTTTATATTGCGTTATTAGCCTATTATTATGTTACATGCTTTATGTGACCATTAAAGTTGCTAATAAGCATGTTTTTACGTCTGAAGCTAATGGGGAAATTTAGTTTACTAGTTAAACGCAAAGTTAACCTGTAAAATGACTTTTTCCACACTGTAAGACAAGGCTTATTGCATATATTCTGTATCTGCTCATTAACGCTTCACTGAAGCTCATAGGCCTAACTTTACAAGACGTATTTTATGGCTGTTTGGAAACCTTGGGATCTTGACTAGAATGTAAAATAAAGGGTATATCTATCTATATATACAGGTCCTTCTCAAAAAAATAGCATTTTGTGTTAAAAGTTAATTATTTTCCATAATGTAATGATAAAATTAAAATGTCATATATTTTAGATTCATTGCACACCAACTGAAATATTTCAGGTCTTTTATTGTTTTAATACGGATGATTTTGGCATACAGCTCATGAAAACCCAAAATTCTCAAAAAATTAGCATATCATGAAAAGGTTCTCTAAACAAGCTATTAACCTAATCATCTGAATCAACTAATTAACTCTAAACACCTGCAAAAGATTCCTGAGGCTTTAAAAACTTCATTACTCATTACTCTTCATTACTCAAAACCGCAATCATGGGTAAGACTGCCGACCTGACTGCTGTCCAGAAGGCCATCATTGACACCCTCAAGCGAGAGGGTAAGACACAGAAAGAAATTTCTGAACGAATAGGCTGTTCCCAGAGTGCTGTATCAAGGCACCTCAGTGGGAAGTCTGTGGGAAGGAAAAAGTGTGGCAAAAAAACGCTGCACAACGAGAAGAGGTGACCGGACCCTGAGGAAGATTGTGGAGAAGGACCGATTCCAGACCTTGGGGGACCTGCGGAAGCAGTGGACTGAGTCTGGAGTAAAAACATCCAGAGCCACCGTGCACAGGCGTGTGCAGGAAATGGGCTACAGGTGCCGCATTCCCCAGGTCAAGCCACTTTTGAACCAGAAACAGCGGCAGAAGCGCCTGACCTGGGTTACAGAAAAGCAGCACTGGACTGTCGCTCAAATTTTGCATGTCATTCAGAAATCAAGGTGCCAGAGTCTGGAGGAAGACTGGGGAGAAGGAAATGCCAAAATGCCTGAAGTCCAGTGTCAAGTACCCACAGTCAGTGATGGTCTGGGGTGCCATGTCAGCTGCTGGTGTTGGTCCACTGTGTTTTATCAACGGCAGAGTCAATGCAGCAAGCTATCAGGAGATTTTGGAGCACTTCATGCTTCCATCTGCTGAAAAGCTTTATGGAGATGAAGATTTTGTTTTTCAGCACGACCTGGCACCTGCTCACAGTGCCAAAACCACTGGTAAATGGTTTACTGACCATGGTATTACTGTGCTCAATTGGCCTGCCAACTCTCCTGACCTGAACCCCATAGAGAATCTATGGGATATTGTGAAGAGAAAGTTGAGAGACACAAGACCCAACACTCTGGATGAGCTTAAGGCCGCTATCGAAGCATCCTGGGCCTCCATAACACCTCAGCAGTGCCACAGGCTGATTGCCTCCATGCCACGCCGCATTGAAGCAGTCATTTCTGCAAAAGGATTCCCGACCAAGTATTGAGTGCATAACTGAACATAACTATTTGAAGGTTGACTTTTTGTATTAAAAACACTTTTCTTTTATTGGATGAAATATGCTAATATTTTTAGGGTTTTCATGAGCTGTATGCCAAAATCATCAGTATTAAAACAATAAAAGACCTGAAATATTTCAGTTGGTGTGCAATGAATCTAAAATATATGAAAGTTTAATTGTATCATTACATTATGGAAAATAATGAACTTTTATCACAATATGCTAATCTTTTGAGAAGGACCTGTATATATAGCCATCCATCTGACTATATATCTATCTGTTTGGCTGTCTGTCTGTCTGTATATGTATCTATCTGTCTCTCTGTCTGTCTGTCTATCTATCTATCTAGCTGTCTGTCTGTCTGTGTATCTATCATCATCATTGTATGTAGTCAGCAGATCAAATTGTGGCACAATTTGTATGTCAGTAACTTGTATCTATGTTCTACTTGTTAACAGTCACCAAACGTTTTTACAAGTAAAGTTAAGAGTCACAATATTGATTGAAACATGCGGGGGCGATTGTAACAGCATATAGGGGCAATTGTAACAACACATGAATTACCTTCATATAAATACCAAGGATCACAATAAACTCCAGATAATATAGATAAACTATTTAATATACATTATATCCATATTTCCAGAACCATTAATTATATTTTAATTAAAACAATATGATGAGTCAGATGAGAATTTTTTTTTTTTAGCAACAGAGACCGCATCACACACACACACACACACACACACACACACACACACACACACACACACACACACACACACACACACACACACACACACACACACACACACACACACACACACACACACACACACACACACACAAAAGGGTTTAAGTGTATGCATAGGTATTTAAACTGAACACAAAACAATTTTCTTAAATTATTGAGAAAAAATTGCCCCTGGTCTCCCCTAGTTAATATGGTACCTAAATTATCAACTATTATACAAGCTAATAACAAGGTGTATCGGTACATGAACAATTATTGAACAATTGAACAGCTAGCATCTTAACTTAAATGTGTTTGTCTGTTGCTAGGCACCTCTTTCCAGCTCTCTCCATAGAATGGCGCTGTTGGGCTGGTTAGCTGTTCAGTGGTTTCCTCCATTACTTTTCTCATTCACAGTGCAGTGTACACTGCCATCATCAGCCTTGAATCCCCCACTTCCAGAAAATCCATTCCTTAATGAATCATAGATTTACAAGCAAATCATCATCATCATCATATTTACTGTCCAATGAGCTGGTTATCAGCAGAAATGGATGACATGGCTAAGTTTGCTGCTAAGTGCCTTTTGAAAAAAAAAATAAGTAGCTAGGGTAGTTGTGTTTGACATTTTCACAATAAAGAAATGATTGTGATTACACTTTTGTTAGTTATGTTTTTCTTTATAACCCTAAATTACATGAGAAATGGTTATGTGTAGGTTTAGAGGTTTGATTAGTGGCTCAAAATATCATTTTAATGCAAACATTTCTGCCCATTAAGTTGTATTGTCATTTTTTTATTCTCTATAAAATGGTAAAAGGGAAATTGTAAACATCTTTTTTATGATATCAAATATATATTTTTTTTAAATGTTTTTGCTGGAAAAGCATAATATGTTTGTTTAAATGTTGCCAATTTGTTCATGTACCTTTTACCATTTATCCAAACATACGAAAAAAGAATGTGTTGTGTCTGTAAAAGCTGCTTATTAACTTATATAACAAATAACTGCCATAATTGAGGATATAACTTTCACTTTAGAATAGGTGGTCAAATTACCTTTACTGTATTAATGGTAGTTTATCCTAAATTAGTGGTTTATTCTGGTCAATAAATGTAAATATCACTTAATAAGTGAATAGAGGGTCAAATTACTTGTATTAGTACTGGATTAATTATGCTTAATTAGTGGCTTATGCTGGTCAATAAACTGTCACGGCGGGTATGGGTGAAAAAGAGCGAAGTCTCAAATGCAGGAAGAATAGTGGTTTTATTAAAAATAAAATAAAACAAACAAAACTCTCTGGCAGCCTTGTCCACCTGGCAAGCAAAATATTCCGCTGATGCCTCAAATCCCATGCTATCTCACACACCAGTCGAAAGGCTCATCAAGGGCATAATTAAAAAAGTCCTTGAATGCCTCCTCATTGTAACCCCATCTGCAGCCGTCCTGAACTCCAGGGAAAATTCCTTTAGTTAAGTCGCCCGTTGACAGAGGGAAATCAATGCTCTGAGCTGGATTAGGTAACCTAATGCGTGGTTAGTTGTAACACGCATGGTTTAAAATTTTCCACACATGCCAGGATGATGGAAATTTGTGTATTTACTAGTTGCCATTTCAACATTATTTAGAGAAAAAAATGCGTCAACATTTAAGAATCTTTGGAAGATATCACTGAACATTTATTTTAACATATCAAAAGTATATTTATTTTCTTTGTTTGTTTTGTGTTTATTTCAAACTAGACAAATCTGATATTATTGTAATCTTATATGTTATTTAACAGTTGAGATGGTTCTTTAATGCTGATCTGACAGCAGAAGACACGAGCCGCGTTTTAAATCCCAGTTGTGCAGGTGACATGTGTTGTAACACTGCATTACAATGAGCCCCTATTGGAACTATGCTATTATATTCCATACTTTTATGAATTCTTTTGAGAAACCATGAGAAAAGGGTAAATAAAGTCTGATAGTCAATGTTCAGAAATTATTCATTATTATTATATTTTGAACTATGCTGTATAGCTGTATTTAGCTATGTTTGTTGTCAAACTCAATTTTTTTTAAATGATAAAAAAATGCCATTATTTTATTTTAAAAAGTTAATCATTGTATTTTATTAACAAAATATTTTAGTTTGTCTTGGATTTTTTTTTTATATCAGGTAACATTTTAAGCTGTCATTTGGTCATGTTACATCATGCCCCTCAAATGTTACAATGTACACCACCTATGGGGCATGTTGTCAAATTTCACTTCCATTCTTTCGGGGTAAATTAAGAAAAAAGCACACACTGTATTAATGAAACAAAACCACATAATTGTACTAGACATGTGTGAAATTAATGTGGGAAAAAATAAATACTCTAAACCCCAAGTTTCAGTCAAAAATTGTTAGATTGTGCCCCACGATCCCCTATGCATTGCTAGAGGGGGCAGGAGATGGTGGAGGCTGGTAGCTGGTGTGAGCCCTTCAAAAAGTGTTAGATTGTGCCCCACGCTCCCCTATGCGTTGCTAGAGGGGGCAGGAGATGGTGGAGGCTAGTAGCTGGTGTGAGCCCTTCAAAAAGTGTTAGATTGTGCCCCACGCTCCCCTATGCGTTGCTAGAGGGGGCAGGAGACAGTGGAGGCTGGTAGCTGGTGTGAGCCCTTCTTCTGCTGAGTCTTCATCATGGTTGGATTGTTATGTCATGGCGGGTATGAGTGAAAAGGAGCGAGGACGAGGGAGGACAGGTGAAGCAATTTAATCAATCAGATAACAAGAGGGGCGGTGTCAAGACAATAAACAGGAGAGCACATGGCACAAGGAACACGTGACAAGCCATGTGCTCACACAAAACATGACAAACACAAGCACATGGCCAGCAATGACAAATACAAGCCATTTGTTCACACAAAGACAAGACAGACATGTGACATAAACACTCAATAAGTGCCATAATTAACAAATATAAAATGTTAACTTTAGAATAGGGGTCAAATTGCCTTTATTAGTAGGGGAGAACGGGGTAATGTGAGACATCGGGTAATGTGAGACACCCCCTGTATCTGGTCAACAGAACACATTTGTGGTCAAATGACCATAATGTTTTCAAGCCCCTCCAATTTCCCCTTGGGCATGAAGGAGAGAACCTCATGGTGCTGTGGCAAGCATGTTTTTCTTTTTTGCATGTAAAAGTACATTTTCTTGCTGTCAACTAAATCAACTGTTGTGCCAAAGCAAATTGATTCAGGTAGAAAAACTTATATAATACATGTTGATGAACTACCAACATATAAAACCATGTGATGATGCTAGCTGAAGATTAGCCTGAATTGCTAAGAGAGATCGTTTTTTTTTTCTAAAAATGTGGTGGTGGGGTGAAGTGAGAAATGAGCCACAAGTTAAGTTTAGTCCTAAAAATATTTTAATGTAATATTACATTACATATGTTTTATTTTTAATGTCATAACTGTAGAAAAGCCATCATGCCAAGGCAATACACCAGGAAGACAACCTGGGGCACATCATAAAAGTGATGTGGTGAAGAAGCTACCTTAAACTAAAACTAAAACCACACGGAGAGAGTCAATCCTCATCTTTCCCTGTAACCTTCAGGGCTGGAATGTAGAGTAGGCTTAGTTGTAGAGTATGACAGTAGACTGATGTTCAAATCCAGGTGGGTCTGGTCCTGTGTTCTGTGTCCCAGGCTGTTCTAGCTGGTTCTATTTGTCCTTTGCTCTGACCCCCAGACACTAGCTGGCTCTAAGGGTCGTGTGTTCTGACCCCCAGACTGTGTTCTAATCTAACTGGTTCTGTCTGTCATTTGAATGTTAATTAAAACATTTTGAATTATATTATGTTGTATTTGATTTTGTTCAGAGTTACTTTCAAGTGTTTAGAAAAAAAAAATGCTTAATTGACCAATCCCCATGATTCTGTCACCAGTCCGACATTAGTTCTGGAATGTGTGGTTGTCAAGCTAGCTGTCAGGATTCTTACTGGAACAACATGTGTTGATATGGTATTTTCAGAGTGGAAAAGTAAGTGGTTCACTTTACCCTTTTGATTTCTTTGGTCTGTCTCAGTTTACCCCTAAGCTGGGATAATGTACGACACAAGACAACTTTTTTAAAACAATCATATTTTCACTGAACTTCGTCCTGAATACATTCTGATAATTTCCATTGCTAGGAAACATCCTGAGTTAATGGGAAATGTGTCATATTTAATGATATACAATTTTAGCTCGCTTAGAGGAGGGCAAATGTCTCACTTTACCCCACTCTCCCCTACTGTATTATTGGTAGTTAGGCTTAATTATTGTCTTATTCTGGTCAATAAATTTAAAGGGCACCTATTATGCAAAATTCACGTTTGAACATAAATCTGTGTTGGCAGTGTGTGTACACAACCACCCTATAATGGTTAAAATCCACCCACTCCTTTTTTTTAATCACCATAAATCATAAGCAGTGTCTCAGAACAAGCTGTTTCCAGATTCCTGCAGTGTGACACAGGCACAGACCCCTCCATCAGAGAGCTGTAGCTGAGCTGTTCACAGTCCGCCATGTTTCCATGTTTATCTCCTCGCCAGAGCATTAACAGCAGCTTTCAAGTAAGAGATGTGTTCTTATTAAATCTAATAAAGTTCAGTCTGTCAAGAGCAGTGAGTGAATTTCTGTTTATTTTCTGTTGTTTGATAGAGAACTAGTCTAGTTTAATAAACTACTAACGGATGTGCTGACATCCATCTCTGTGCGCATGCAACAGGAGCATGTGTGTGTGTGTTTAAGTTGAGAGCAATAAGGCTTTAAAACGCATGCAGATGTTAATATTTCATGATGATGAAGAACTCCAATGCCACATGAACGTGTCTGCGATAGAGATGATCATGAAAACAAACAGATATAACGTTTCAGTTTTCAGTTGCGTGTTCACTGCTGTGAAGGAGCTGTGAATGAGATGTGTAGGCCTGGGGTGGGGAGCAGCAGCTCATTTGCATTAAAGGAGCCACACACAGAACAGCTCATTTTTCTTCAACCCCAAAATTGCCATTTTCAAAATGATATATTAAATGATCTGTAAGGAATTTTGATCTGAAACTTCACAGGCACACTCTAGGGACACCTGACTTATATTACATCTTGTAAAAAGGGGCATAAAAGGTGCTCTTTAAATATCACTCAATAAGTGCCATAATTAATGAGGATTAAACTTTCACTTTAGAGTAGGGGTTCAAATTGCCTTTATCACACTATTTTAGCAATTTATAACAGCAAAAGCAGCAGTAACTAAACATAATTACACTCTAAAAATACTGGGTTGTTTTAACCCAATATTGGGTCAAATATGGACTAACCCAGCAGTTGGGTTGTTTTAACCCTGCGGTTGGGTTAAATGTTTGCTTAAGACAACCCAATCGCTGTGTTAAAACAACCCAATTGCTGGGTTAGTCCATTTTTGACCCAACATTGGGTTGTTTTTTACCCAGCATTTTTTAGAGTGTACTAGCTTATTGTTTAGTTAACTTAACAGAATGGCACAGAAATATAATTACATCACTATACAAAAATTATATATATATCGCTTATTAAGTTGTAAATAATGGCTAATATGCTCTTACTATAATGGTAAGTTAATCATTACTATTGTGTCCATGCTTAACAAATGCATAATTGTGAACAAGCAAATCATTAGTTTAACTAATGCATAATTCTGGACCCTTAAAATGTAAAGTTAATCATTAATTACTAGTGTGTTCCTGCTTAACTAATTCTTGATGTGAACATGTTAATGTCACGAGCCACACAAAAGATAAATGGGTGCGAGGACTCAAGTGCAGATTAAAGGGTTTATTTACTAAAACAAAACATAAACTCAAAACAAAAACTCACAAGGGGGAAAAACATAATAAGAATAACAAAATACAAACTTAAACAAACCAACATAGATCACGGGGAACCGGGAGACGTAGACAATACAACGATCCGACAAAGACTGACAAACACAAGGAGTATATATAGGGAAATCAAGCATGGAATAAGGGAACAAAGGTGGGGCAAATGAAACCAATAATCAGATAACAAGGAGGAGGGATCAGGAAATGACAGGAGCACCTGCTCAACATAACACGGCTACCAGACGCTCCATAAGCCCAAGGCAGGGCGGGAAAGACAGACCAGGGCGTGACGGGGGGGACAAGACCAGGGCGGGACGGGGAGGGACAGGGCAAACAAAAAGTTTAGGAGGCCATGGCGACCAGCAGAGTTCAGCCGGCACAGAGTCCGCCGGCACAGAGTCCACCGGCACAGGGACCACCGGAGCAAGGACCACCAGAGCAGAGACCACCGGAGCAGGGACCACCGGCACACGGTCCACCGGAACACGATCCACCGGCACTGGGACCACCGGCACAAAAAACCACCGGAACCCAATGCACCAGAACTGGGTCCACCGGAACACGATCCACCGGCACTGGGACCACCGGCACAAGAAACCACCGGAACCCAATCTACCGGCACTGGGACCACCGGAACACGATCCACCGGAACTGGGACCCCCGGAACACGATCGATCCACCGGAACTGGGACCACCGGAACTGGGAACACCGGAACACGATCCACCGGTGGAAGAGACAGCGCATTTTTTAATATAATTTAAGATTGTATTCGTCTGAAAGAAGAATGCCATCTACACCTAGGATGGCTTGAGGGTGAGTAAATCATGGGCTAATTTTACTTTTTGGGTGAACTATCTGTCACATATGTTTTGGTTCATTTGTGTCATGTGTGCTCCTGTCTTCTGTCACCCCGCCCTTCTTGTTATATGATCATTGGTTAATTTTCCCCACCTGTTCTCCCTCATTTTCTGCCTGATTTGTCACCCTTTATAATCCCCTTGTTCCCTGTCATGTTTCATGTTTACTGCTCCTGGTAATTCTAGTTTTTTATTTATTTATTTTAAAATTTTGTTGTTTAATAAATCATTGGCTTCCTCCTGCATTTGAGTACTCATTCCTTTTCCTTTGTTCCACACCCTGACACTATCCTTTTAAGTTTAAAATATTTATGAGAATATAAAAATGCTATATATATATACACTGTTATAACTTTTATTAATGACATTAACAATCATTGTGCCATCTTATTTTATATTTATATTTTTTACATGGTTTTATTATATTGTTTCATACTCTATGGAAACAACTAATTTAATCTAATGTGATATATAGCCTTGTTAGAAAAAATACAATTATATTTAGAATTTATATAGAATTTTTATTTTATTTTAATTCCGGTAACACTTTACAATACGGGTGCACTAAAATGCATTCATTCATGCTTAACTAATGCACAGATAATCATGAGTTATTGTGTGACTTATGAAGAACTAAACCATTTATTAATGATTACTGCATCAGCAGCTAATGGACATTATATATGATTAAAAGATTGAGTAATCATTAAATTGTTATTAGTTAAATGTGTCATGTATTAATTCCCTAATAACATATTATATTAACTAATATACATTGTTAGTTAATATAATATGTTATTAGGGAATTAATACACTGTCCCTACCGTCCCTCCCTGGTCTGTCCCTCCCGTCCCTCTCTGGTCTGTCCCTCCCATCCCTTTCTGGTCTGTCCCTCCCGTCCCTTCCTGGTCTGTCTCTCCCGCCCCACCCTGGTCTGTCCCTACCGTCCCTCTCTGGTCTGTCCCTTCCGTTCCTCCCTGATCTGTCCCTCCCGTCCCTAGTGGAGCGTCTGGTAGCCGCTCCTTAAGGAGGGTGTAGTGTCACATGCCTGTCCTGTCTCGTGTAGCACATGTGATGTTTTGTTATTTTGGGCCATGTGCTCCAGTCTCTGTCTAGATCCCACCCCCTTGTTATCTCATTATTGGTTTCATTTGCCCCACCTGTGTTCCCTCATTACCTGCCTGATTTGTCCCTTTTATAAGCTCCTTGTGTTTGTAAGTCTTTGTCGGATCGTTGTACTGTCTACATCTCCCGTACCCCGCGTTGGTATGTTTTGAGTTTATATTTTTATGCTGATTATCTGAGAATGTCCATTAGTTGCTGATGCAGTAATCATTATTAAATGGTTTAGTACTTCATAAGTCATTCATTAACTCATGATTATCTGTGCATTAGTTAAGCATGAATGAATGCATATTAGTGCAATTAATATATATAGTTTTATATATAAATCCTGATGCCCTGCCTGGACCCCAGATATACCATGGATATACTTTCTTGATTTGCAAAGTGTATAAAAAGTATTATCTTCATTCAGCCTAAGAATTTGAAGTTTTATAAAACTTACAGAGAAACTGAAAAAAGACTGTAAATACTGTCCACCGAACACGATCCACCGGCACTGGGACCACCGGCACAAAAACCACCGAACCCAATCTACCGGCACTGGGACCACCGGAACACGATCCACCGGAACTGGGACCCCCGGAACACGATCGATCCACCGGAACTGGGACCACGGAATTGGGAACACCGAACACGATCCACCGTGGAAGATACAGCGCATTTTTATATAATTTAAGATTGTATTCGTCTGAAAGAAGAATGCCATCTACACCTAGGATGGCTTGAGGGTGAGTAAATCATGGGCTAATTTTACTTTTGGGTGAACTATCTGTCACATATGTTTTGGTTCATTTGTGTCATGTGGTCCTGTCTTCTGTCACCCCCCTTCTTGTTATATGATCATTGGTTAATTTTCCCCACCTGTTCTCCCTCATTTTCTGCCTGATTTGTCACCCTTTATAATCCCCTTGTTCCCTGTCATGTTTCATGTTTACTGCTCCTGGTAATTCTAGTTTTTTATTTATTTATTTTAAAATTTTGTTGTTTAATAAATCATTGGCTTCCTCCTGCATTTGAGTACTCATTCCTTTTCCTTTGTTCCACACCCTGACACTATCCTTTTAAGTTTAAAATATTTATGAGAATATAAAATGCTATATATATATACACTGTTATAACTTTTATTAATGACATTAACAATCATTGTGCCATCTTATTTTATATTTATATTTTTTACATGGTTTTATTATATTGTTTCATACTCTATGGAAACAACTAATTTAATCTAATGTGATATATAGCCTTGTTAGAAAAAATACAATTATATTTAGAATTTATATAGAATTTTTATTTTATTTTAATTCCGGTAACACTTTACAATACGGGTGCACTAAAATGCATTCATTCATGCTTAACTAATGCACAGATAATCATGAGTTATTGTGTGACTTATGAAGAACTAAACCATTTATTAATGATTACTGCATCAGCAGCTAATGGACATTATATATGATTAAAAGATTGAGTAATCATTAAATTGTTATTAGTTAAATGTGTCATGTATTAATTCCCTAATAACATATTATATTAACTAATATACATTGTTAGTTAATATAATATGTTATTAGGGAATTAATACACTGTCCCTACCGTCCCTCCTGGTCTGTCCCTCCCGTCCTCTCTGGTCTGTCCCTCCCGTCCCTTCCTGGTCTGTCTCTCCCGCCCCACCCTGTTCTGTCCCTACCGTCCCTCCTGGTCTGTCCCTCCCGTTCCTCCTGATCTGTCCCTCCCGTCCCTAGTGGAGCATCTGGTAGCCGCTCCTTAAGGAGGGTGTAGTGTCACATGCCTGTCCTGTCTCGTGTAGCACATGTGATGTTTTGTTATTTTGGGCCATGTGCTCCAGTCTCTGTCTAGATCCCACCCCTTGTTATCTCATTATTGGTTTCATTTACCCACCTGTGTTCCCTCATTACCTGCCTGATTTGTCCCTTTTATAAGCTCCTTGTGTTTGTAAGTCTTTGTCGGATCGTTGTACTGTCTACATCTCCCGTACCCCGCGTTGGTATGTTTTGAGTTTATATTTTTATGCTGATTATCTGAGAATGTCCATTAGTTGCTGATGCAGTAATCATTATTAAATGGTTTAGTACTTCATAAGTCATTCATTAACTCATGATTATCTGTGCATTAGTTAAGCATGAATGAATGCATATTAGTGCAATTAATATATATAGTTTTATATATAAATCCTGATGCCCTGCCTGGACCCCAGATATACCATGGATATACTTTCTTGATTTGCAAAGTGTATAAAAAAGTATTATCTTCATTCAGCCTAAGAATTTGAAGTTTTATAAAACTTACAGAGAAACTGAAAAAAGACTGTAAATACTGACACGGGTGAGAAATCACACAACAAGGCTGCTTGTACAAGTGAACCCCGGAGGGTGGATTTAATGAGAATACTTTGGGGGAAGTTGTGCAAATGGTGAGACAAAGGTGTGTGCTGTCGTCGTGGCTGGTGATCCTGTGCGGTCCTCGTGCTCGTGAAGGTGGGTGTCCTGGCGTGCTCAATCGGGCTGTCGGTCAGTCGCTGCCTTCTGTGAGATAAGAGAAAGAGGATTAGTTCCAGCACGTTCAGCATGAGAGGGTTCTCTCCTCAAGTGCGAGCGGCAGCGGCTTTTACAGCCTCTTCCTGATTGGCTGCAGCTGTGACCGATCAGCCCGTGATGAGGACGTGCAGGTGCCGTGCGTTGGTTACCAGGGCGACGCTGATATGCTGAGAGACTCGTCACATTCCCCCCCCCTAAGCGTCGTTCTGGCCCTGGGAGCGAGAGACAGTAGGGGTGAAACAAGGGTGGGTGGGAATGACCCCTGACAGACCTGAAAAAGCTGCCCACATCCGCGAGAGTCCATCAGCGTTGGCGTTGGCGGCCCCGGCCCGATGTCGTACTTCGAAGTGGAAGTCCTGGAGTGCGAGGAACCAGCGGGTCACCCTGGCGTTGGTATCCTTCGCCCGGGCCATCCATTGGAGAGGAGCATGGTCGGTCAGCAGGGTGAACTTACGGCCGAGGAGGTAGTACCGCAGCTCCAGGACTGCCCACTTGATGGCCAGGGCCTCCTTCTCGACGGCGTCGTAGTTCTTCTCTGCCGGGGACAGCTTTCTGCTGATGTACAGTATGGGATGTTCCTCACCCTCCTGGGCTTGGGATAGGACGGCTCCCAGTCCGGTGTCGGAAGCATCCGTTTGCAGCAGGAAGGGGCAGCCGAAGTCAGGAGCGCAGAGTACCGGAGACGCTGTCAGGGCCGTCTTGAGCTGGGTGAAGGCCTCTTCGGCGGCCGACGTCCAACAGGTCTTCTCGGGCTGCCCCTTCCTGGTCAGATCTGTCAGGTGGGCGGCTATAGAGGAGAAGTTGGGGATGAAACAGCGATAGTACCCCGCCAACCCCAAAAAAGCGCGTACCTGGGACTTCGTTTGTGGTCGGGGTGCGTTGCGGATGGCCT
Source organism: Gobiocypris rarus (assembly GCA_023029165.1). NCBI lineage: Eukaryota > Metazoa > Chordata > Actinopteri > Cypriniformes > Gobionidae > Gobiocypris > Gobiocypris rarus. The sequence goes on from CM040922.1 coordinate 21,414,710, forward strand.
CCACCTTCTTCTCCTGGGGCCTGATCAGGCCCGGCCAGCCTGGAATCCCAGGTACTTCGCCTCAGAAGGCGCGAGGTGGCATTTGCGGGGTTGGCGGTCAGTCCAGCCCGCCCGGAGCTCCGAGCACCCTCCGCAGGCGTTCAGGTGTTCCTCCCATGACTCGGAGTGCACCACGGCGTCATCCAAAATGCTGTGGCTGCGTGCGGCAGGTAGCCGTAGAGGATGTCCATCATGCGTTGGAACTTCGCAGGGGCCCCATGTAGGCGAAGGAGGGTCGGTACTGCCAGTGTCCACTAGGGGTAGAAAAAGCAGTCTTTGGCTTTAGCGGAGGGTGAGTGGTACCTGCCAGTATCCCTTGGTGAGGTCAGGGTCGTGATGTACGGGCCCTCCCAGGCGGTCTAGCAGTTCGTCGACCGAGGCATGGGATAGCCGTCGAACTCGGAGACCCGTTGAGCGGCGGAAGTCGTTGCAGAAGCGGAGGGTGCCATCCGGCTTGGGTAACATCACGATGGGGCTGGACCATGGGCTGCGAGATGGTTCTATCACCCCAACTTCAGCATTTCTGGATTTCCTCCTCAATAGCCTGCAGCTCGGCCTTCTGGGCAGCCGCCAGGTGGGGATCCATGTCCACAACCACGGGATCGGTGAGACTCAGGGCGCGAGCTGGTCTCGGGTCCCTTGCCACTTCTTCAGTAGGTTGATGTGGTATAACTGCTCCGTCCGTCTTCTTCCCGGTTGGCGTGCCGATGCGTCCGCAGGACCGACCTTCTCCACCACGGTGTATGGCCCTTGCCACGCGCCAGGAATTTGCAGGCGTAGGGACCAAGACCATCACTCTGTCTCGGCTGGAACTCCCGTGGTTGGGCTGCCCGGTTGTAATGGCGTTGTTGGGCCTGTTGGGCCTTGCTGAGATGCTCCCGGACTAATGGCATGACACGATCGATCCTCTCCCTCATCTGGGTGGCGTGCTCGATGACCGTGCGATGAGGGCAGGCTGCTGTTCCCAGGCCTCGAGCCACATCCAGCAGACCCGGGGCTGGCGACGAAGAGGAGCTCGAAGGGTGAAACCAGTTGAGGCTTGCGGGACCTCACGGATGCGAAGGGCGTGGGGATCATCAGGTCCCAGTCCGCTTGTCCTCCGCCGCTACCCTTGAAGCATCTGTTTTAGAGTCTGGTTGAAGCGTTCCACGAGTCCGTCGGTTTGCGGGTGGTACCGTGGTCCTCAACTGTTTCACCCCCAGCAGCCTGCAGAGGTCTGCCATTAGCCGGGACATGAACGGTGTTCCCTGGTCAGACAGTATCTCGGTCGGGAGGCCGACCGGCTGGCCAACAGAAACAGCTCCTGGGCGATGGCTTTCGCTGTGGCTTTCCGCAGGGGACTGCTTCTGGATACCGGGTGGCGTAGTCACGATGGCGAGGATGTGTTCATGCCCTCGGGCAGACTTAGGCAACGGCCCCACCAGATCCATTCCGATGCGCTCGAAGGGCACCTCGATGATGGGTAAGGGAATCAGCGGGCTGGGGGGAGGAGTCCTGGGCGCCGTGCGCTGGCAGGTCGGACAGGCCTTACAGAACCCCTTCACATCCGCGTCCAGACCCGGCCAGTGGAAGCAATCCCGGATCCGCTGTATGGTGTTTGCCGCTCCTAGGTGACCGGCCATCGGATGGGAATGGGCCAGGTCGAGGATGGTCTCCGTCTTCGTCCGCGGGACGACCAGAAGCTCCTTCTCCTCCCCCCTTCGCTGAGCCACGCAGTATAGCAGACCGCTTCGGACCACGAAGTGCGGGAGAGGATGGGGCCGTGGGAGGACGTCTTTTCCATCCACCGTCCTGACCTGACTCCAGCAGTGCTTTAGGTCGTCCTCCGCTGTTCAGAGCCCCTCGCTGACCTGCTGGAACACATCATAGAACAGGTTAGACTGTGACGAGGGGGGCTCACCATCTCTCCCGCTGTCCGAAGCTAGCAGCGCCGGCGTTGGCGGCGTCTTTGGGCCCGGCGGCGGCGGCGGCCGTTCCGTTCCGGGCTGGCGGGCTGATCAACGCCGGCGAGCAGGCGACCAAACCCTGGCCAATCTCTTCCAAGCAACAGTGGGACCGGTAGGTTCTTCACCAATCCGGCCGGCGGGCCAGGTGCCAGGGGCGGCAGCGATGTTCACCACGGCGAGCGGGTACTTGTTGGGTGTCTCCATGCACACACGTGATCGGGAGTACCGTCTTTTGGCCAGGGTGAGGCGGACACCGGCGAGCCTGGATGAGGGTGACTGCGCTGCCCGAGTCCAGAAGCGCCGGATGGGGTGACCATTCAGCTGGGCGTCCGCCTCTGGAGCCGGTGGGGCGTGCTGATGTGCGATGCAGCCCGCCAGCCAGGCCAGCGGGGCGTCGTTGGTTCTGCGGTGGGCATGGGCTCGTCCGCCGGAAAGCGGGCGGCGGTCTGCCAACTGCGCGCGAGGTGCCCTCCGGCGTCGTCGCTCTGGACCACCCTCCGGAAAGCGGCAGCGCTCTCTCTCCGGCCTCTCGCTGGTGGACTGCATCCGCCAGCTCGATCGCCTCCACCAGACCGAGGACAGTGGTGGGGTTCCTCATACCCACAGCCTGACGATGGGACCGAGGCAGAGCGCGGAGGGCGTCGATGACCACTCGTTCCACTACCTGATCCGCGGTGGGCTTCCCGTCCAGCAGCCAATGTTGAGCCAACCGGACGAGATCCGCAGCCTGGGCCCGCGCTGGCATCCGCCCTTTAAACTCCCACTCATGGAATTATTGCGCTGCGCAGATGGGGGAAAGCCCCAGCCGGGCCAGGATCTCTCGTTTCACTTCCTTGTAGTCGGTCGTGATCGCCGATGGAAGGGAGAAATAAGCTCGCTGGGCTTCACCTGTTAGGAGAGGAGCCAGCGCGGTAGCCCAGTCCTCGGCAGGCCATCCTTCCTGATTGGCCGTTGTTTCAAAAATTTGGAGATATGCTTCAACATCGTCGGCGGCGAAGGGCGGCGACATCCTCTTCAACTCTGCCCTGCCGAGTGGCCAGATGCTCTACGATCTGCTGCTGGCGGATGCTGACTTCGGTGAGGCGCTGCAGTATTTCCTCCATCACCAACGGAAGAGAGAGCGCCGATCAGTGCTGGGGTGGTGCACCAAAAGAGAACCAAAAAAAAACAACAAAGATATTAGTGCGGTGAAGACTGCAAACACTTGTGTGTGATTTCTCATGCAGTTGCCCGCATTCTCCACCAGATGTCACGGGTGAGAAATCACACAACAAGGCTGCTTGTACAAGTGAACCCGGAGGTGGATTTAATGAAAATACTTTGGGGGAAGTTGTGCAAATGGTGAGACAAAGGTGTGTGCTGTCGTCGTGGCTGGTGATCCTGTGCGGTCCTCGTGCTCGTGAAGGTGGGTGTCCTGGCGTGCTCAATCGGGCTGTCGGTCAGTCGCTGCCTTCTGTGAGATAAGAGAAAGAGGATTAGTTCCAGCACGTTCAGCATGAGAGGGTTCTCTCCTCAAGTGCGAACGGCAGCGGCTTTTACAGCCTCTTCCTGATTGGCTGCAGCTGTGACCGATCAGCCCGTGATGAGGACGTGCAGGTGCCGTGCGTTGGTTACCAGGGCGACGCTGATATGCCCAGAGAGACTCGTCACAATACATTTTCACATAATTGTGTAACAATGTTCATGAGGAATCTTACAAAAATGTTCTATAACTCTTGCATGTCCTAGTGAAATAATACTATACTTAAGCACAATTTATTCATATTTACTTTAGTATAACAAAATTTATTTGTTACACTATAAATTGGTAGTCTGTTAAATTCGGAAAAACTATTTTTGTACTAAATGCATTTTAGTTGTACAAAGGCAATGCTAAAGTTCAACTAAAGTTGAATTAAATGTACTTGTTTGTGCTAAAGTGCAACTATTCCAATTTACTTAAGTACAATTTATACTCTTGTATTTAAGTTTTGAAATGCAGAATTCACACAGCATAAACTTCAAATGTATTTAGTGACATATCAATTGCAATTCAATTGTACGATAAGAGTGTTGAACATACATTAATATTATACTGATAATAAACTTTTAGTGATTTTAAAACACATTGCAATGGCATTCAACAAAACCTTAAAGTGTGCTGATGGCATCGTTATAGTGTGCTTCAAATAGGCTACAATAAAGTAATCTTTATAAATAACGGCACAACTTATGAATTTGCCTTTTGCTGAAATTTTATAAATACCCCCCAGTATACCAGTAACTCACATATCCTCAGAACAACAATGAGTCAATGGGAAACACACACACACACACACACACACACACACACATATATATATATATATATATATATATATATATATATATATATATATATATATATATATAAATATATATATATATATAAGCTGCCACACAAGTAGCAGTTATGTTACCATAAAGATATTGACCATGCAATACTGGGGTTACTTTGTGTTCTTTCATACAAGTACTGCTATAAGCAAACTGATTTTTCCATCAACGAAAGGGCAAATTATATGGATTTAAATACTGTGAATCTCATAGAAAAGTCTCAAAAACGCACTAAAACACAGAGAGTACCGTTTGTTGGTGAATGTGTGAACGTGCAAAACTGTGTGTGTTTCAGTGTGTGTGGATGGAATAAAACCATCTGTAACATTTCTCTGCTGCTTCAACTCTCAATGTACTGCACAACTGCTCCTAATGGAAAACACTATGAAATGATTTGGGGGTCTCGCATTATGCTGCAGATGTAAATGTATTATTTACTTTTCATGCTGTTAACGTTTCTGAATTTATTTGATTTATTTGATTTAATTTATTTTAAACTTTTTTTGTCTTTTTGTGTAATTTTTGAGGACTGATCAGGATAATCTTAATAAACTTAATGCAACGGGCCATTAAAGTGCCATTAATAGGAAAAGGTTTAAGGTACCGGTGCATTGGAGTGTATTAGGAATACACTAAAGTAATAAAACTTCTGATCGAGTTGGTGAATTTCTTTCACCATTTCAAACTGATTATATGTTGTCTTTATTTGTCATAATTTGTCATCTACTGCACAGATTTGAAATACATGGTGAGCCTTGTGTTTAGCTGCAATGAGTTTCTAGACTCTAAAAGGGTTTCCTTCTGAGAAATGTGCCAAATCTGCGAAATTCCCAATAGTGTGCACTCTAGCTAGTGCTGTAAAAGTCCAGCATAACCGATTGTTGGTGAGTGTGATGGCATTGGCTTTTTGGCGTGTTCGAAACAAAGATCAAACATAGCTGTCTGACGTGTCAACTTCTGGTTAAACTTATGTCAGAAAAATTGGATTTACGAGCTAAAATGCATGTGAACATCAGCACAAATCGTAATTATGAGTTTTGGTTACTTTGGATTTCCTTAAGAGTTTCCGAGTTTGGTGTGTGATGGTGAGAAAACATGTCAGAGGCAATGGACGTCCTAGAGCCTAAATTTATTTCATATTAACTATACTACAAACCAATTTATACATTTACTGTAAAACATGTATTGTAATCTAATTTTTCCTCATGTATCATCTTGAATGGGGAAGCACAGTGCGTTCAAAACCTCCCTTTTTTTCCCTTTAGTGTTGTAATGAGATGTGACATGAGCAGATCTGTGTTAGTCATTTGTGAAGTGGGCTAGAATAGACTGTTTCTGCCTAAATGCAAAACTAAATGTCTTGTGGGCTTATTTTATCATTTCATATGAAGATTATTATTGGTAATTAGAGAAGCTTCTTCAATTCATCATGGTAAAATATCATTATGTTTTTCAGAGGAAATTTACCATTAGAGCCCAACACAAGCTAGTTCGTTATTTTAATTAAATTTTAGTACATAAGCATATTTATTTGATCATTAGCAGTTTAGTACTGTACTCTCTTTGCAGATTCATCATGTACTAAAATGAAATGAACTAGATTGATATACAAAACTATCAGGCTGTTTAGAATGTTTTAGATTCTAATGGACTATTTTTAAGCGATAGTTAGAAGTATGAACATTGCAAATTATAGAACAACATACAGCATACATTAATTTATGAAAAACAACACTGTATCTTTTGGGGAAGTTGGATTCAGACATCCAATACGCTGCATTAGACCAAATGTGTACTCTTTCATCATCACTCAAGCGCCGCTGAGGCAATTTATTTCAAAATAATTTTATGGGAAATCTGAATAATTGGGAATCATGCAACAGGAAACCAACAAGCCAGATAAGGTTGAACAAAATAATTTGGTTCCCATCAACATAGAAGGTGTGTCTTCTGTTATTTCTCAGCACTGATTTTGTTTGTCTTTACTGCCATTCTAGTTACTTGGCTGATCCCAGGGTCAAATTCCAGTTCTTGAGGTCTACGAAGAAATTCACATGTCCTAGACAACAATAAAGACAATTATTCAAAGGTCTGAAAATATGGCCTCGGTTTGTTTTAATATTGCAGGTTAACATAGAGAGATGTTAAATTGATTTCGCCTCTATTAATTTTATTTTATTGTGAAATGAGTTTTGATGATAAATGATAACACATGCATAAACATTCAAAAACTAAATAATAAATAAAAGGACTAGAATAGCAATAATAAACATAGGACTGTGTCTCAATCGCTGAAGATCCCACTGTCGGCCATCAGAGGTCGCACTCACCAGAGTACTAACTCATTCTTACGGACTTCATTTCCCATAATCCCACATGCAGGGACTGATTACCACACACCTGTTCCTTTTCATCTTGCCTATTTATACACTGAACACACACACACTCATTTATACACTGAACACAACACACACTTGTTCTGCCCTGGCGACATTTCTAAGCATTTATCCATTGTCATTCTGATCTGCCTGTTTACGAACGCTTTGGTTACTAATGTAACCTCGGTTTCCTGGGAAGAGGGAATGAGTATTGCATTTGCTAATGCTATGGGGGAATTCCTTTGGAACGTGGACGGTGAGGCCCAGCCTGCTGCCGGACAGATAAAAAATAAATAATAAAAATGTGTGTGTGAAAAGTTTAGGTACTACATTTTAAATTTTGTTTTTGCAAGAAGTCTCTTATTCTCATCAAGCTTACATTTATTTAATCAAAAATACAGAACAAAACAGCAGCCTAATATTGTGAGATATGTTCTTTTTAACATTTTATTAATCAAAGAATCTTGAATCTTGAGTATGACAGCAAGTTATAAAAAATATTAAGCAGTTTCCAACATCAAATCTATGATTAGTGAAGGGTCATGTGACCCTGAAGACTGGCGTAATGATGATAAATTCAGCTTTGATCACATGTACATTTTATTTTAAAGTATATTAAAAAAGAAAACCATTATTATAATAATATTTCACAATATTGCTGTTTATGATCAAATAAATGCAGGCTTGATGAGCATAAGAGACTTCTTTCATAATGCTGCATAATTATCAAAAATGGTAATATAATAAAGTCCTTTCACGCCACCATTTCACATAATTGGCCTGATGGCACTTGGGCTTCATTAACTTTGATAGTCATCAAATAGTAAACATGTATCAATAAATACAAGTGAGTTTAACACTACTTACATTAATGCGACTTTTGGTGCTGCATGGTTTTGTGGAGTGCTTTGTTTGTTGTCAGTAAGCATCCATTTTGTCAGCGATGCAATTTGATTAATGAAATGAGACAAACCTCAGGAAATCGTTCCACAAACGTTAGTTCGTCTGTCCATGCCCTTTTCAACAGATTTATGAATTAGAACAGAAAATTACCGCTCCATTCACATCTTCCAATGGAATCTGAACTTTGCCAGATCACGATTGGTTGGTGTATATACATGACAAACGGGCATTGACAAATTATGTAATATTGTAAAACATATAATATATAGACATATAATATATAAATAAATAAAATATAAATAACATATAATATATAAATAAATCAACACATTAGCTTTGATTATTGATGAAAACATTTTTTTTTGGTTTGTTTCGGGGAATGCTTTTCTCCCGTTAAGCCACAGACACTCTCTGAAAGAACCATATATGGCTCGAGAGCCGTTTCCAAACAGACTGAGGAAAATCAGCCAGTAAAACACATGCAACCCATAGCAATGGGTTATGGCAACGCCTCAGACCGACTGATATGAAAAAATAAACAGAAGGTTTCCGACTTTTGAGCAGTTTGTTAGTATTGTACACATTGTCCTTTTTTATTGACCACAAATATTATCATTGATATTTGTCTGAGAGAGAGCACTTTGATTAATTTTGAAAAGGGCAGGGTTCGAGCACCCAAAGCCCCCTCTGCACGTGCCTGATTCAGAGAAATGCCAGTAGACCAAGCCCACGAAGAGGCCATGCTTTGACGCCTATAGGGCAGCTGAGATCTTTAGACTCATAAGCCAGCGAGATAGCATCCACTATCCATCGTGACAAGGTCTGCTTTGTAACCGCGCACCCGTGCGACCGCCAAAGCACACAAAGAGCTGTTCAGTGTGCCTGAAAACAGCGGAACGCTCTATGTATATTCTCAGCGCTCTGACAGGACAGAGCAAATTATTTCATCTAACGATGATGAAAGTGCTGAAAGTGAAATGACCTGTGCTCTGAACGGAGTTGGTTGAAAGCACTTTAGGTACGTATCCATGCCTTGGTTTGAGGACGACTTTAGAACCGTTTGGCCCAAATTACAGACAAGAGGCGCTTACAGAGAGCGCATGCAGATCACCCACCCGCTTAACTGATGCGATCGCCTGCAGAAAAGCGGTCTTTAGTGACAGGAGCTTTAAGCTCACCGAATGCAGAGGCTCGAATGTAGAGCCTTTCATGGCATCCAGGACCGTAGACAAGTCCCATATAGGGACTGAAGGGGGGCGAGGTGGGTGAAGCCTTCTAGCCCCTTTAAAGGGTTACTTCAGAGATTAGCATTAAGCTTTGTATCAGTAGAAACCCGGGAGTATATTCAAATTATCGTACTTTCCCCCCTCATATGACCCTGAGACGAGAGAATTATGTATTTTATTTCTGGAAAAATTCCTCCGATGACGCAAATATCGTCATTTTGCGTCATCAGAGGAGTTTTACAGCCAGAGGCTGAAGACTACAGCCAGCAGATTTCCACATGTTTTCAACATCACACTCACAGCACTCGGCTCGCGGAGCTGCGGAGATTCATGTAAACGTAGTGGTGGAGACCAAAGTGAGTGTTTTAACTTTTAAACTTCCTATAAAAGTTAAGCTTCCAAAGACATGAACTGAACACGCACCAGGCTGTTCACGTACTGTGAATGCGGCCACAGCCGCGAATCCCTCAATTACCTAGGCTCATGTGCTGAATGTAATCCGATCCTGCTGCGTTTGAGCCATGACGCTCAATCGGCTCACTCAGATTCAGATTTACTTTATTTGGCACACAACCAGATACACAAGTGCAACAGTAGGTGCAATGCTTTCTTAGGTGCTATTCCAAGCAACATAGTAACATGACACAAGACATATGACAACAAAAACACAACTGTATACACAAGTGCAACAGTAGGTATTCTTACTCCGTTCCAACAGCAAAGTGACAAGACATGGGACATCGATGACCAAGACAACATAATCAGCTAAGGGTTCACACCAAGGCAGCCTTCAATTGCGGCGCCATCTTTGAACCAGAATATAGAAAGCAGATTCACAAGCATACATATGCAACAAAACATAACATAGCATGAAACAGTACACGTGGTCACGTGCTGGGATTTTGTGTGGGAGTATGAAGGCAAGGGGAGAGACAAAGCGCAAGAGCAAGAGCGGGAGCAGAGAGAAAACACGTCTGCCCTCTATGAGTACAGGAAGTTCAGTCTGTCTCGCATTATATCGAACAGACACGTTCAGTTTTTAATTGTAGTGTCTCTAACTGAACTGATTTTCTGAAAATGAACGTGGTAGGCAAGTGATCCAGTAATCCAGTAGCCAACTAGCCGTGCCTAGAGTAGGGCAGTGAAGCAGTGCGTTCTGGGAATTGTTGTCTTTCATCCCCATGAGACGAAAATAAAATTTCTGTGTTTTCTCAGTCTAGAGGCACCAAATTCAAAAATAATTTCTCATTTCTACTACATTAATGACCCAGTTTAAATACAGATTCATCTTCCCAGCGCTGAAGTACCCCTTAAAGGAAGCGCACGATAAGATTGTTCTTTCCCAGTGACAGTCCGTTCACTAGAATGTGGTGCGCTGCTATAGCAGCCACATAAACTTTGAGCGTGGAGGGGACATCTGACTTAGCCGTGAGAACCATGGTTGATTTCTCCAAAGCGGCTCTATTAAAAGCACAGCGCACTTGCTCTCCCTGATCCTCTCTATGACCTGAGGTAACATTGAGACTGGGGGAAAAGCATAAAGAGGAAGGTTGGGCCATTCGTGGGCCAACGCATCCTTGTGCTTGGATAAATATGTAAGGCATTGAGCATTGTCTTTTGAGGCCACTTTTGCCTCCCCAAACCTGCCCCAAATTGTCTGAATCGTATGTGGGTGAAGAGACCACTCTGCTGGCGAAACTTTGTCCCTGGACAGCATGTCTGGACCCAAATTCAGAATGCCTGGCACATGAGTTGCTCTCAGCGAACTCAGGTTGCGCTCTGCCCATATTAGGACTTTTTCCGCCATTGTGTGCAGATCGATAGATCTTAGACTGGCCTGGCGATTTATATAGGCTACCACTGACCTGCTGTCCGTTTGGACCAGGACATGGTGGTGCTTTATGTACGGGAGGAAAGCTCTTAGCGATAGCGGCCTGGAAGACCTGTAGCACCGCCATGGAGTGTAGTGCTGAGGCCGCCTGGCCGGCGGAGGCGTATGCTCGACCGGCGAGGCCGGAAGTAGTGCGGCAGACCTTGGAAGGGTGCACAGCTTTTGACTGCCATCCTCTGGCGGAGGGCAGGCAAAGGTGTGCAGCGACGACTTCCTCGAGGGGAGGAAGGGCTTGGTGTCCTTTTTTCTGAGCGCCATCGACCACCGAGAGCGCTGGAGAAAAAAAGTATTTGGCGCGAGAAGAAAATGGCGCCTTCCACCATTTAGCTAGTTCCTAGGTTCTCGCAAAACCACTTGTCCAGTCTGCTTCTCTTGGGCTCCTCGGGTTGAGACCAGTCAATGCCGAGGTCGTCCACGGCTTGCCGCTGCATTCTGAATCAGCTGCAAGGGTTTAACAGTGGATGCTGGAAGGCCCGCTAGAAGAGAATTACAGTAGTCCAGTCTGGAGAGTACAAGAGCTTGGAACAGGAGTTGAGTGGCCTGCTCTGATAGGAAGGGTCTGATCTTCCTAATGTTGTATAGCGCAAATCTGCAGGACCGGGTTGTTGCAGTAATGTGTTGTTGCACTTACAAGTGTACTTATAGTACACTGATATCATTATACTTACTAAATAAAGTATACTTAAATTTTTTTTTTGAACTTTACTTACGTATACTTAATAAAATTAACTTGAAGTATACTTATTTTTGGTAAGGATAGCCAGAAGCAATTTATCTGAGTATGAAGAACGTCTCGGATACGACTGTAACCTTAGTTCCCTGAATAGGGAACGAGACGCTGCGTCACCACTTTGGGAACGGCTCTGCATGCTTGCGTCATGAAGCACATATGTAATCAGTACAATAGAGAGACGGAACGTCATAGGTGGGTGACGTCATAGACCCGGAAAATATAAAGCATACCGGCAAACACACGTCTTTAGCTTCTGTAATGTGTATGAAGCAAGACGCTTGCAGGCATGCGTGGAGTATGGAAGGGTGACACAGCATCTTGTTCCCTTTTCAGGGAATTAAGGTCACAGTCGTAACCGTGACATTCCCTTTCATTGGAACTTGCGCTGTGTCACCGCTTTGGGAACGAGAATACCCACGTCCCCATAGGACCTGGATGCCCACATGTAACATTGTCTAGGGAGTGAGCACCCGAGCCCCAGGAGTAGCATTAATGTCAAGCTCATAGAACCTAACAAAAGTGTGGGGTGAGGAACATCCAGCTGCATCACACACATCTTGCAGGGAGGCCCCTGCCAGACGAGCCTGAGAGGCCACCATACCCCTAGTTGAGAGGGCCTACACAGCCAAGGGAGAAGACCTCCACATAAGCAAGTGAGATAGCCTCGACCACCCACTTGCTCATCCTCTGCTTTGAAGCCAGGCCCCCTCTTGAGGGTGGCCTGTTACAAACAAACAGCGGTTCAGTTTTCCTCCACAGGGCAGCTCTGTGGACATAAGCATCTAGTGCACAAACAGAGCTAAGCAGATTGAGTTTTTCCTGGTCTGACGTCACAAACAGAGGAGTATAGAAGGCCTGAAGTACTATAGGTCTCAAAGGATTAGTGGGAACCTTAGGGACATAGCCCGGTCTAGGATGAAGAAATGCCGTAGCCATATAGGGCGCAAATTCCAAGCATGTAGGTGCCACAGAGAGAGCTTGCAGATCCCCTATTCTCTTCAGGAAAGAAATTACAAGTAGAAAGATAGTCTTCAGAGTAAGAAACTTCTCAGAAACGGTTTCAAGTGGCTCAAAGGGAGCCTCAGAAAGGCCTTGAAGGACAATGGCCAAGTCCCAGGCCGGCATGCTGGAGCATACTGCAGGTCTTAACCTCAAAGTGCCACGGAGGAAACGAGTAACTAGAGGGTGTCGCCCCAAAGAAACACCATCCAAAGGAGAGTGGTAGGCTAAAGCCGCCACGTACACCTTTAATGTGGAGGGAGCGATCCCGGAGGAGAAGCTCTCCTGCAGGAATTCCAGCAACGCGCTCACAGGGCAGTTAACTGGGCCCCACAGGCGGCCTCTACACTTAAGGTGAAGAGTCTCCATTGCAAAGCATACAGTTTCCACGTGGAGGGAGCTCTAGAGTGTAGAATGGTCCCAACAACCTCGGTTGAGAGACCGTAACTTATGAGCTGTGCCCCCTCAGAGGCCAAGCCCACAGTTTCCACAACTCTGGGGGCGAGGGTGCAGGATGGCCCTGCCCGCCTGAGAGAGAAGGTCCCTCCTGAGCAGAATCTCCAGTGGAGAGCCATTGTGGAGAGACACTATGTCCGATCAACCAGGCTTGGGCCAGCCAGAATGGGGCTATTAGCAGCAGACAGGACTTGTCCCTGCGTACTCTCTCTAGAACTCCCGGACTCTTCTGTAGTGAACAGGTCCACTTGTGCCCTGCCAAACTTCTCCCAGAGGAGCTCTACCACCTCAGTGTGGAGTCTCCATTCCCCGGGCCTCGGCCCCTGCCTTGACAGGATGTCTACTTCCACATTCAGGCACCCCGGGATGTAAACTGCCCTGTCTGAGTTTGGCTTTGGGTGCTCGAGCCCCTGCCCTTTTTCAAAATTAATCAAAAGTGCCCCTCTCAGACAAATATCAATGATAATATTTGTGGTCAATAAAAAAGGACAATGTGTACAATACTAACAAACAGCTCAAAAGTCGGAAACCTTCTGTTTATTTTGTCATATCAGTCGGTCTGAGGCGTTGCCATAACCCGTTGCTATGGGTTGCATGTGTTTTACTGGCTGAGTTTCCCCTGGGCCCACAGGAGGCTCTGACGAGCAAGCTTGTATAACAATCGAGACCTCAGACCCCCATGATGGTTGGTATAGGAGACCACCGATGTGCTGTCTGTGCGGACCAGAACATGATGGCCCCTGAGATATTTAAGGAAGAGTTTCAAAGTCTGAAACACAGCCAACATTTCCCGAAAATTTAAATGCCACGAACGATGGCACTCCTGCCATAGGCCCTGGGCTGAGCGACTACTCATGGTTGCTCCCCCCAGCCCGTCAGGGAGGTCAGAGACGCAGAAACCAAGGATCCTTCCAAATAACCAAGGTGCGGAGACACCGCCGCGTTACCTTGATTACGCAAAAGGGGTTTCCCCTCTCAGAAAATCCCTTGGTCTTGAGCCAACACTGTAATGGTCTCATGTACAGGCCACAGTGAATCACATTGGCCACTGCTGCCATCAGACCTAACAGTCTCTGAAACTGTTTCACAGTGACTGACTGGCCTAGCTTCACCCCCTTGACTGTTGAGAGGATCGACCCTATGCAAGGCTCAGATAGACAGGCCTGAATAGAGCCCGAATCGCAACTCACACCTAAATACTTAATTCTCTGAACTGGAGAAAGCACGCTCTTCTTGGAGTTGAGCCTCAGCCCTAACCTCCTCTTGTGGGCGAGAACAACTCAATGTTGAGCCGCCAAACGAGCTGACTGAGCGAGAATAAACCAGTCGTCGATATAATTGAGAATGTGGATCCTCTGCATACGCAAGGGGACTAGTGGGGTGAAAGAGCTAGACCGAAAGGCAGTACCCGAGCTTGTTATGCTTCTCCCCCGAAAGCGAATCTCTAGTACTTCCTGTGCTGTGTAAGGATGGAGAAATGAAAGTATGGATCTTTTAGATCAATGGTCACAAACCAGTCCTCGGACCTGATTTGAGACACAATCTTTTTTTTCTCAATCTGTAATTTTTAATTTGTAAGCATCCTGAACTTGCTACAGAACGGTTTAGGATGCAAAGATCTAAAAATAGGGCGCAGCCCCCCATGCCCAGTCTGTACTTTGTGAGTCATAACCAGAGCCTGCTTAGGGCCCACCACTGTGGACAGAATCACGTTGAAACGAGGTGGACGACATCTGAACTGAAAGGTCTAACAGTAGTGATTACCCTATGGCACCTGTCAAAATTTTTGATTGATGGTACCCTTTGACCTTAGTATTTGAAGTTGTTGACCTCTGACCCGGGGCCCCTTACCCGATGTGTTAACCTTTGACCTTGAGTTATGGTTATGAATGGGGTTATTGATATGAAATGGGTTAACCCTTGTTCTTTGACCCTCCGTGAGCGATTAGCCCCTTCAATTAAATTTATAAAAAAAAATTATTATATTTAAATTTATTAATTTATTATAAAAAAATTAAAAAAGATTTGTGACAAACTTTGTCAACATGTTTCATATCATGGATTCATACATGGTTAATGGTTATTAATCAAGCTGTTGAATCTTTGCAAAAAAATAAGATCTAAGAAGACTAAGCACAGCTTTTGCTTTTAAATTTAAAACAATCTAAAGTGTGTGAACATATGCTGTTTAGTAAAAAATATATGTTAGGTTTACACAAAATTTCTTTATACAACCGTCATATTAGGTAGATAAATATAGGATATAATTTTATTAAAACTTAAAAAATTATATTTAGATCTAATTTAAACTTGTATGCTTTGGAATAATGTTTTGACTCTGTCAAACATTTGCTCTGGAAAAAGTTAAAAAAGTAAGTCAGACTGTGTTGACATCTATGAGTGTTTAGGAAAAGCATTTTTGTTTCATTCAATGTATATACATAGCGCAAGAGCCACTTTTCCTGTTCTCTAAAAACAGATATGTTATATATTCGTCTGGCTAAACTAACAATCGTTTCATTGTGTTCCAGTAAATTTTAGCAAGATGAAAATTATAGAGCAATATATATCTTATATTTCACTCAAGCGTTTAAAACAACGTTTTTGTGCGCGCCCGTGTGTGACAGAGAGAGAGAGAGAGAGAGAGAGAGAGAAAGATCATATTGTGATTCATCCTTATAATATGATCTGTTAAAACATGTTTATTTATTTTACTTAGATTCTTCTTGGCCTTGTCACTTACTAGTAGAACGGGGTGGGGCCCCCATCATAAAATGATCCCTCTGATGGAATGTGGGAGCCTACACACGTGGTCTGCAGATGTGTGACCCCTTTACCATCAAATAAGCCTGACCAAGCACAAAATTATCCATATCCAATTTGGTCAACCAAAGGTCAACATCGGAATTTCCTGTTGAAGGGGATAATTGCTCACGGAGGGTTAAAGGATAACCATAACTCAAGATCAAAGGTGAACCCCTAGGAAGGGGCCAGAGGTCAACAACTTCAAAGACTAAGGTCAAAGGTCACCATCAATCAAAAAAATTGACAGGTGCCATAGGGTAATCACTACTCTTACTCCTTTTTATAACTGCAGGACCCACTGAGATATATTCATAGATATGATGTACTCTGCACCGCACCCTGAAACGGACTGGCAGGGAACAACTGACTCAACAGCGCCATTTCCCCCCTTCTCGGATGACTCCACGCCCCAGCATTCGGGGACCATCCTCACAGTCCTGAGCACGCTGGCGACAGGACTTCTTAGACGCAGCCTTCTTCAAGATAATGACTGTCCTCAGTTCAGTCCTATCCTTAGATGGCTGGGCCTGAGAGCGCCAGCCAATGCTCTGTTTCTGGTGCGCTCAATGGGAGAAGCTCGTACTCGGCATCTGCTGCTCTCTCACAGCAGCAGACGAGGCCTGGAGTTTACAGGGAAGGAACTGCTTTAGCACCACTGATTGTTTTTTTGCCTCCTGGAACCTGTCGGTAACTGTGGAGATGGCGTCACTGAACAGGCCCTCACGAGAAAGTGGTGCATCAAGCAGGAAGCTTTTGTCCTTCTCCTTAATTTCATTCAGATTTATCCAGAGATGTCTCTCCATGGGTACTAGGGCTGTCACAGAACGGTCAACACATCTGGCCGTCTCCTTAGTAGCATGGAGGGCTAAATCTGCAGAGGATCGGAGCTCATTGATCATATCTGCCCCAATCTCATGACTTTCCTTCAGGTCTTTCATCAGGTCAGCCTGGTATGCCTGCACTATAGCCATAGTGTGCAGACATGCGGTGGCCTGACCCGCTGCCGAGTATGCTTTACCCACTAAAGCAAATGTTGCTCTCAGATACTTAGTGGGTAAAGACAGAGCTTTAATGGCCGATGCTGATTCAGGAGAGAGATGGCTCGCGAGTGTTTCTTCCACCCTCAGCATCAGACCATATCCATGTCTTTTCAGCCCTCCGATATTACTATAAACTGAAGTGTGGGGACTGGGTCGCTTCCAAGATCTCCACACCTGCTGATCTTGTGGCCTGTCAATGTGTAATTTAGCCACAGCCCTGCAAAAAATCTCCACTAATTCCTCACTAGCGGGGGTTTGAAGTGGTGAGTCTTCAACCCCTGCATCGTTACTGCAGATATCGACCTCCTCAGATGAAGACAGCTGCAGCACAGAGTCCTTGCCGTGATTCAGCTCGTCCATCATCACAATCTTTAGCAGCAGCAGCAGCATCACCATCATCTGCAGCAAGCCCTTCAGTCCCTCCTGTCGAGAAATGGACCGTCAACGCGCTCAGGCAAGCATTATTCATTTCTCCCGGAAGATTTCAAAAGCGCAACTTCACGATCTGCTCGTGCACTATCACCAAAACACCCAGCATCCTCCAAGCACCACGCAATCCTCAACGCATGCAACTGCACGATCCATACGGTTTGCCTCCAACCCGCTACAGTTTCAGCCAGCAGAAGCAGCTGCCACAGCTTCCTCGTCCGCCGCTCATTGCAGCCTTTCGCGGTCACCCACAATAGTTTTACGGCTATTGTGAAAAAAAAAAAAAAAACCTCTTCTCTTTTATTCCTTCCTTATTCTAGCTTAAGCTTATTCTATGTAATATCCAAAACCTGGTATTTAAGGCACTTTTTGCGTTTTGCGCCTATTCATGACCGATCGCTTCCTGTACTCCTATGTTGTAAGTCGCTTTGGATAAAAGCGTCTGCTAAATGCCTAAATGTAAAATGTAAAATGAATGTTACCTTTCCTCCTGCGTCCATCACAGCTTCTACTGCCCACGCTTCCAACATGTCTGTTCGTCCTGTCTTTCATCCCCAGTTAAATCCATCTAGCCATGGAATAAATACAAATTTGAGGCTACCTGTGCAAATGCCACTATTCTAAGGTTTAAAGGAAGGTTTTAATCCCGGTCTGGAAAGCCTCCCTACCAGTAGCCTTATCTGTAAAAACCTTCAGTCGACAAATGCTGAACCTGAAGCAGTTGACACCTCAATAGCCAAGGAGCTAGAGTCTGGATTCATGATTGGCCTCTTTGATTCCCCGCCTTTCAAATTATTTTGCATAAGTCCTATTTTTTCCTAGCCACAAGGAAATGTTCAGGGAAAAAACGCATGATCATAGATCTCTCGGCTCCCCACAACAATGCTCATCCAAGTATAAACAGCCTCATCCGGCTAGGAGAATTCTCCTTGTGCTACCATAACATAGACCAAGCCATTCACCTAATCAAAAAGGCTGGTTACGGAGCCTGGTTAGCAAAAGTTGACATCACATCAGCATTTAAAGTCATGCCCATACATCCAGACTTTTGGCCCCTTTTTGGCATTCACTGGAGAGGAAAATTATTTTCCGCAGTACGTTTAACTTTTGTCTGCAAAAGTAGTCCAACAATGTTGTACATGCTGTCAGAAGCGCTTTGCTGGATCCTGCAAAATAACCATGCAGTCTCTTACCTGGTGCATATTCAGAGTGTTTTTTTTTCTGAATTAGGAGTTCCACTCTCATCAGAGAAGACACTGGGCCCTACAACATCTCTAGAGTTCCTCTGAATTAACCTCGACTCCAGTTAAATTCCAAGCCTCCCTTCTCAAAGACAAAATCAACAGGATAATCACCATCTCCTCCAATCTGCTCGAAGCACCTCAGTGTAGCAAACGAGGTTTGCTATCACTGCTAGGCCACTTAAACTACGCCATGCGTATAGTGCTTCAAGGACGCCCTTTCATCTCCCACTTGCTGTCTCTGTCACATGCCTGTCCTGTCTTGTGTGCACATGTGGGTTTTGTTAGTGTGGCCATGTGCCTCAGATCCCACCCCCTTGTTATCTCGTTATTGGTTTAATTTGCCCCACCTGTGTTTGCCTCATTCCCTGCTTGATTTCTCCCCTTTATAAGTTCCTGTGTGTTTGCAGTCCTTGTCGGATCGTTGTCTTGTCTACGTCCCCCATTTCCCCGTGATCGCTGTTGGTTGTAAGTTGTTTGTTATTGTTCTTATTATGTGTTTTCCCCCCTCGTGGGTGTTTGTTTTGAGTTTATGTTTTTGTTTGTAATTAAATCCCCTTTTACTGCACTTGAGTCCTCGCCCCTGTTTGTCCCACGTCTCACGTGACAGTCTCTTGCATCGTCCATTCAGGAATTGGATTACACGATATCTCTAACCCCATCTTGCCTCACCAACCTGAATCTATGGATCATTTTCTTAAACAATGCAACGGCCTTACCTTCTTTTACGATGACTTTCAATCTCAACCTTGTGATCTCCCGCTGTTTAAAGATGCCGCTCCTTCAGTAGGCTTTGGAGGATTCTACAAGACTCATTGGTTCGTTCAACCTGGCCTCCTGAGCTCTCCATGTTGCATGGAGCAAACCAACATGTTGCATCCTCAGCTCTTTTTGAGCTTTATCCCATCGTCATAGCTGCATATTTGTGGGATCATGAATGGTCTTCTAAAAACATAAAATTCCACTGTGATAATCTGGCCACTGTACACTGCATCAACAAAGTTCTTTCAAATTCTCCTGAAATCATGCCCCTCTTGAGACGCCTCACCTGGTTATCTGCCTGTAAACAATTCATCTTCAAACTGTTCATATTCCAGGCCACCAAAACCAAATTGAAGACGCACTCTCTCGCTTTCTCTTTCAGAAATTCAGAGAATTAGCCTCGGAGGTGGACCCAGATCCAACTCCAGTTCCTCCCTATTCAGACTTGATATTCCAGTAACTCACCCACTCAAACACCTCCACACTTCATCTCTGGATTCTATATTTCACGCTCTTTCACCCAGAACAATGCAATCTTACTGGACAGCTTGGAGAGCTTTCAAACAATTCAATTCCTCCTACAACCAGTTTTTCCCCAATTTTTATTCATCTCATATCTCCACCAGATCAAGTCCATCCAAATTTAACCCAGCCATCCAGCCAACCTTCTCCGACCTCCAAGTTTTTGACAAGGACACCATCCGATTCCTGATCAAATGCAGCAAAACTGATCAATTAAAAAACTGCCATTTCTTCCAGATCTTCAATCTCCCGACACCCATCCAGCCATATCAATCTCTTTCCTTCTTCCTTGCACACAGGGAGATCTCCTCTCAACTCTACCCACTTTTCATTGATGAGAACAACCTTCCTGTCACCAGGCATTGGTTCCATAAAAAGCTTAAACAGATCCTCACCCACTCTGGTATCCAAGCTCACTTGTATTCATCTCACTCCTTTCGTATTGGAGCAGCCAGAACTGCAGCCCAAAAAGGTCTGCCAGACCATCAAATCAAACTACTGGGACGGTGGTCTTACATTTGATCTGACCTCAGCCTCATCAAACAAGCCCATCTAAATCTCACTTCTCTTTAAGATAGCTGCCCTTCGAAACTCAATCCAACTTGCGCCTGCAAACCTTGTTTAATTAATGCTGCTGTGTCGTGCTCCACTTTAATTGATACTACTGCTGCTTAAGACTGCCGCTGCAGTGCTCCGCCAATATGAGACTGCCGCTGCAGTGCCCCGCCAATATGAGACTGCCGCTGCAGTGCCCCAACAATATGAGACTGCCGCTGCAGTGCTCCGCCAATATGAGACTGCCGCTGCAGTGCCCGCCAATATGAGACTGCCGCTGCAGTGCCCCACCAATATGAGACTGCCGCTGCAGTGCTCCGCCAATATGAGACTGCCGCTGCAGTGCTCCGCCAATATGAGACTGCCGCTGCAGTGCTCCGCCAATATGAGACTGCCGCTGCAGTGCCCCGCCAATATGAGACTGCCGCTGCAGTGCCCCACCAATATGAGACTGCCACTGCAGTGCCCCGCCAATTAGAGACTGCCGCTGCAGTGCCCCGCCAATTAGAGACTGCCGCTGCAGTGCCCCGCCAATAAGAGACTGCCGCTTCAGTGTCCAGCCAATTAGAGACTGCCGTGACCAGCCAATTAGAGACTGCCGCTGCAGTGCCTAGCCAATTAGAGACTGCCACTGCAGTGCCCAGCCAATTACAGACTGCCGCTGCAGTGCCCAGCCAATTAGAGACTGCCACTGCAGTGCCCAGCCAATTAAAGAGTGCCGCTGCAGTGCCCAGCCAATTAGAGACTGCCGCTGCAGTGCCCAGCCAATTAAAGACTGCCGCTGCCGTGACCAGCCAATTAGAGATTGCCGCTGCAGTGCCCAGCCGATTAGAGACTGCCGCTGCAGTGCCCCACTTGATTCCATACAGCCGCTGCAACGCCTCAGCTGTTTCATAAACTGCCACGGCAGTTACCTGCTTATCTCAATGCTGCTCCAGTGCCATCTTCCATTCCATATCTTTTTTGGGGGGTCTTCTGGACTTTAATAATTGATTCAGAGAGTAATCCTTAAGTAACAGATTCCTTAAGTAATCATGAGCTGTTCCAATTCCCATAATTCCTGCTTGCTGTCTATTTATGCATTTATGTGTTTGGGGGGCAATCGGAGCTCGGGTAGAATATCCTCTCCGAGCCCCTCTATAGCAGACAGCAGGCCAAATCCGTTTACCACTTTCACTAAGATTATATGGGCACACAAACTCGTGAAATATATATATATGTGTGTGTGAAAGGAGAATGTATGTGTGTGAGAGAAGAAATATATATGTGTGAAAGGAGAATGTATGTGTGTGTGAAAGAAGAATGTATGTGTGTAAAAGGAGAATGTTTGTATGTGAGAGTAAAAATATATATGTATGAAAGGAGAATGTATGTGTGTAAGAGTAGAAATATATGTGTGTGTGAAAGGAGAATGTATGTGTGTGAGAGTAGAAATATATGTGTGTGTGAAAAGAGAATGTGTGTGTGTGAAAGGAGAATGAATGTGTGTGAGAGTAGAAATATATGTGTGTGAAAGAAGAATGTATGTGTGTGAAAGGAGAATGTATGTGTGTGAGAATAGAAATATTTGTGTGTAAAAGGAGAATGTATGTGTGTGAAAGGAAAATGTATGTGTGTGAGAGTAGAAATATGTGTGTGTGAAAGGAGAATGTATGTGTGTGAGAGATCCAGAATGAATTTTGGCTTGTACGGCCCCTCATAGTAAATTGCGCAAATACATAATATGTAGACCACCTCTCATAACCCCAAAAGGAAAATGGTGACTTCAGATTACTTTAGGTGGCTTTTTGGATGAACTATCCCTTTAAGAACTAATTCTTATTGACAAAAACAGCCTGGCAGGAGAATAACAATCTCCTGGACACACGTGGGCTACAATAAAAATTATGGGTGGTGGAAATATAGAACACATGGATTAACTGAAGATTCAAATGAGTCAGTAGAACACCAAGGTGGAGATTCTGGATTTGTGTAACACAGACAAATGGAAACGGTTGAAGGATACATTTTAAACTGTCATTAAATTAATGTTGCATTGACATCACCCTTGAAAACAGTTAAGATGTTATTTGTTTTTTATCACAAACACAGAAGGTGTTTCTTCTTTTTAGATGTGTAGGAAAGGCTTCTTGGCTTAAACATGTTGACAAAAAACATGGACATGAAAAGATTTAAATTCTCAAAAATTATTTATAAGATATACGTACACACACACACTTATTAGTATTTTGACCATATCATAATGTTTATGCACATTTTCCAACTCCAAGCTTGAATGCTTATTGGATTTAAGCATATCAGGTGATGTGAATTGTGTACTGAGGGAGGGTATGGCCTAAGGAGACCAGCCTATATCAAGGTGTGCATAATTATTATGCAGCTTCTTTTCTTCAGGCAAAATGGGCAAGCATTGAGATTTAACTGACTCTGAAAAGTCAAAAGTTGTAAAAAAGTATTTCAGAGGGATGCAGCACTTTTGAAATTGCCAAGATATTGGGGTGTGAAAACACAACCAAACATTTTGCTGCAAATAGTCAACAGGGTTGCAAGAAACGTGTTGAGACACATAATCAAACATAAACCAAAAACTCAAAACATACCAAATAGAAGCCACAGGGGAACAGGAGACGTAGACGGTACAACAATCCAACAAATAAGTATATAAAGGGGAGAAATCAAGCTGGGAATGAGGGAACACAGGTGGGGCACATGAACCCAATAACAAGATAACAAGGGGGTGGGATCTAACAATCACAGAAGCACATGGCCACACTAACAAAACCCACATGTGCACACAAGACAGGACAGGCATGTGACATAACCCCTCCTTAAGGAGCGGCTACCAGACGACCAGGGCGGGACAGACCAGGGAGGGACAGACAAGGAAGGGGTAAACAAGGGAGGAGCGGGGAAAACAAAAAGTTCAAGCTACCAGGGCGGGCCAGCAGAGTCCACCAGCACTGGGACCACCGGAACCCCCTCTGGAGTCTTGGGGAAGGTCCTATGCTTCTCCCAAGCCCGCAAAACAGCCACCGTGAAACATCCCATCACAGCTCTCCGGACTCGGGACAACCGGAGCAGGGACCACCGGAACAGGGACCACCAGAACACGATCCACAATCCACCGTAACATGATCCACCAGAACTGGGACCACCAGAAATGTGTCCACCAGGACAGAGTCCACCGGAACATAATCCAAAGGAACAGCGACCACCGGAGCAATCACGGATGGTGCTTTCCTTGTCCTTCTCTGTTTAGAGATCACCGGAACATGGGTCATCAGAACATGGTCTACCGGAACAGAGTCAACCGGAACGGAGTCGGGAGAGTCCACCAGAACGGAGTCAACAGGAACCGTGACCAACGGAATAGCGACCACCAGAACCGTCACGGATCGCGCCTTCCTTCTCCTTTTCCGCATAAGGTCAACTGGAAAAGGGTCCAACGGAACAGGATCCACTGGAATAGGGACCACCGGAGCGCAGACCACTCGAAGTGGGTCCACCGGAATTGGATCCACCGAAGCTGGGACCACTGGAGTGGAGACCACCCAAGCAGGGGCCACCAGGGCAGGGAACATCTCCCTGGCAGCTCTCTCCTGCTGGCAAGCGATACCCTCCACCATCGCCTCAAAAGCGCATCGGTCATATGCCCTCCTGAGTACCCAGTCCATGGGCTCATCAAGAGCATAATTAAAAAGGTCCTTGAGGGCAGACATAATCAAAACACATAATCAAACATAAACCAAAAACTCAAACCATACCACATAGAAGCCACAGGGGGACGGGAGACGTAGACGGTACAACGATCCGACAAAGACTGACAAACACATTGGGTGCCATTCGACCGTAAGTGGACTGCGAAGTGGACTTCAGAGGGTATTCCCCCATCTTAAGTAAGATTCCAATCCAAAGGGAGCGAACACGTTCAGTTCGAAGGGTATTGCGAACGGCGTAGGGAAGAAGGGAATATCGATACATCACTTCACAGGAAGTGGAGAGTAAAAATCACCCAACTGTCATTGCGCGTCGCATCAGCTGTCTGAACTAACGATGAAGCAGAGCCATTAGAGGTTTTTTTTTAACAGTTCTGGGTATTTGAATATTAATAGTTATTATACAAACTAGAGCAGTGGTTTTCAAACCTGTCCTGGAGGACCACCAGCCCTGCACATTTTGTGCGTCTCCCTCATCTATCACACCTGATTCAACTCATCAGCTCATTACAGAGACTGCAAGACCTGAAATGGGTGTCTCTGATATAGGGAGACATACAAAATGTGCAGGGCTGGTGGTCCTCAGACAGGCTGAGACTAACTCACTGAACTAGAGTACTTATGAATGGTCATGGCAATTACATTCGCATATTATATTTTATGAATATGTAAACAAATTAAAAGTGTTGAAAAAACAGCTGAGGGCTGTAATTTTTTATATTTTAGTTTATTTACCTCAGGAACGGTTGATATGCAGCTGCCCGTGGGAAAGAAAGCGCACGAGATGAGATCGCTACAAAGACCATAGATTAAGAATACATTTAGTTAACCAAATTAAAATGAATTTTCATATTGAATGACAGGCAACGTTACAGCTTCAAATCTGTTCAATAGTATACAGGTATATGTAAACAAATGGATAATGGTTTTGATTATATATATTTTTTTAGATACATACTGTGTGTTTTGTAAATGTATATGCTTATTATATAGTTTTAAATTGCAAAGTATAGTTAATGACAATATTAATTTATATTATATCAATCTGCCCGACCCCGTTTTTGTCTTTCTTTAAATTTATAAAAAAAAATGTATTATATTTAAATTTATTAATTTATTATAAAAAAATAAAAAAAGATTTGTGACAAACTTTGTCAACATGTTTCATATCATGGATTCATACATGGTTAATGGTTATTAATCAAGCTGTTGAATCTTTGCAAAAAAATAAGATCTAAGAAGACTAAGCACAGCTTTTGCTTTTAAATTTAAAACAATCTAAAGTGTGTGAACATACGCTGTTTAGTAAAAAATATATGTTAGGTTTAAGCAAAATTTCTTTATACAACCGTCATATTAGGTAGATAAATATAGGATATAATTTTATTAAAACTTAAAAAATTATATTTAGATCTAATTTAAACTTGTATGCTTTGGAATAATGTTTTGACTCTGTCAAACATTTGCTCTGGAAAAAGTTAAAAAAGTAAGTCAGACTGTGTTGACATCTATGAGTGTTTAGGAAAAGCATTTTTGTTTCATTCAATGTATATACATAGCGCAAGAGCCACTTTTCCTGTTCTCTAAAAACAGATATGTTATATATTCGTCTGGCTAAACTAACAATCGTTTCATTGTGTTCCAGTAAATTTTAGCAAGATGAAAATTATAGAGCAATATATATCTTATATTTCACTCAAGCGTTTAAAACAACGTTTTTGTGCGCGCCCGTGTGTGACAGAGAGAGAGAGAGAGAGAAAGATCATATTGTGATTCATCCTTATAATATGATCTGTTAATGACGTTGCAGGGCGTTCCAAATGAGCGATTATTGTCAGTTAAGTTAATTTCAGCTTATATACCGTGCTCAGGGAGTAGGGAGTAGGGAGCAGTGAACAGTGCGTAGGGACCCTGCCGAATGGAACGCACCCAAGGAGTATATAAAGGGGAGAAATCAAGCTGGGAATGAGGGAACACAGGTGGGGCAAATGAACCCAATAACGAGATAACAAGGGGGTGGGATCTAACAATGACAGAAGCACATGGCCACACTAACAAAACCCACATGTGCACACAAGACAGGACAGGCATGTGATACATATTTTCAGATGTCATATATACATATTTTCAAATCTATCATATTTAAGATTCATCCCTTGTCTAAAACTCAGTTTGCTGTCTAAAATAATAGATATGAATGCACAGCTGCATATTTACACTTAAATCGATACTGGTCTGCCCTTCACTACAATGTATCTGTCGCTGTCCAGTGGATCACGCAACTTTGAAGTAAGCTGATGGGTAATGTGGGTGCAGATGTGAGGTAACCTACATTAATATTTCTGAAATAATCAGCTAATATTTCTCTAGAACATTGGTTGTCGAATCCATGCCTATAGATTAGAGAACCCTTTCCTGTCCCTGCCCAGAACGATCTGTGTCAAAGCATTAGTCCGGTTGTTTGATGAGAGAAAGTTTATCAAACACTTTAAGAATCCGTCCAGCAGCAGAGGACTGTTATTCTGCACGGAACTGTGGAAACACTGAAAGCAGCACGGGTTGATCTTGGGTTGACCAATGAGCGGAAAGGGGTGTTTCACGCAAGCCCACATGTGGAAATCGAATATTCAAGCCTTTTATCCATTTTCTATTCCTGAACCCAAAAATATCAAATCAACCCGAATTCACATTTTAAATTTTTTTGAAAAAGCGAATTAATAAATGAGCCGTTATTTCATTTTTCAACTTTGAAAAATGAATGAACGCAAAAGTACACGGACCTAAAAATACAACAACCGTTAGTTAGTTTTTTTTTTTTCTTGCCGTGGTTAAAGAAAAGGGAAAAGTAAATGACGCAAATGTACACGGACCGTACATGGACCTGATCCTGTTTTTGACATCAATTCAAATTCAAGAATTTAGGAGTCACTCAATTCAATTCTGAATTGTGCACAAGCCTGGTAAACAGATGCCTGCAGATGACTAGGGAGATATTAGCTGGAAAACACAATGGGGTCACAGCATGAAGCCTTACCAATTCCAATTTACCATTTGATAACAATACCTTTGGAAAATTAGTGTTTTACACGTTTATCTAAATTTATGTCTTGGCGCTTCCCAAAAAAAGCCACTTGGAGACTCCATATGACCCTTTGTAACCACTGATACATAAAATGCTATTTTAAAATGCTTTAATGTACAGTTGTTATTGTGGGTTCTAATGAAAGGTTACACTTTGAGCTATTCTATCCCTTGTCAAGATTTAAAATATTTTGTCAACAATTGCTGACACATAGTAACTGAAACCTAAACATTATAGTGTTTTATTGTGTATAGTGTTTTTCCAATTCTTGAAACTTTGTGCAAATAAAGACAAAACAAGAGTTATGGTATTAAAAATATTTAGTATTAAAACTCACACTAATATATAATATCAAACAATTTGCACACTTTACATTTCACTTTCACTCTCTACCTCTCTGCCTCTTGTTCACTCTGAGAAGGTGGGGGATGGGGCATCTCTGCAGGGGTGCTGACTGCTCTCAGTCTTCATCTGTCAGATGATAGTCTGTGATATAAAAATCAAAGAAATAAATACATTTACATGCACACACACTCGTGCGCAAACCTTGGCTTGGATGAACACAGGAATTGGTAAGTAGCCTAGATCGTCTGGCGTCCTTTAGGTAAGCAGAGAGTTAAGTTCTACCAGAAAGACTCGGGAGAATAATACTGTGACAATTATCCATTTATTTACAACCCAGCAAGCAATAAAGTACTTTGGCATAGGCCCCGGCCGTAGCTCGCAATCTGAGGGTCCGGACTCTGCATATCCTGCCTGAAGACGAAGGCAGAGGCGCAGCCGACCCCCACGTGAGGTATGGAAGGGACTATCCTGGTGGTGGTGGGGTGGATGTAGGGAAGGATTTGACTTGGAGGTGGTGGGGAGGATGGCGGTGCATTGGAGCGTGATTGCAGTGCTGATGGGATTCAGGTGATCGTGATCAATACTCTGGTGAAGGTGTGCGTTGTGATTGGATGACCTGGGAGCCTGAAGTGTCTGTGACAGTCGTGTAACACATCCAAGCAATAACACCAACTCCAGAGCAAGTTGTGATTCAGGTTCTTTACTTTTGTTTCACAGTGAAATTACAGATACCGTTGCTCACGCACACACATGGTGAACTTATATCAACAAATGCGCATGTGCCAATTCCTCCCGATTAACTGCTTTCTTTTGCTTTATTCATGTCTAAGTGTCTATCGATAGATACCATCTCAAAAGGGTATGTTGTTACCACACTGTTCAGGGGAACTTTGTTTGGTTTGTTCGGCCTCTTCCTTTTTAGGCAACTTTTGTTATGTAGTGTTCAACATCTCCCTGCAAAATCAAAGCTGATTGAACACTGTTGAAAACACACACACACAAAAATCCGGACAAGAAAACTTTTTACTCGGACAAATGAATGACAGATTTACTTGTCCGAGGAACAAGCCCTGTGAGGCAAAAACAAAACAAAAATATAGCTGCAAGCAGCGATTATCAGGGCCAAGCGCAACAGAAGCAAACAAGGAAGCTAGCAGCAGACCAATTGCAAAAATGAGTAAAGACATTTGGAGACAATTTTAAGCAAAAATGTTGGAACCCCACATGAATACACTGAGTTGTATAGAGGCAATTTCATGTTTTGTTTAATTATAGCGCCACCAAAGGGCACAATCCTACCATTTTTTGGTGTCCTCAGAGTGTCCTCGGAGTGAGCCCATAGATGTGTGTGTGAATTTTGACAAAATATCTCATTTTGTTTTTGAGTTATATACATTTATATGAAAAAACACATAAAAAATGACTCACACCTGACTTTGATTGGATTTTAATACCCCCTTACTATCAATATTTTGACATTTGGTCTGTAACATCTAGCTATCAACCTATGTTTTCGAACTTCTGAAGCTGGTTTCGTCTCAATCGGACTAGTGGTTTCGAAAATATCAGCTAATGTTTTATAAGCATTTGATTACATTGCTGCACAAACCATATGCCGAAACCTGGCAAGTCTGGTATCGTTGGAGTCGGCAAGGTTTTAGGAGCCAAAAAAAGTTTCTCCCATGAAAATAGGTCGACCACACCCAAAGTTATAAGTATTTGGCATTTTATCCACTAGGTGGCACAGTTTTGAAACTTCTCATGCTCCTTCAGGGCATCGTGGTGATGACCCATACCGAGTTTTGCGTTCATAAAATACAGCATTTAGTTGGTATACGATAAAGTGTTGCGGAGATGTAGCCTTAAAAGGAGGGGTGAAATGCTGTTTCATGCATACTGAGCTTTTTACACTGTTAAAGACTTGGATTCCCATGCTAAACCCATGCTAAGTTAAAAAAAATAAGTTGGACGTTTTATGGAGTATTGCTGTGTCAAAAATACTCCTTCCGGTTTCTCACAAGTTTTGGAAAGTGTTTTTCGATTATGGGTCTGTGTGACGTCAAATGGGGTGGAATTTCCTTGTACGGGCCATATGGGCACTTCTCCCGGAAGAGCGCTCGTTACCAGAGCGAGAGAGCAATTGCACGCCTTTGCTCGGAAAGGCCGGCTGCACTGCAGTCACAGGACCTCACGAAATCAACAATGTCACGAAAGAAGTGTCTTTTTGATGGAGCGGTCCCAACGATAAAGGTTCATGGTTGTGCATTGGAAGCAGGCGGTGAGTGAAACTGCTATGTTGTTGGCTATCGTTGCGTACACATCAGTAAACAACATGATCACGTATAGTTAATTTATCAATGAAGCATATGATGTATAGTGTGTGTTTAAATATATTTGTTTAGCTGACCATATGAAACATATTAAATCAAGTTAACACAAAGTGCACTTAGTCATTCAAATGTGCTACTATTCCATTATTTTCCTATGTAAACATGCACTAGTCTGACATGCAAAACCATTACGCTTGATACTACTAACGTTTAATCGCACACAATAGTAGTCCATAAACCAAATCATGTCCTCATAAACCATGAGGAAACACACACAAATATTGACAAGCCGCTAAGCAAATACAGTTACATACATACAGTACATACCACATAGACATCCTGCTGTAGCTGCTGCTGTAGCTGCTGCTCCTGTTCAATTTCAGCCTCCGGATCAGATTCTGAATCATATGTGTATGGTTGAATCTGATTGATAGCCATGGTTTATTTAGGATAACGTTTTCTTTTCCATGTTTAATGATGTCACAGCTTTCAGACGCTCTCAACGCAATAGCTGCGCGCGCTCGTGGCTTTTTAGCTCCGCCCACACGATACGCATCCATCCGCTCGTTTTTTTTTCCCGGAAAGACTCTGTACAGCGTATCTTTCTTTTATAAATATAATAAAACTAAATACTTTTCAGTGAAATGAAGGATGCAATACTACTCTATAGGTACTCAAGATTGACTTGAGATTGACTGAAACTGAGTGTTTCACCCCCTTTAAGTGTATTTTTACAACTGCAACACAACATTTGTTCATGAGTTTATCAAAAACTATTTGATGAATCAACTTGAATTCAACTTGAATTTTTTGTCAGCATGGTCTGAAGATGCTCTGGTTTAATTTTCGTGCAAATCGGACAAACCATCTAGGACGAGTTCGCAAAAGTAGGTTTTTCGCAAAATTCAAAATGGCGGAAATTTTATGACGGAAAATTACTTCATATAGTGCAATCAAATCGGCTTGAGCCAAGGAATCAAAGGGGGAAAAGAATTGTGTTTCTAGCCCTTATGATTCAAAAGTTATTAGCATAAATATGAGTGAAATTTTGGACAGTTGGTGGCGCTAGAGAGAATGAGTTAGAGACTCCAAATTTGGTGTGGTTACTATTGGTACTGACCTCTATCAGTGTACTAAATTTCAAAAACTGGCAGGTAAAAAGTCTTACTAGAAGGATATATCCCAAACTTCCCACAGTGGCTGGTGATCAAAAAAGTTAATTTCAGGCCCTGCTGGTGGGTTCCACCTGTCTGTGTCCTCCTGAGCTTGAGTTGCTTCCACTCCATCCCTTGTCTTTGACATTTCAATTGAATGGCTCTCTTCATTAGAACTCAGCTGCTCAGAAGGTGGTATCTGGGCTGGGCTGGCTTCTACTGGATATACTGCCTTCACTTGCTGTACATAATCACGCACTCTGTGAGGGGCAAGGTTGATGTCATGACTTTTGTCATTTGGAACAGAGATCGTAACTCGAGTCCAGCTTCCTTTCTGCAGCTGGATCATGGTCTCTGCCACCATCAGTCCATCTGGCCACCTCCGGCTCTCTGTTGGCTTGAAGAACACCTCCCGTTTCAGGGGAAAGGGGTCTGTTCTCACACTACACTTTACCCCCTTCGTGTGATCTGCTGGTATCACTGTTCTGAGTCGATCTGCTCTCACCATCCTTTCTGATGAATCACCACTATTGTTTTGTACCAATTGAATTAACACTTCGGTTTTCTTACAGTCCAGAGAAAAAGCTTTGCTCACTGCTGTCAAGTTGACGGGCAGTTGGTGCTCCACACCAATTTTGAGTAGCCACTCCAGAGTCATGTGAAACGAGCATGGGCACCAATAATTCAGGCTGTTGTGCCTCCTCTTCTCCCAGCTGAAACTTTAATTTCACCCAGCCTATGAAAGGAAATGGTGTTTGGTTCACTGCTTTTCCTGTCAATGTTCCACAGCCCAAGATTTCTTCCATACTGCGTACTGTGGTGTGCGGAAGTTGGCTCGCTCTCCATTCCTCATTAATCAAGCATATTTGTGATCCTGTCTCCCACAACGCTTTAGTTGCCACTCCATCTATAAAGCACTTTATAATGAATTTCTTCCCAATTAAGTTCAATAGCTTTAAATGACAATGGGAAGAAAGGTGACTCGCGTAGGTGGAATTCTCCCCCCTACTGGCAAGCATTTGCTGCGGGGTAGCCTCTTCTGCCTCCAGCTGTTTAATCCTCTGGGGGCGTATTAGAGAAACTTTCTATCTTAGGTCTTAACTTAAGACATGATAAGTTAATTTAGGATTTTTCACAATTTCGAATTACAGAAGCAAATCTTAACTTGATTTAGGATTCTTATCCTATCTTACAAAATCTCATCTTATCTGTAGTTAGGAAATCTTAAACCGCTCAATCGAGTTCGGTAATCAACTGTCATGTCTGTTACCAAGCAACCAACAATGCACAAACTGCTTCTGAGGTAAACCTAAAATCAAAATGTAGAAACAATGGTGTGCTTTTAATTCCAATGCGGCAGAAAATGAAATTTTGATAAGCTCCGTTGAAAAGTTAAAGCTTGTTTTATAAATAAAAAAGTATAAGGCCTTAGTCACTTGAAGAATGAACTGGCATAGAGAGTTGGTTTGACGTTAGACGTTCGAAATTTAGGTACTGTCTCTAAAGTTACATACATTGGTATACACATTTCTAACTTCAATAGCATTTGAACGGATTGACTTACAGTATCAAAACCAACTGTAAAGTGTTCATCTAGGTGTCAGCTTTGATGCACACCTTTGACATATTCCGTTCAAATGCTACATATGTCGTATGTAACTTTAGAGACGGTCCTTAAATTTGCGAATAGCGAACATCCAGTGTCAAACCAACTCTATGCCAGTGAAGAACGAGCGGTAATGCTCCGTGACGGTTTGTTGGCCTCTGTAATGTTGGTCGCAATTCGACAACTAACTGCAAAATCGTGTTGTGGGAGTATGTAATTATTTACAAGCATTTTATCATCAAAACTCAGCACATCCTCTGGGTCATCCAAAAATATTTCCAACATCAAACATGTGTTTCTGAGGCATTCCCAGTTCAGCATCTATCTCACCGACCTTGGTGATTTTGTTGCTGTTTTTCCTTAGCTTCGCTTGTCTTTTATACTCAATGCTAGATGCTTCATCTTTTCTATAAGTACTTCTTCAGTTATCATCCAGATAAGTTTTGAGTAGAAATTTCGAGTTGTCTCTCAACAGCCCAGTGCTGATAGATCGTAAAAACTTGTTCTGTATGAACTGCACTGCACTGTTCATCGACCCCAACCTCTCTGGAGGCAAGCAGCAGCCTTTCTTTAAGTTCAATAGCACGAAACAGAAAGTTTTGAGGCAATTCTTAAATGTCCTGGCTAATGTTGACAAGTTTGTGGTAGAGGTCTGTGGAGCTGTCCTCCTTAAAGTGTAAGATACAAACCCGATTCCAAAAAATGTAAGATACAAACCCGATTCCAAAAAAGTTGGGACACTGTACAAATTGTGAATA
Source organism: Gobiocypris rarus (assembly GCA_023029165.1). Taxonomy (NCBI): domain Eukaryota; kingdom Metazoa; phylum Chordata; class Actinopteri; order Cypriniformes; family Gobionidae; genus Gobiocypris; species Gobiocypris rarus. Next base: position 21,447,981 of record CM040922.1, read on the forward strand.
AAAAAGTAATGCAATAATTTACAAATCTCATAAACTTATTGTGGTTAGGTTCGTTGACAGAGTGTGGGTGGGTGGGAAGGAAGAAGTCGGGGTCGGCGTGACTGGGACTGACACATTATTTTGGCTCAACACAAATGGCGCTCGAGGGCGCATCAACAGCACAAACTCAATACTCGGTATATATATACACAGTCTCTCAGGTTCCCCTCGGATTTCTCCTTCTTTAGGTTTCTCAGGTTCCCCTCGGATTTCTCCTTCTTTAGGTTTCTCAGGTTCTTTGTTTGTTGCTCTCTCCGTGGCGTGTTGTGCAGTCCCAGTCCTGTTGCTCTCTCTCCCGCTCTCTCTGCCGTCTCGGCTTAAATGCCGTCTCTCCCCGCCAATTACTGCAATCAGACACAGGTGTTACTCGTCTGCACTTGACCTACTTACTCACCGCTCGGCTCTTCAGCTTCTCTCCCGCTACAGACCTCGCAGAACCACGCCCCCTCCGCCACATACCCGGCCACATTCCGACCATCCGCTCCGTCCACTGAACTGTATCTGGTGCCTCCTTTTTAGTTAGATCAGTTATTGGGCTAGCGAGGTCCGAATAATTAGGCACAAACCTTCTGTAATATCCGCTAGCCCCAGGAACTGTCAAACCTCCTTTTGGTCTTAGGTCTTGGACAGGTCGCAATCGCTGCTGTCTTATCAATTTGGGGACGCACCTGTCCATGACTCAAGTGGAAGCCCAGATATCTTACTTCCACCCGCCCAATCGCACACTTCTTTGGGTTTGCCGTGAGCCCCGCCCTTCTCAGCGACTTCAGGACAGCGCGAAATTGCTGCATATGCCGCTGCCAGTCCGCACTATAGATGATGATATCATCCAAGTACGCAGCGGCATATACAGCATGCGGCCGGAGAATCCTGTCCATCAGACGCTGGAAGGTCGCGGGAGCCCCGAACAAACCGAAAGGAAGGGTGACAAATTGGTGTATTCCAAATGGCGTGGTGAAAGCGGTTTTCTCTTTGGACATTGGAGACAAGGGGATCTGCCAATACCCCTTTGTTAAGTCCAGTGTCGAATAAAAGCGAGCGGTCCGATCAAGCAGTTCGTCAATCCTTGGCATTGGGTACGCATCAAATTTTGACACCAAAACTAAGGACTAAGGACAGCGGTTTCCTGTCTTCACTGGACTCTGCCTTCAGCCCGCTGTTTCATCTGCACCATCCGGCATGCTATCCTTTTCTAAGCTGTGTGTGTGTTTGCAGTTGCAAGACACACACTCACAAAAAGAGCAGGCGTTGTTTCAAATGCCTTGTGTATCCTGTGCCTCGTGCAGAGGCCCTTTCTTCGGCGGGGATTGTTACATCCTTTGCACAGCATGTTTAGGCCGTGACTACACTGAAGATGCACTCTCTAAGGGCGGCTGCCCAGAGTGAGATGAAATGGCACTGTCGACCCTGCGGGTTCGACTCACCAGCTTCAATGAGGACCCTGCCACCTCCGCTCTCTCCCTTCTCTTGCTCGGGCCACGCAGAAAGAAGCGAGTGCACAGTGCACATTTTGCATGTATCTTAATCAAACTTAAATATTATTTCATTTGAAATTTTCAGTTAATTAATTCATGCAAATCTTTGTCTTCAGTCTACAACCAGGAAATGGCATTCCTTCTGTTACTGATGCATCTCCTTCCACCACCAGGAGGAGGACTGATTTCTCCAAAAAATAGTCCATGTAATGCTGTTGAAAGACTTGTAATCTTATAAGGTAGGGCCATTTTAATAATGTTTAATAAAGTCTTCAGAGGCATTTCCATACTTCAATAGCCACTGAGTCAATGTTTGTTTTCTCTGTGACTGCACATTATGTTTGTGTCTAATGTTGTGTCCATCCTAACCCTAGCCATGCTGCAGTTTGGAGGAGCACCTCAGAAACAACCAGCATCAGCATCCCTACCTCCTTGCTGTTGGAAGTCAGAAAAGCAAGATTGACACCTTCAATATCACCTTGGATAAGCATCTCATCCAATGCCAGGCAACCCGCTCCCTTGGGGCATTTGATGAACTTTTTAAGGCACATTTTGTTCAATTTGTCTTATGATAGTGCACTTGTGAGCTTTTAGACATTCATACAGACAACAGTGTACAAAAGGGGTCTTCAACTAAAATTGCTTGAGGTCCAGTAAATGAACCATAATCACTGGCCGAAGTCCGGACAATTATATACCTAAAAATATTAATTTATGTTTTTTGCAAGACTAAAGAAATTTTGGTGTAGATAACATTTTTTCATCATTTAACAAAACATGTTCTCATGTAGATAAACATGTCTTGTTTGTTAAAGAAATCATAGGTTAATCCTTCACAAAATTGATCTCATTTTGATGTTATTCTGTTATGTCCTTTAAGTTGATTTTGTACAAAATATCTAAATTCAACCAGTAACCAAGTCTGACAAATATATGATGAATGAAAAATGTATTTATCTGTAAATCTGCACTGAAAATAGTCATTTCAACATTACTAGCAACTAAAGTGCTTTTTCTACTGAACTGAGAACCCCCGTTCTCTGGCTGAAGTTGTCAAAACGATCTCTGAAGCTTCCGATCAGTTTCTGTATGAACTCCACATGAGAGGAAGCATCTCTCTCACTGATTTGTTTCAGTGAAGGAAAATGTGTGCAGTTCTCTTTGAGGTCCTCTTTGAAAATGTCCAGCTTCCTTTGGAAAGATTGGACTGCTGCTATCAAATCACACACAGAGTTGTTCTTGCCTTGCAGTTTTAAGTTGAGGTCATTTAGGTGTGAAGTTATGTCAACAAGGAATGCCATAATATTAATTTTCCTCTCATCTTCAAATAACTGAGAAAACCACCTAGCCTTGTAGTTCTTTAGTTGTACCAGGAACATTTTTATTTCATTTCTAATTTCCCAAACACATGCTAGCACCCTTCCTTTGCTCAGCCATCTAACATTGCAGTGAAGCAGTAGGTCATTTGCATTGGATCAACTTCTGTCAAGAATTCTCGAAGGCGGCGATGCTGAAGTGATGAGGATGCTCTGAGAAAGTTAATCAGTTTCATCACTGTATCCATAACTTCTGCATAATCTTCTGACAGACTGGAGCACAGAACAGACTGGTGGATAATGCAGTGATATGAGCAGAGGTCTGGATTGTCCTCTTTCATCCGAGTCACAGCTCCTTTTTCTTTTCCTATCATGGATGGTGCTCCATCAGTGGTGATGGACACAACATGTTTCAGACTAATCCCACTTTGCGTTAACATCTCTTTTATTGCCAAGTATATGTCTTCTCCTCTCGTGTGTATTGTAAGTGCTGTGACACAAGATGTCCTCAATGAAATCTGTGAATGAATGAGAGAGGACCCGTGTAGATCGATCATACTGGGCTTTGAGATCATTTATTTTCTGCGCCCTTACCTCGGACTGCTGAGGATAAGTGTCTTCAAAGTGTCTGTGTTTAGCTTCGTAATGGCGTTTAAGATTTCCACTTTTGACAACCGCTACAGACTCGGAGCAAATGAGACACACAGGCCTCATACAGGATGCAGGAAGAATAAAGGCAAATTTTTCCACCCATTCATCTTGGAAAACTCGGTTTTCAGCGTCAACTTTCCTAATTTTTTTTTAACATGCCATTGTTTTTGCGCGCCGCTTTCTGCTCTCACCTCTGAACGTAGCAACAGTGAGCATATTTGTTACGTTATGTTACATCCCTCGCTCTGGCACCAGGGGGAGATCACCTCTCGCCGTTGCAGCTCACTGACATAGTTGTAGGAAGTTTTTCGGATGTGTTCGCCCGTGCCGGTCGAGCGAATCTCATTCAGCACCATATCGAGACGGAGCCGGGTGTGGTAGTTCGCAGCCGGACGTATAGATTACCAGAACACAAGAAAAAAGTGGTTCAGGATGAGTTAGAGGCGATGCTAGATATGGGAGTGATAGAAGAATCCTACAGTGACTGGGCCAGCCCGATAGTTTTAGTCCCTAAAACAGACGGCTCGATCCGGTTCTGTGTATTATCGCAAGGTGAATGCTGTGTCGAAATTCGACGCATATCCAATGCCATGGGTTGATGAGTTGCTCGATCGGCTGGGCACGGCTCGTTTTTTACTCGACGCTGGATTTAACAAAGGGATATTGGCAGATCCCCTTAACACCTTTATCTAAAGAGAAAACAGCCTTTACGACGCCGTTTGGATTACACCAATTTGTCACCCTTCCTTTCGGGTTGTTTGGGGCTCCGGCCACGTTTCAGCGTCTCATAAACAGAATTCTTCGGCCGCATGCTGCATATGCCGCTGCATATGCCGCTGCATACTTGGATGATATTATCATCTATAGTAATGATTGGCAGCGGCATATGGAGCATGTGCGGGCCGTCCTGAGATCGCTGAGGCTGGCCGAGCTGACAACCAACCCGAAGAAGTGTGCGATTGGGCGCGTGGAGGTCAGGTATCTGGGTTTCCACTTGGGTCATGGGCTGGTGTGTCCTCAAATTGACAAAACATCAGCAGTTGCAACCTGCCCGAGACCCAAGACCAAAAAAGAGGTGAGGCAGTTCCTTGGGCTAGCGGGATACTATAGAAGGTTTGTTCCTAATTATTCGGACATCACTAGCCCACTGACTGACCTCACTAAAAAGGAAGCGCCAGATCCGGTCCAGTGGTCAGAGCTGTGCCAGCAGGGCATGGTTTAGCGAGGTCTGTGACGGGAGATAGAGTCAGCGGCACGTAAGTGAATCAGGTGCAAACGATGAACACCTGTCTCTTGTTTCAGTAATTGGCATGGAGAGACAGGTTATAAGCCACGGAGGAGATGAGGACCGGAGAGAGAGAAGCTGGAGACACACCGCGCTGGGACTCGAGCTGGGACGTGGCAGAGAGGAACTGCGTAAAGAAACCGGAGGAATATTTTAGAAACTGAGCTTTGTTTTGTTTGGTGCGAAGTGCACCGTGTCTTACTACCTGAGTTATTGAGAAATAAACCGTGAGTTCTCGAGTTCCAGCCAGCCGACCCCTGTGTCTTCTTCCTCATCCACACACACGAACTTCATTACTATATATATATATCGTCTCTGAACGCACACACAACATGCATTGCTATCTAATTTTAATCTAATAATAATAATAATATGATTTAAATCTTTTCATGTCCATGTTTTTTGTCAACATGTTTAAGGCAAGAAACATTTCTTACACAACTAAAAAGAAGAAACACCTTCTGTGTTTGGGATAAAAACAAATAAAATCTTAACTGTTTTCAAGGGCGATGTCAATGCAACATTAATTTAATGACAGTTTAAAATGTATCCTTCACCCGTTTCCATTTGTCTGTGTTACACTAATCCAGAATCTCCACCTTGGTGTTCTACTGACTCATTTGAATCTTCAGTTAATCCATGTTCTATATTTCCGCCACCCATAATTTTCTTTGTGGCCCATGTGTATCAAGGAGATTGTTATTCTCCTGCCAGGCTGTTTTTGTAGGGATATCCCATTCTTAAAGGGATATATTACCCTTTTACAATACCCTTTTACATTTACAATAATTAATAATGTTTTTGAATAGATAAAATTATGTATTAGCTATCTTATCATCTATGATGCAAGTATATATTATATTTAACAATATGCACACATTTAAGGTTAAAAAAAGTTTTTTTTGTTTGAAAAATTCCCAATCATAACCACCACATTTATTTAAAATTTCTTCTTGATGTTGTTATTAGCTGTGAGGCGGGGGTGTATTTTGGATTTTACATTATTTAGTCATTTTAAGTTGAATAACACATTCAAGTAAATCTTTCTAAAAAAAGTAATGTAACCAAATATTATTACCATGTTGCCCTTGTTTTTGTTTACAATACATAGAAACGCTTAGAAATTCCGTTAAATAAAGGCATGAGGAAGAGAAATAATACAAATATCTGGGTGAGGAGGAAAAGGCTGTGTAAAAAAAAGATGAAAACCCTGTTATTACTGTCTTGTCTGTCAGTTTGATGGATTACTCACAGAAGTGTGTGGCTGATAATTTCACCTGTTGCTCAACACCTCACAGTTTTAAGAGTATATAAGTCTTCATCAGACGCCTGGCAATCAGAAGTGAAGCTCAAAGTCATAAGAAGCATCTCAACATGAGGAGGATTCACCGCCAGCTGTGTCTTCTTGCAAACCTGTTGTTTGTTATTCACGCAGTACCGACTGAAAAGCCTGTTGATTATGACAATGATGATTATGATCATGACATTGCAGAGGTTTGGGGTTTTTATATATGCTTGTTGATTGTTTTGTCTGTTGTTATAGGCCTAATTATTTCAATACTTATTTTTTTGTTGTTTTTAGAGTTACCTGAAGAGCTTCTACGAACTGAGAAATAAAAAAAAGGAATTTAACTCTGCAGGACAACCTGAAGAAAAAGAAACTTACAGATATCCTAGTTTTGGATTTGAATCCCGAGATCCACTGATTGCGAAATTGAAAGAGATGCAAAGTTTTTTTGGGCTCGAGATCACTGGAATGCTGGACAGTGAAACACTGGAGGTGATGAAGAAGCCCCGCTGTGGAGTTCCAGATGTTGATGCGTACTCCACCTTTGGAGACAGACCCAAATGGCAGACCAACATGCTCACCTATAGGTGTGTATGATATCAGTTATTTTGGTGTCACAGAAAAAAAAGATAGAGTAATAGAACCAGATAGACTATGGACCTTTTCCACAGGATTGAGAACTACACCCCTGACATGTCAGAAGCAGAGGTGGATGATTCCATCAAAAAGGCCCTGCAGGTGTGGGCAGATGTCACTCCTCTGACATTCACCCGTATCTACAGCGGCACAGCTGACATTATGATCTCCTTTGCTACAAGAAGTATGTTCCCTCTATCCATTTATTTATGTTTATATTTTCTTTATTAACCATGTGCTTTTCATTTTGATTAATTATTTTAAAATAAATTTAATTCACTTGTTTTGTTCTATGACTTGAAATCTTGAATCGTTTGTGTTGGCCAATAATTGATCACATGATTGCATGATAATTTTTTTGTTCCATACGATCATTCATTGAAACATTTCTATGATTTTCGAAATCAAAATGAAAAATGTGTAACCGGGCCTACTCAACCCGCTCCTAGCAGGATTCGATACAGAGTTTCTTGGGTGGGAGGCGCACTAACAAGGATGCTAAAGACCACAGCCACTAGCATGCCTCTTGAGGCCAGAGGAGTGAGGTTTACACGGACAACTCTTACTGTGACTGGTCCTACTCGACCCACTCTGAGTGGGGTTCAAACTAGGGTCCCTGGTGTGGTATGCAGGTGCTCTAAGAAGGACACTAAAGACCACAGCTGCTAGCGTCAGTCACTAATACGATTCTTGAGGCAAGGGGAGTGAGGCTTACACATACAGCTCTTACTGGCCTGTCCATTACATATGCAAAAGGGAAAACCAAAATCAGGCTTTGTTCTCGCAATTGATACTTACAAAATAACAGTTTTATATTAGACTAAATAATAACCTTTCCATTTAATTAAAGTATTTACATTTTTATTTTAAAAATCTGGTAAATGTTTCAATGAATGATCGTATGAAACAAAAAAACTAGCATTTGATTGATTACTGGTCAACACAAACTATTCAAGATTTAAAAGTCATAAGAAAACAAGTGAATTGTTAAATCCTTAATTGCAACTGAAATTTCAGAAAAATAATGCACAGGTTCATTTGAATTCCAAAATCTAATTATATTATATATTAAATATGTTAAAAATGTATAAAAGCGTAAAGCCAAACTCTTTCCTACAGATCATGGCGATTATTTCCCATTTAATGGACCACAAGGCATTTTGGCTCATGCTTTCGCTCCTTCACCTGGAATTGGTGGAGATGCACATTTCGATGATGATGAGGTTTTCACTTTCCTCACACCAAGAGATAGATGTAATTTTTTTTATTTTTTTTTTATTAAATGTAGTTTTCAGAGATTCATCTTAATTGTCACTTTGATTTCAAGTAAAAATCAAAAGTGCCATTTATTTCTCTGCAGGTTTTGACCTGTTCTTGGTGGCTGCCCATGAATTTGGTCACTCTTTGGGCCTTTCTCATTCCAATGTTCCTGGCGCTCTGATGTTTCCCTTATACAACTTCACTGATCCAGAACATTTCTCTCTGCCCTCTGATGACATTACAGGGATTCAGTCGCTCTATGGTAATATGATCTTCAAGAGTACATCCATAATGTTTGAGAGAAACATATTCAGTCAGGTATTTTTTACTGTGGTATTTCTTTCAGGCATAAATGAAGATACAATCACCAATCCTAATGTGTGTGACCCGAACCTGATCTTGGATGCAGTAACAACACTTAGGGGAGAAACAATGTTCTTCAAAGACAGGTACAAATACAACGAATACAAATCATATATATATATATGGGTGTGTGTGTATATATCCATATATCCTTTTTGCAGCTTTGTCTGGCATAAGTCTCCACTCCGATTGGAAATGACGAAACATCTAATCAATAATGTTTGGCCCAATGCCCCGGATAATATTGATGCTGCTTACGAGAATCCTGAAAGAATTATTTTCCTGTTCAAAGGTATCTTCTCAAACAATCTGAAACCACAGTCACAGTGTTGCACCTTTTTATTTACAATTTCAAATACGTAAAAACGTATGGCCTGTATTTATTTATAGGTAGACAAGTCTGGGCTTTTAACAGCAATGGTGTTGAGCCGGGCTATCCCAAGCCTCTCAGAAGTTTTGGTCTGCCAGCATCTGTGACAAAAGTCAGTGCTGCCGTCCACGACAAAACCTCAGGAAAAACACTGCTCTTCTCTGACACATATTACTACAGGTGGGTCGAGTGCCGTATCATAAACTAAAGCCATTAGAATTTGCTCCAAAATGACATAAGAATGTGAAATTTCCCTTTTTTGGTAGCTACAATGAGATGATGAAAAGAATGGACTGGGGAAATCCCAAACGACTGGAAGATGGATTTCCAGCGGTGACTGGAGAGATTACAGCAGCCCACCTGATCGTCAGTAGGTGTTTCTAACTTCCTTTTCTACAGATCTGTAACAATACAAAGACTCAATTCTGGCATGAATGTACAATTTCATAATATTTACTGACTTCTTTTCTTCCAGATAAAATTTATCTCTTTAGTGGGACAAAGGTGTATGAGTTCAACAGCACCAGGAGGCTCCTCCGTGTGCTGAAAAATAATGACTTCCTGTCCTGTTAGTTCAGTTTTCCTGAAACAAGAAATGAATGGAGCGTAACAACAGTACTTACTTAAATGCATGTGCATAGGAAACAGTTTACATGAATTAACTGTTCATTGTATTTCTGCATTCTGCTGATCAATATTGCCACTGGACTTCTATTTTACTCTTGTTAACTTTTTAAAAGAATGTGTATAATAAGATTTGATGTTCTTGACTATTTCAAATAAAAGTGCCCAATTCAATTGAAGAGCATGTGAGCATGTTCATTTTGGCAGGGAAATATTTTAAATCAGGAGCCTTTCAGACTCAGATACATCAAGTTTACATGTTTTTTTATTATTTTTTTTATTATTATTTTATAATGTTTCCTGAGGTGTACTTATATTGTTATTATGATTTTTACATCATAAAATGTAATAATTTAGAAATAAAAGGCATTTTTCTTTCCTGATTTTATCCCTCTGTCTTGAATGCTTTTTTTTTCTATTTTCTTTTTATTGGTTTTGGTATTTAACATAATATAAACACTGTAAAAAAAAATTAGGGGGAAAAATTGTGACAATTGATCACATATTGGCAAATTGAACTAATCATAGCTTAAGGTCTTCACTCAAAATTAAAAAAGTATATTCACCAAACATATTTGATTGTGCTCAGTCAATCTATGAAGTCGAAGTGAAAAATCCATGCTGGGTGAACAAGTCCTACGTCCGAAAAACTATATACGCATGCGCAAAATGCGCCCGAGGAAAACCGTTCTTGTGGAGATTTCAAATGCTGATGCGCGCGGGAGCGCCAAACCAGCCGTGCTGAAGACCGAAACATATGGAGTCAATGTAATGCCACATAGTTTTGCAAAATAATAAAGTATTGCAAAAGAAAAAAAGTTTTGACATGGGGGGTGGAGTCAAAAAACTGGGGCGTGTTCAGCTGACATGGTCACGCCTCCCTCCGTGTGACATCATCTCCTCGAGAGGCAGATCAGCACAGATGAAGACACCATGGCTGAGCTCATGCGGGTGGAGCCCTTCCTTGTACTCACACTTTTACTAGCATTAAAACGGGCATGATTTTGTTTTGTTATGAATAAATGTGTATTAAAAGCGTTTGAAGTGGTGTTTATTATTAGCTTTGGACTACTGGCTAATGCAAACTGTGTGAAAATAGCCAGCACTGTTTATTTCTCTCAGTCTCAGTGTGCACACGTTTTTAGCATTTAAATGTTTATAGTTTTATTTTGTTAACTAAATGTGTATTAGAAGCATTAACCTGTTGACTTCAAAGTTACTGCTAGTTTTAAGTTGTAAATAGAATGTAATTAACTTGAAAGACTTTTATCATTAAAAATATCTCAGACTCATGCTTAAATTGTTTCTTCTACTGAAGAAAATATAGTAGGCTGCCTGACCGTTACTCCATTAGATGGCGGCAGAGACTGTTTTAATGGTTAGAGTCACTCAATAGAGACTTTTATATTGAATTTGTGAATGCAGAACAAGACGCAAATGACAAATGCTTGGACTAGCGCCGTCGGACACGGGAAAACCCATAACGGTTTAAATGACAAAATATCGCAGCGGACATTCAAATAGATGTTTTATTATGAACATAGGACTGACCAGAAAACCTAATACAGTAAGCTTCAATTAACTATCAATGAGAACAAACATGTTTACGTTGCTAAGCTATAATTTGCATTCTGAGTGAAATGAACAGCTATGGCTTTTTCAGACATTTCTAAACTAAACACTAAACACCACATTAACTGATCTCTAACTACTTTAACTTAAGCGCTGCTCAGGGGCGTAACTACAGACAGTGCAGGCAGTGCAGCACTGGGGCCCGTGCAGCCAGTAACGTTAAACCCCAGTGATGGGTAGTTTTAGGGGCGGGGTTGAGGTAGGTAATTCGTATGAATTCATACGAATTTGCCAACTCACAAATATGCGATTTAACAGAATACAAAAAACAAAACAAAAACTAGGAAAATGTACTAGATCTGCGATGTTGTGGCTGACCAGGGGGCCGTCGTAATAACCTGCAGGGCCCATCATTACTAAGTTACGCCACTGGCGCTGCTAATACACATTTAATTAACAAAACCAACCATTCAAATGCTAAGCGTGTGCACACTGAGACTGAGAGAAATAAACAGCAGATGCTGGCTATTTTCACACAGTTTGCATCAGCCAGTAACGTTAATCCACAGCTAATAATAAACACCACTTCTAACTTAAGCAAACGCTTTTAATACACATTTATTCATAACAAAACAAAATCATGCCCGTTTTAATGCTAGTAAAAGTGTGAGTACAAGGAAACGCTCCACCCGCATGAGCTCAGCCATGGTGTCTTCATCTGTGCTGATCTGCGTCTGGAGGAGATGATGTCACACGGAGGGAGGCGTGACCATGTCAGCTGAACACGCCCCAGTTTTTTGACTCCACCCCCCATGTCAAAACAGTGCCACAAAGACGCGCACAGAAAAGTGAAGCACAGGGGAAACATTATCGCAAGCACACTGAAACGCTGCGCAGAATAAAAGTTGTTTTGCAAATGAAACAACTTTATTTTTCTTTTCCTTTTTTTCTCTCTCAATACTTTTTTTTATTTTGCAATACTTTATTTTTCTTTGCAAAACAGTTTTTTTTTTCTTTCAATACTTTATTTTTCTTGTGCAATATTTTATTTTTGTTTGCAAAACTTATTTTTTTCTCTCAATAATTATTTTTTTGTGCAATTCTTTACGTTAAAAAGTTTGCAAAACTTTTTTTCCTTTTGCAATACATTATTATTTTGCAAAACTATGTGGCATTATATTGACTCCATATAAACAAACAATCCCAACAGAATGGAGATATTCATCATCGTCACAAGGCGTTGGTGAGTATTGAGCACTGAAATGATTCTCTAGAGTGTTGCTTTATTACCCGGTATGAAGTTTAAAAGACATTTTGTAGAATCAGGAGTTCATGCATTCATGAAGTCATAGAAATTAAGTCATTTGTGTGATATTTGCGGCATGCGACCGTTGAACACAGTGCCTCTCAGGGCAATATCAATATCAAACACGTCAAGCTCGTGATTTTCTTATTCGTCCATTCATTCGTCTCATCCTCATAATATAATGATGTAACTTCTTTTCTGTCACTTGCCAGATGTGATGCAGGGGAACATTATCATTATTGTTATTTTTATTTGCAGGCCTTTAGCCTATAGCCTACTGTGCCGCTTTTTCTTCACCACATCAAGACATCATGTTATGCAGAAGACTTTGTGTGAGTTTTTACTTATTGAAAATAATGTATTTTCACCAAATATCCTATGTTGGAATTTAATAAAGTGATAAAATGTCGAACCTGTTGCCTGTGTTCATTTTGGTTACTATATTTATCTTTTTAATCATTTTTGTATTTTTGGACAGTGAGAAATAAGCAATTGTAACTACGATTTAAAATATTTAATTGGCCAAATTTCTGTGAATTAAATTGTATCAATTTACATAAATTCAATTTGGCCAACTGAAAAATTTAGATGTGACCAGTCACTAGAACATTTTCAATTGGAGAGGCCTGAAATTGTTTTACAGTGAAAGTAAAATGGAATAAACTAATAAAAAAACAACACCATTACATACAAATAGTAACAGATGACAGAATAATCATACCAACAAGGATATGCAAATAAACACTAACTGTGGAAATTGCGTAAAATAAAATAAGAGAAAAATACATAAATAATAAGAAAAAATAATCATTAAAAACACACAGAGAATAGTACAGTTCCAACTATGGTCAGATGTGTGGTCTATAGTTTTTAAAGAATTTCAGTCTGTGGTGGCCAGAGGGTCAGAGGTCCATGAGAGGCACTCATATTCTCCGGAAGACATCAGCCTTGTCCAGTGGCGTAGCGTCTGGGCATGCAGGGTATGCACGTGCATATGACTTTCACCCCAGGAACTACCTATAAGCCACCGGCTTATATCAAAGCACACAGGTTCGTCATCAAGGAAATGGTCTGAGACTTGAGTTCCCCATAGAAATACTTTTATTAATTTTATAAAATTATATTATTCTCCTATAAAAAATACCCGCTCTTCAATAGAGCAGAGAGATTAATAATTAATGTGCACAGGTCAGTCACACTAAACAAAAAGTACACTAAAGGAACACATTAAAGAGCTAAGAAGAATGTATAGTGTCAATAAAGAACACCATTCAAAACAAGAAAAAAACAAAAAAACAAATACATAACCATGCAGGGCTGAAGGACATCCGCCTTGGGCACCCCTGCTGAGAGTGGTCTAAAGGAAAAGCACCAACTCACTCCATACTTACACCCCACAACACAAAGTGAAAACACAGCACTCTCAGGTGAACGAAGACCCCACTACCACAGCACCAGGACACCCACGTGAGCGGCCTTCAGCTCCTGCATGGAAATACAACAGGTTATTAGAAATATACAATAAGAAATCAAAGCAAGCCACACAAAAAAAGAAAAATGAAAAAAAAAAAAAGAGAAATAAACAAAGGGAATTATTACCAGAACTCCCCAAAATTAAATACACAGAAGTAAGAATCCAGAATGGGAGGAACAAACTCCCTTAGTTTCATACATCAACTTCCAAGGAAAATGAATACACAACACACAAAAGCACGCTCACTAGCTCAAACACAGGAGCAATCTCCCTTAATCACACTCACATAAACTAACCCAAAATAGGGCCAGACAAAACAAAGGAAAAATATAAAGCAAAAAAACAAACAATTCCAAAGTCCCAATTATAACAAATTAAATGGAAATAAACAAATAAACTTTGGCCTACATACCGATGATAAGAAAAATTCCCTGTGTGAGTGAACTGCAACTGGTGCACCGATGCCACTAAGCGGCCAACGCGTTGAAATACTGTAATCATAGGCTACGCATTAAACACACGTACACCCAGCGCGAGTCAATGTGAACGCAACTCACCTGAATAACCAGCCAACCCCCGATGTATTCGGTTTTCATGTGGTCCAATAGTTCGTATGCTACTTCCTGTCTGTATCAGTACAACAAACAATTTATAATCCGACCACATTCAACACATTCAACACCATCATTTGAGCATACCTCTAACCTGCAGCACATCGAGTCCACGAGATGCCAACAAAATAGGCGGGTCTCACAACAGAGCGCATCACGTAACAGACGCCGTTCATTTAAATACCCTCTTACTTATTTAGCCCTATACACACAACCAATTGACAACCGCCACGTCATTCCTCACATTACATTCGGTATTTTCTTGATACACTACAGTGAACGTCTATAAATGCCTCGATGTAGGCCTACTTGGGGGGGGGGTTGGGGGGGCCCGTACAATTTATTTTGCATATGGGCCCGAGACTGACTTGCTACGCCACTGGCCTTGTCTCTCAAGAAGTAGGTGCATTGTTCCATTTGTAATGTATCATTCAAAAGTTGTTAAAACAAATCAAATGTTGGAGGCCTTTGCTGGTTCCAGTTAAGCAAGATGCATTATTTTGCTATGTATGATATTATACCAATTCTTTTTACAGATATAGGATCAAGTGTCTTGTCTGGTTCCGTACCAAAAATATATTGTAAAGGCATAATGTCTAAAGGAGTTTCTAAAACTTTAGCAGTCAAATCATGTACCAGTTTTCAAAAATACTTACGTTTTCTACATTCCCAGAAGGTGTGCATAATTGATCCTGTCTACGTTTTGCATCGCCGACAACTAGGTGATATATTAGGATACATTTTGCTCAGGTGTAGTGGGTTGATGTACATCCTATGCATAAACTTATAGTTCTGTTCTGTGATTTTGTTGCAGGATAATGAAGTAAAGACATTATTACATATAGTTACATTATTATTACATTATTATATAACTAATAATGTAAATTAATGTGTTAATTACCACAACGGGTCAAAGCCATGCATTTCAACTTCCAGTTGTCTGCTTTAATTAATCATTAGCTAATGATTTACAAATGTGTCATTATGTTATGACTTTACTTGTTGGGGCACATGACTATTAACTAATTCAAAATTAACTCAAAACTCATAACCACAATTACATATTACTTAAAGTCCCTGTAAAGGCAATTCTGAGATTTGTTTCTAGACACATTAGAAATGTTAGAAATGTATTGTTGAAACACATTACAAAGACTGTGAACTGTGTAGTACTGAATTCAGAAGTTAGACCGTTAAGAAGTTTTTCACCATTGTTGTGTTCTGGATTTTTTGGGCGGGGTTAAAACGGTGGCTCGATGACGCACTGGAGTCACTGAGCACATGGCCCCTCCCCCATAACTAGAGCACAGTCGCAATTTCGCATCAGTTCACCCGCTAGATTTCGAGTTACTGTCAGCACCGTTAGTTACTACAGCCTACAACTTACAAAACAGCCTACAAAACAAAAAAAGACGATCTCAAGAAGGCGTGAATTAATTTTGTGAACAGCTACCTTGATGGAGTGCTGATGATCACCACCAACACCTGCCTCTGCAGTGTCTTTACACCCGATAGTTTTACAAACTTTCGCCGGCAACAACTGGGATTCACTGATAATCCGCTGCAGAATGGGGCGAACCGACTATCTCCGCCCGACCTTCATCCTCCCATCCGCCGACATCTGGTGCCGTCGTGACTCGTGAGCTGTACTTGAGTGTTGTTGTTGTCTTGTGTGTTTACGGCGCTTTCCGTGAGTGGGCGTGGTTTCGCCGACAGCGGACACGCCCAGCGTTTGAGAGCAGAGAATGCTGCTTATTTTTTTCAAGATTTCGATAAGATATTTTATGTACTTAGCGGATTTTTTAATGATTCAAATTTGGCTAGTTGGTTAATAACACATTTATCTGTGGTGTGAGAAACTCAGAACACATGTTTAATTTTGACTTTACAGGGACTTTAATCAATTAGTTAATAGTCATGTGCCCCAACAAGTAAAGTCATAACATAATGACAAATTTGTAAATCATTATCTAATGATTAATTAAAGCAGACAACTGGAAGTTGAAATGCATGGCTTTGACCCGTTGTGGTAATTAACACATTAATTTACATTATTAGTTAATATAATATGTTATTAAGGAATTAATACATTATGACACATTTAATTAATAACAATTTAATGATTACTTAATCTATTAATCATGTAGAATCTTCATTAGTTGCTGATGCAGTAAACATTAATAAATGGGTTAGTTCACCATTAGTAATACATTAACTCATGATTATCTGTGCATTAGTTAAGCATGAATTAATGCATATTAGTGCACCTGTATTGTAAAGTGTTACCTATGGATCCTCACTGTTGTTATTTGTGTTTTTGTTGTTGTTGTTGTTGTTGTTGTTGTTGTTGTTGTTGTTGTTGTTATAAAATTAAAAACTCAATAAATATTTGAATTATAAAAAATAAAAAAAACGCACTACTGGCTGTCAGAAGACGATTTGCTGACATTGATACAAAAAAGCTATATGCAATTGCGACGGTGCTAGATCCAAGGTAAGAGAAACTTATATCACTTATCATTAGTCTTCCCTTGTATTTTTCATTTTTATATCCATTTCTGATACAAAGACAGATACTTTCCAGAGGCACTCAAACCAACTGTGCGTGATCTGTTTCGTGACGTTGTTACAGCCCATTGCCACACTGAACTGGCAAGTACAAGCAGTGTGGAGGTGCCCAGTTCCAGCAGGTCAACAGACAAAAGCCCACCAGCTTGCTCTTTACAGGCAATGTTTGCTGAACTGGTGGAGGAGGATACAGGACAAACTGATGAGGAAATCATGGTCATCTTGTAGCAATTGTGGCCGCAACAGACACAAATGAATCTTACAGACGATTCATTCAAACATGAGTCCACACAAAGTTAACTCAACATTCCAGGGCCATTTACGACTTGGACCCCTCTCTCTCCACAACAAGCGGACAAAGATTTACGATACCCGTGGTACCAAGCCAGGAAGTAAGGGACTTCTCATTGGTCCACAGGCAGTTTCTTCCCTTCCCCCATCGACAAAGTAACTTCTAAGTCCGGCTCTGTGACACCATAAATTCCTTAGAGATTCCAGCACTCCGTTGAAAATCAAGGAAACCCACAGAAACCTTGATACGTATAAACTGCATCAAATCACTAAACCAGTGATTGTCGAACGAGTGATAACCCAGCCATCTGTCGAATGCCCAAAGACACTTTACACCCACATGACCACATATATGGATCGATTGGACAACTGCCTTTTCAACGTATTAAAAATATATATTTTGTTGATTTAATGTCTTTTATCGATGTATTAAAATGTCTAGGGTGTGTACTTTATGTAAATCAAACTATGTATTCTAGTTACTGTGGAATTCTTGTATCTCTGTACTCTCAACTCTTAATATTATAGTGTTTAGTACCTTCTCAGTCAGAAAAACTCAATAGTACCGAATCTTGTAAAATAATTTACAGGAAAAGTTTTATTATTAGAATACCAGCCTTGTACGGATCAACTGCTCCATCTGTCCAGCAGCCAGGAGGTGTAACCGAACTGAACAAAGAACTTTTGCGCGCCAAAACTGACAGACACGATTGGGTCAACCCGAAAGTGGGCGGCGCTCGAATCTTATCTATAAGAGCAGAGACCCCCTCACCCGTGCCAGTTGTAACCCAGTTGCTACTCTGTTGTAACCCTGATGTAGAGCCCGCTGTTCGCCTGTTCGTCCTTCCTGCTGTTCCTGATTTTGCAGTCCACCTCGAAGGAGTTGGAGAACTCCAAAGGTGGCAGACCAGAATGGGTTGAATTTCATTCAAGCCATCTAGAACTCTCACTTTCCTTTCTTTCACTTAAGTTTATTTTCTTTCCGCGAGTCTCGTGTTCTAAGTTAAGTTTAGCATAAAGCTTCTCCACGAATCTCCAGCGGCGCTTCAACTTCAAACAACCACGAGACCCCCTCATCCAGCAGCCAACACGCCACGTGGTTGGCTCCCCAAGATCCCCCAAGACGCCCATCAAAGACACGACCAGACCTTCCGCGAGTTCAAATGAACGCTAGACGAGTCATTTGCTCGGTCGTAAAATAGACTCCTGCTAAATTCCCTATGAATTAATTAATTCATTACTTTGAGCTAAATAGACCTGTTCCCTTATACAGAGTCCCCTTGTTACATATCATATATGTAATACTTGTTACAATCTCACAGATCAACCAATATCTAGCAGAGGCCGTAATGCCACGCAGTGGACAGCCACTTGCTTATTGGCAGGCGAATAAAGGCCGCTTCCCTGCACTTGGACAGACAGCAAGAGCATATCTTTGTTCACCATGCACAAGTGTGGATAGTGAGCGACTGTTTAGCACGGCTGCAAACATTATTGATGACAAAAGAAACCGGCTGACATCAAAAAATAGGGAGATGCTCATAGTCATCAAGAGAAACTT
Source organism: Gobiocypris rarus (assembly GCA_023029165.1). NCBI lineage: Eukaryota > Metazoa > Chordata > Actinopteri > Cypriniformes > Gobionidae > Gobiocypris > Gobiocypris rarus. The sequence goes on from CM040922.1 coordinate 21,466,671, forward strand.
GCCTTTTATGATTGAGACTTGAATGATATTGTACTCTGTGTTAGTAGGCCGAGGCCCAGCAAGTTTAGGTTTGAAACATTTTGTGGCCAATTGTTTAATTTTAATATAAAAAAGGCTACATTTTACAAGTAGCCTGGGCCTATGTGACCTCATCCCATCCCAAATTCATCTGGTTGGTAACTATCTGCTTGGCCTCCTTGTTTCTCTGCTTTGTTATTTAGGAAGGATGGCATTGGCATACAGTAGCTTACATTTTTTTTATTTTTTGGATCTGATGTAGTTGGTTCCTTAAGTTATCTTATTTTCTAAAATAAACACTTGGCGGTTCTTCAAGATCTTGACTCTAACCTATTTCTACAGTTTTTTTTTCTCTATACAGTTAATTTAGAGTTAGTTTCATTTCTACAAATGGTGCAAACTCTGCAAGATAATAGATAAAAGATTCCCATTCCCCTTCCATTCTGTGATCGGCAGTGATCGGCAATCGGCAGATCATGATCTTGGTGATCGGTAATCGGTGATCGGCCCCAAAAATGCTGATCAGAGCATCTCTAGCTAAAAGCCTGCTTGGTTTGTTACCGCTTTGGCCGCATCCCATATCAATGCAGGGCCCTAGTGGAAAAAAGCATGCTAAGTATACTTGCAGCCAGACTAATTTTCAGTATACTTGAAGTGTGTTAATGACTAGTTAACTTGAAGTGTGCTATTTTGAAACAACTAATTTTGTACTAAGTATATTTTAGTTGTAATTAAGTTGTGTTAAAGCATAGCTTTAAGTGTATTTAGTGTACTTTTATGTGCTAAGTTGGAACAACTTTAAGTATACTTAGTACACTTTAAGTATATGGCATAATTATATGCTTGATTGGTGATATTAAATGTGCGTTATTTGTATTATAAGTATATTTTATTTGTATTATAAGTATACTTTATTTGTGTTATAAGTATACTTTATTTGTGTTGTAAGTACATTACAAATTAATTACCAGTATCTTCAGAACACATCGCTTGTATTTATTATATATATAAAATCTAACACACATAACTAATGAAGAGACATTTCATTAACAAGCCCAACGGTTTTTATTAATGGTTTCACATGGTTTCAGCAAAGCTAAACAAAATTAACTTACTATGTTTTTCATTAAATGAACACTGGAAGATGTTGGAAAATATATTATTGAATTAATTCCACTGACCATCTCTATACATAAATATAAATTACACATTATATGCCATTTTCTGATGATCCATAATTACAGAGAAAACCCCAGCAGACTGTACTTCTGCTATTAGCTTTCTCAAAACATCATGAGCCATCATTTCAATCATCTCGTTTAGGATGTCATGAGAGAGCAACTTGTTCTCCTGACGAGCCAGCCATGACTTTAACTCTGGGATATCTTTAGCATGCACATATAGCATCTGCATAAAATTGGCCACTCCCTGACAGGAAAGAAATTGTAGAGTAGAAAGAATAGCCAGCAAAGCGATTCTGGCTTTAGCCATCTGCATTTGTTTACCAGCAGAGAGCGAAGCAGAAACATTAACACCTGCATTAGTAGCTGCCATAATGCTAACGGCAGTGCGATGCAAATTACCCTTTTCATGTGATCTAAATCGTTCGAGTGCTTTAGCCCAGCTCGAAAACCCATCTTGAATGAAAGCTTTAAAAATTCTTGGTCGTGGGTTGATGATGGAAGAGGGACATTCATGTTTTTAGCTGTAGTGCAGATGTTACAAAACACTTTGTTTTTTGTGGAGTCATAAGCTATCCAGGGAAATTTTCCTTTCCAACTAGCGTGGTATGTCCTTCCCTTATGTCGTTGTCCATCTTCACTGCAACTCCTAGCCTCACTGCTCCTAGCTTTGTTGTAGCTCCTAGCCTCGCTACTGGTACTGCTAGCTTGACTGTAGCTCCTAGCTTCGCTGCTTCTAGCTTCGCTGTTATGTGCTTCTGACAGGGCACTTGTGGTGGATGTCGATACACTCGCATCACTATTAGGTTTTGCTTTTTTAATAAGAAATCTGTCCATTTTAGTCTCACTCTGAATCTGATTACGGAAAGCACATACATCAAAAATTGTATAGTGGGGGATGGAGGCATGGAGCGGAGTCCCTAAAGAGGCGTTTTCATCCTAGAAACGCTGTGATTGGTGGATAGGATATTGGAGCAGGCGACTGACAGTGGCACATAGCACCAACTTCAATGTTTAATTTTAAATGAATGTAGCCTACTGGCAGTCTGGCACACGTGGGTGCTCGGTATTTTCGAGCCCGGGAGCACCCACGGTATCGGCGCCTATGATTGAACTGGTCAAAGAATGAGCCATGTAGCCTACTTTCCGCTCTCAATGTTTTATTAAATAAATAATGTTAAGCAACATTGTAGCCTACTTCACCTGCAAGACTGCAAACCTCCCGCGAGTGAGCCATGCAGGCAGCCAGATGAGTATCGTCAGCAGCTCTGCCTCTGATTGGCTGCAGGTATTGAGCAACACAATCTGATTGGTCACAGACCAATTGAAGAGACATTTGAATTCCGATAAGGCTCAACTACTCAACTCATATTTTCTTGCGTTGTATTTTAAGGGTGCTTTCACACTTGGTTCGATTGCCTGGACCGAACCAGAGTTCGATTGCTCCCCCCTCCCCCGCTGGACTGTGTTCACATATCATTTTTGTATCCGAACTGTATGGGATTAATATCCTGCCATGATTCAAAACTGAAAATAAAGTTCTGAAAGGTTGAAACTAAGTGTTCGAAAACTCAAAATCTTACAAAAAGAAGTTTTGCAAGATCGAAAAATAAGATTTTCAAGCTTGCAAGATGTAAAAAAAATATAAAAATCTCTGCAAACATTGTTTTTTTTTTAGATTTCCTTCTTCAGAACTGCAAAAAAAATTTACGATGTCGAGTAAACAATTTTTCAGAGTTTCGAATTTGTCACTGTTCTCCCAGTGTATAGCTTGTTGCTTGGTGTGCGAATGAGTGAAAAAAAAGTTTTGTTACACAGGGCAAAGTGAAATTCCATTAAAATAAATCAGAATGTCCAATAGGATTCTAAAAATCCAATAAGATCCTACAGGATAAACTGAAATTTTTTGACAAGGGGTATTATCCCAAATATCTGCCTGATTTTCAAATATGATATGAATTGTATACAACAGTTTAAAAGTTGGTTGAACCTCCTTATTGAAACAGGCCCTGACATTTTATTTAAAAAGGTGAATTTATTGTTGGGTTTTAGATTATTTGATCTTTCAGTTTGTAAAATAAATGATAATATTGTTCATTGTTTTTACAATAACTATTATGAGAGCCTGAAAGGCTGTGAGTTAATGTTAAAATAATTCAAAAAACATTCTTGCTTCCAAAATGAACAGGCTCACAAGCTCAATTGATTTGTGCACATACATTTATTTGAAAATAGTCAATAACATTAAACTACATATTTTTAAAAGAATGTTAATAAGAGTAAAGTCAATGACAATTTTGATCAGCAGATCAGCTTTTATTAAAGGGACAATTCATACACATAACCCAATGTATAGGCATCCGGTCAAAACAAAGGCACTCAGTCCAAACAAACACACAAGGCTGGGAACAAAGGCAAACGGGTACTCCAAAGGCAGGCAGAGAGTCCAAAACCGAGATACATAAAACAAAACAAAAAACACTCAGAAATGCAGTGCAACAAAATACATGTGAGAGACAGTGTGAAACAGGCTTATATAGAAAGGACTAATGAGGTTAATGACAAACACCTCAAAACAATCATGGCTGTTGAACTGGTGAAATGAACTATGAGATATGGAGTCTTTGACAGAGTGTCGTCTGGGGTTGAGTGCCCCCTGGTGGCCCTCAAGGGCACTCCAGCTGGTGATCGTGACAAATACAATGAACAATTAATAAATTTTTACTGTATCCTATGCGCATGCATTTAAGTAAGTACTGTTGTTACGCTCCATTAATTTCTTGTTTCAGGGAAACTCGACTAACAGGACAAGAAGTAACTATTTTTCAGCACACGGAGAAGCTTCCTGGTGCTGCTGAACTCATACACCTTTGTCCCACTAAAGAGATACATTTTATCTAGAAGAAAAGAAGTAAGTAAACATTATGAAATTGTACATTCATGCCATAATTGAGTCTTTGTATTGTTACAGATCTGCAGAAAAGGAAGTTAGAAACACTTACTGCCGATCAGGTGGGCTGCTGTAATCTCTCCAGTCACCGCTGGAAATCCATCTGCCATTCGTTTGGGATGCCCTTTGTCCATCTTCTTCTTCATCTCATTATAGCTACCCAAAAAAAAAGGGAACATTTTACATTCTTATGTCTTTTCTGAGAAAATGCTAATGGCTTTAGTTTATGATACGGCACTCGACCCACCTGTAGTAATATGTGTCAGAGAAGAGCAGTGTTTTTCCTGAGGTTTTGACGTGGACGGCAGCACTGACTTTTGTCACAGATGCTGGCAGACCAAAACTTCTGAGAGGCTTGGGATAGCCCGGCTCAACACTGTTTCCATTAAAAGCCCAGACTTGTTTACCTATAAATAAATACAGGCCTTAAAGAGTTACTTCAGCGATTAGCATTAAGCTTTGTATCAGTAGAAACCCGGGAGTATATTCAAATTATCGTACTTTCCACCATTATATCCCCCTGAGACAAGAGAATTGTGTATTTTATTTCTGGAAAAAATCCTCTGATGACGCAAATATCGTCATTTTGCGTCATCGGAGGAACAACCAGAAAACTAAAGACTACAGCCAGCAGGAGACGCTATTTCCACATGTTTTCAACATCGCACTCACAGCACTCGGCTCGGGGAGCTGCGGAGATTCATGTACACAGAGCGTTGGAGAGCAAAACGAGTGTTTCAACTTTTCAGATGAATTCCTTTAAAAGTTAAAGGACAACTCCGGTGAAAAATGAACCTACGGGTAATTAACTCATGGTTACCAAGCAGATCATGAGCGTAACTCATGCGTTTTATCTCTTAACAGATTAGTTTATAACACTAGTTTATGGGGCACAGAATACGTACAATTAAATCGCTAGTTAATACCACTAGCAAGGCTCAAAATAGCCTCACGCTAACACGGTAGCATAATGAGGGTCCCTACATGCAAACCGAAGCATTGAGAACTTTATAAGTGTACAAACAGTTTAATAAGAAGATACTTTATAAAGACAGTACATTACGCGTATACAGACAGAAGCCATCTTGCAAAACAGTCTCGACGAGTCGAGTCACGAACGCTGTGCTATGTGATGAACTGTGACTTGGAATCTCATACAAGTATAAGGTCCCCATAAACTAGCGTTATAAGCTATCTGTTTTAAGAGATAAAACTCTTAATATTTAATTTTCATGAAAAAGCTTCCCAGAGAACGATCTCCTCGGTAACCATGTGTTAATTACCCCTAGGTTCATTTTTCACCGGAGTAGATCTCTAAGCTTCCAAAGACATGAACTGAAAATGCACCAGACTGAACACACTCTGTGAATGCAGCCGTGTTTACCTCAGCTCTTGTGATGAATGAAATCTGATTCCTGCTGCGTTTGTGCCGTAACACTCAATCGGCTCACTCACATTATATTGACAGACACGTTCAGTTTTTAATTGTGTCTCTAACTGAACTGATTTTATGAAAATGAACGCGGTGGGCAAGTGATCCAGTAATTCAGTAGCCGTGCCTAGAGTGGACTCGTTGGGCAGTGAAGCAAGTGCATTCTGGGAGTTGTTGTCTTTCATTCCCACTACATAAATGACCCAGTTTAAATACAGATTCATCTTCCCAGTGCTGAAGTACCCTTTACGTTTTTTGGAGTTTTTTTCTTGAGGATTTTACAGAGATTGTAAACTGGAATAAGGTGCAACTCTCACTCTTGAAGAAATTCAACTTAAAGGGTTACTTCAAAGATTAGCATTAAACTTTGTATCAGTAGAAACCCAGGAGTATTTTCAAATTATCGTACTCCCCCCCATATGACCTTGAGACAAGAGAATTATGTATTTTATTTCTGGAAAAATTCCTCCGATGACGCAAATATCGTCATTTTGCATCATCGGAGGAGTTTTTGTCCAGAGGCTGAAGACTACAGCCAGCAGGAGACGCTATTTCCACATGTTTTCAACATCACACTCACAGCATTCGGCTCGGGGAGCTGCGGAGATTCATGTAAACGGAGCGGTGGAGAGCAAAGTGAGTGTTTCAACTTTTCAAATGAACTTCCTATGAAAGTTAAACTTCCAAAGACATGAACTGAAAATGCGCCGCGGCCGCGAATCCCGCGATTACCTCAGCTCAGCTCATGTGATGAATGTAATCCGACTCCTACTGTGTTTGTGCCGTGACGGCCGTGACATTCAGTTGACTCACTCATAATATATCGAACAGACACGTTCAGTTTTTAATTGTAGCATCTCTAACTGAACTGATTTTATGAAAATGAACGCGGTGGGCAAGTAAACCAGTAAGCCGGGCCTAGAGCAGCCTCGGGCAGTGAAGTGCTTTCTGGGAATTGTTGTCTTTCATCCCCATGAGACAAAAATAAATTTTCTGTGTTTTCTCAGTCTAGAAGGCACCAAATTCAAAAATAATTTCACGTTTCTACTACATTAATGACCCAGTTTAAATACAGATTCATCCTCCCAGCGCTGAAGTACCCCTTAAATTGATTAAAAAAACATTTAACGTTTTGGCCATTGTCAAGGCCTTCATCAGACATGATTTTACAGAGATTGTAAGTGTGACTGTGGTTTCAGCATTCCCATATTGTTTGAGAAGATACCTTTGAATAGGAAAAGTATGTTTTCCAGTGGATGCTCGTAAGCAGCATCAATATTGTCCGGGGCGTTGGGCCACACATTCTTGATTAGATGTTTCGTCACACCTCCATTTGGAGAAATACGCCAGACAAAGCTGCACAGAGGCACAACATTTTATTTAAGTTTTTTATATATATGAAGTGTAAGCCATTAGAAAAGCTCATCAGAAAATGGCATATAATGTGTAATTTATATTTATGTATAGAGATGGTCAGTGGAATTAATTCAATAATATATTTTCCAACATAACTGCAATAAAGTAATAGCCTAGTAACAAGAACTTGTTTAACATTTTCAATATAAAAAACATATTTAAGTAATTTCCTGTCATCTTTTTGAATATCTGAAAGCCAGGACACATTTTACACGTAGGGAAACCAATTGTTTAGTCAATAATTCAAGAAGGATCCATACTTTAAAGCTCTTTCTAATTGTTTAACTGTAGTATTTGTTACAATAAGGATATAATTACAGGTAAGACAATTTATGGCTCCTCACGTCTATGCAATGTTTAGTTGATCCATTCAGTTCGTATGGGAACTTTGTGCTTACAAAAGCACTGAACGTGCAATATATATATATTTAAATAATAGCCTGATTCTATGTAGATTCTATTTAGAAATGTCTGTAAATTTATTTAAAAGAAAAAAATGAAATATCACATTTAGATAAGTATTCAGACCCTTTTGCAACAAAATTTAACTCTAGTGCCTCCCATTCCTCTTGATTGTTGTTGAGATGTTCCTACACCTCTACTGGAGTCCAACTATGGTAAATTAAATTGATTCAACATTATTTGGAAAGGCACACACCACTCTATAAAAGGCCTCCCAGTTGAAAATGCATATCGAAGCAAAAAGCAAGCTATGAGGTCAAAGGAACTGCCTGCAGAGCTCAGAGACAGGACTGTTGCAAGGCACAGATCTGGTGAAGGCTACAAAATAAAGTCTGCTGCACTGAAGGTACCCAAGAGCACAGTGGCCTCTGTGATTCTCAAATGTAAGAAGATTGTAACAACAAGGACTCTTCCAAGAGCTGGTCGCTCGGCCAGACTGAGCAATCGGGGGACAAGTGCCTTAGAAAGAGAGGTGATCAAGAACCCAATGGTCACTCTGACTGAGCTCCAGAGATCCTGTGTGGAGATGGGACAAAACTCCTGAATGACAACCATCACTGCAGCCCTCCACTGATTAGGGCTTTATGGCAGAATGGCAAGACAGAAATGAAAGCCCACTTGGAGTTTGCAAAAAAGCACCTGAGGGACTCTCAGAGTGTGGGAACAAGATTCTCTGTTTTGATGAATCCAAGAGTGAACAGTTTGGCCTCAATTCAAAACGTCATGTCTGGAGGAAACCAGACACTGCTCATCACCTGCAAAACACCATCCCAAAATTGAAGCATGGTGGTGGCAGCATCCTGCTGTGAGGGTGTTTTTCAGCAGCAGTGACTGGGAGACTGGTCAGGGTTTAGGGAAAACTGAATGGAGCAAACCTTGACCGAGCTTGAGAGGATTTGCAAAGAAGATTGGCAGAAAATCCCACAATCCAGGAGTGCAAAGCTTGTTGCATCATACCCAAAAAGACTTGAGGCTGTAATTGTTGCCAAAGGTGATTCAACTAAGTACTGAGTAAAGGTCTAAATACTTGTAAATGTGATATTTCAGTTTTTTTTATTAAAAAAAATAGACAAAAATAGACATAAATAGACATTTCTAAAATTGTAGATTAATTTGAAAAAAATAATTGTAAATTATTGTAGTATTAGGGTGCATCAAAACAAAATTGACAAAAGTAAAAGGAGTCTGAGTATATTCTCTGAATGCACTGTATATAGGATTTTTGTATGTATTACCTGTCCTTGAAGAACATTGTTTCTCCCTTAAATGTTGTAACTGCATCCAAGATCAGGTTAGGGTCACAAACATTAGGAATTGTTAGTAATTTTGGATCAGGTGGGGTTCCTAAAAGAAATACCACATAGTAAAAAAAATTACTGAATATGTTTCACACAAACTTTATAGATGTACTCTTAAAGATCATATTACCATAGAGCGACTGAATCCCTGTAATGTCATCAAGGGGCAGAGAGAAAAGTTCTGGATCGGTGAAACTGTATGTGGGAAGCATCAGAGCGCCAGGAACTTTAGAATGAAAAAGACCCAAAGAGTGACCAAATTCATGGGCAGCCACCAAAAACAGATCATAACCTACAGAGAAATTAAGTAGGACAGTTAAGGTATACAGTTTAACATTTAATTTGCCATTTTAGATTTTTTCTTGAAATCAAAGTGGCAATAAAGGTGAATCTCTGAATACAAAATGCACAAAACTAAAAAAAAGCTACATTACATCTAGCTTTTGGTGTGCGGAAAGTGAAAACCTCATCATCATCGAAATGTGCATCTCCACCAATTCCAGGTGAAGGAGCGAAAGCATGAGCCAAAATGCCTTGCGGTCCATCAAATGGGTAAGCATCACCATGATCTGAAGGAAAGACAGATTTATAATGGCTTTTAAAGGCTTTATATTGCATTTTTAATATAATTAGATCTTAGAAATCAAAGGAACATGTGCTTTATTTTTAAAGAAATTTCAGTTGCAATTAAGGTGATCTATCACATGATTATGTGATGTGTGATCATTTTTTGTTTCATGCGATCATTCATTGAAACATTTAACAGATTTCCAAAATAAAAATAAAAGTATTTTAATAAAATGGGAACTTCACCATTATTTAGTCTAAGATAAAATTGTGTTATTGTGTTAGTATCCATGCTGAGAACAACACATGATTTTAATTTCCCTTCAGGTAAAATAAAGGCAATCAGGTTATATTAGTTGTGATGTTACTTTTGCTGCAATAAATAGTCTGAAATAGTTAGTCTAGTTTTACTTATACATTATTGAAAATATGTTTAGAATTCTATTAATAAAGTTTGAAATACTGATTTGTGCATATTAGCTAATTGAACTGTTGTGAATTTGCAAAATTATCTTTTGAATTGAAGCAAAAATCCAGTGAATTGAACTGTTCAAAGATTCAGCCCTGCCAATAATTTTATTGAAAATTTTTCATATAATGTTAATTTTTAATGAAAAAAATAATATATTATTATTACAACAGTAAGTTAGAATTCTCAAGTTATTCATAAAAGTATCACCACGTTTATATTAAGTTTAAAATAATTTATAAAAATTAAAAGTACATGGCTAATAAACAAAATATGAGCATAAATAAATGAGTAGAGGGAACATACCTCTTGTAGCAAAGGAGATCATGATGTCAGCTGTGCCGCTGTAGATACGGGTGAATGTCAGAGGAGTCACATCTGCCCACACTTTCAGGGCTCTTTTGATGGCTTCATCCACCTCTGATTCTGACATGTCAGGGGTGTAGTTCTCAATCCTGTGGAAAATGACTACTGTCAGTTTCTGCTTTTATTCATTTTTTCTGTGACATCAAGAGAACTGATATCATACACACCTGTAGGTGAGCATGTTGGTCTGCCATTTGGGTCTGCCTGCAAACGTGGAGTACGCAGCAATATCTGGAACTCCACAGCGGGGCTTCTTCATCACCTCGATGGTTTCTTTATCCAGAATTCCAGAGACCTTGAGCCCAAAAAAACTTTGCATCTCTTTCAATTTCTCAGGCAGTGGATCCGGCTCTCGGGATTCAGGATTAGGAGCTTTATATTCCAGTTTGTAGAAGCTCTTCAGGTAATTCTAAAGAATACAAAAACAGAATTGTTGGAAGAATTAGGCCTATGACCGAAGAGAAAACAATCAACAAGCATATAAACCCCAAACCTTTGCAATGCCATAATCATCAACAGGCTTTGCAATCGGTACTGCATGAATAACAATCACTAGGCTTGCAAAAAAACACAGTTGGCGGTGAATCCTCCGCATGTTGAGATGCTTCTAATGATCTTGAGCTTCACTTCTGATTGCCAAGTGTCTGATGAAGACTTATATACTCTTAAAACTGTGAGATGTTGAGCAACAGGTAAAATTATCAGCCACAAAATTCTGTGAGTAACCTATCAAACTGACAGGCAAGACAATAATAACAGGATTTTCAACTTTCTTGACACAGCCTTTTCCTCCTCGCCCATATATTTGTGTTGTGTCTTTATTCTTGCCTTTTATTTAACATCAACTTTTCAAATTTCTAAGGGTTAGGGTATCCGTTAGGGTAAGTTTGTTTCATTTCCTCTCGTTTTTAGATTATCTACACAACAAGTGTGACAGAACGCAACACCTAATAAGATTTAAAACAGCAAAGGTGCAGACAGAATATAATCGATTTGCCAGCTGTTCAGCTCCTCTGCCTTAAACAATGATTGCTCCCTCAAGGAACAAGCAAGGTATTTCTTAGATCTGGCCAACCTGATGCACTACCGGACAGCTGTCTCTGTACTTTTTAGTATGTCATACTGAACACCTCGACAAAGGCTAAGCTGTCTGGGAAAGGTCCTCGAGGGAGCTTTGCTCCTTGAGTGTAACGGCTCACCTCTTACCATCTGCCAGTCTGAGGGGGACAGCACCAGCCCCACTCCACCCCCAGAGACCAGCCAGCAACCAACCATGAGCTATACAAAGATGAAGCACAAGCCCACCACAGACGGAGAGCCTGAGCATTCAGCGAGTGACAAGCCCAGAGCCTGTGCCTCCCAGAATGTCTGATAGGTTTGTGCCGGTTACATTATCCATTCCTGTGGATCTACTTGTGGAGTTTGAGGGCATAGTATTAAGCCCTACTCACATGACCGCAGTCGAGGGATTCATCAGTCCTCTGACTCCACCAGGCTCCCTCATCCCACTGGCCTCACCTTGGTCAGGCATCGTCACTACTAAACAACGGTTTTCCACTCCCTTGTCTATGCCTCGTCCCTCCATCCTTCTGGCTCCATCAGACTCCTCCTTCCCTGCAGTGTCAATTTCGTCCTCGCTCCCTCCGGCCTGCCAAGCCTCCATCCTCCATGGGGTCACATGTATGTTAACCCACCATTACACAATATTTCTAGAATTTGTAAGTAAAAAACTTGAGGTTTCACAGTGATATCTTCTAATTTAAAAAAAAAATCCCTATTCACCTGTAGTGTCTCGCCTTAAGCCTTCAGTTTCTTCAGTCCTTTGTCTTGCATTGATGTTGTCATGTTGAAAGTGTCATGCTAGTGTATTACTCTGTTCATTAAATATCCTTTTGTTTAATTTTCTCTTGTCTTTTGGATTATCTACACAACAAGCGTGACATTATGTTATGTAGATAATCTATAATATATACACATTATGTACAAGTCCTTCTCAAAAAATTAGCATATTGTGACAAAAGTTCATTATTTTCCATAATGTAATGATAAAAATTTAACTTTCATTTATTTTAGATTCATTGCACACCAACTGAAATATTTCAGGTCTTTTATTGTTTTAATACTGATGATTTTGGCATACAGCTCATGAAAACCCAAAATTCCTATCTCAAAAAATTAGCATATCATGAAAAGGTTCTCTAAACGAGCTATTAACCTAATAATCTGAATTAACTAATTAACTCTAAACACCTACAAAAGATTCCTGGGGCTTTTAAATACTCCCAGCCTGGTTCATTACTCAAAACCGCAATCATGGGTAAGACTGCCGACCTGACTGCTGTCCAGAAGGCCATCATTGACACCTTCAAGCGAGAGGGTAAGACACAGAAAGAAATTTCTGAATGAATAGGCTGTTCCCAGAGTGCTGTATCAAGGCACCTCAGTGGGAAGTCTGTGGGAAGGAAAAAGTATGGCAAAAACGCTGCTGAGAAGAGGTAAGAGGTGACCGGACCCTGAGGAAGATTGTGGAGAAGGACCGATTCCAGACTTTGGGGGACCTGCGGAAGCAGTGGACTGAGTATGGAGTAGAAACATCCAGAGCCACCGTGCACAAGCGTGTGCAGGAAATGGGCTACAGGTGCCGCATTCCCCAGGTCAAGCCAATTTTGATCCAGTCACAGCGGCATAAGCGCCTGACCTGGGCTACAGAGAACCAGCACTGGACTGTTGCTCAAATTTTGCAAGTCATTCGGAAATCAAGGTGCCAGAGTCTGGAGGAAGACAGGGCAGAAGGAAATGCCAAAATGCCTGAAGTCCAGTGTCAAGTACCCACAGTCAGTGATGGTCTGGGGTGCCATGTCAGCTGCTGGTGTTGGTCCACTGTGTTTTATTAAGGGCAGGGTCAATGCAGCTAGCTATCAGGAGATTTTGGAGCACTTCATGATTCCATCTGCTGAAAAGCTTTATGGAGATGAAGATTTCGTTTTTCAGCACGACCTGGCACCTGCTCACAGTGCCAAAACCACTGGTAAATGGTTTACTGACCATGGTATTACTGTGCTCAATTGGCCTGCCAACTCTCCTGAACACCATAGAGAATATGTGGGATATTGTGAAGAGAAAGTTGAGAGACGCAAGACCCAACACTCTGGATGAGCTTAAGGCCGCTATTGAAGCATCCTGGGCCTCCATAACACCTCAGCAGTGCCACAGGCTGATTGCCTCCATGCAAAGCTGCATTGAAGCAGTCATTTCTGCAAAAGGATTCCCGACCAAGTATTGAGTGCATAACTGAACATAATTATTTGAAGGTTGACTTTTTTTGTATTAAAAACACTTTTCTTTTATTGGTCGGATAAAATATGCTAATTTTTTGAGATAGGACTTTTGGGTTTTCATGAGCTGTATGCCAAAATCATCAGTATTAAAACAATAAAAGACCTGAAATATTTCAGTTGTTGTGCAATGAATCTAAAATATATGAAAGTTTAATTTTTATCATTACATTATGGAAAATAATGAACTTTTATCACAATATGCTAATTTTCTGAGAAGGACCTGTATATATTATTCAATATTTATTGTGATAGAATTGCAGAAACATGTCTCCAGAAGTTAGCTTAACACTTAGGTATATGTAACGCTGTATGTTGGTATAGGAAGAAGGAGGCGGGAACCAGCGAACATTCAAAACACTAATATATAAATAAACACAAAATGAAAGTAAAACTGGCAGTCCCTCATGGATGGCTGCCGCACACACATAAACAAAACAGAATGTAAAATCCAGGCCTGGTCCTCTCTCCTCCTTCACTTTTGTCACTCCTCCTTTTATGCTTCCGAAGCTCCTTCGTGAGAGATACGAGACCTCCCCCGTTCTCCTGGCCCCTCTGCTTGCTACATACCCCTTGCAGGCCAGGGCGGGGGGTACTCCCGAGACTGTGCTCTCCCAAGAGTTTCTTTCATTTGTTGAACATAAAATATTTTCAAGAATGCTGGTAACCAAACAGTTGACAGTAGCCATTGACTGCTATAGTATTTCTTTCCATACTATGAAACAGAATTTTATAGATAATAGAAAAATGTTAGGGTCTATGGTGGGAGAATATGAAGACCCTTTTTACAATTATTTAACATTTATGGGTAACAAACAGTTGATGGGCCCTATTGGCTTCCATAGTATGGGAAAAATGACTATGGAAGTCACTGTGGCCCATCAATTGTTTGGTTACCAACATTCTTCAAAATATCAGTGGTTCAGTGGCTCAGTGGTTCATGTAGATTGTCTACAAACCGGAAGGTTGGTGGTTCTATCCCTGGTTCCACCTGACCAAGTATTGAGGTGTCCATGAGCAAGACACCTAACCCCAGCTGCTCCCGACGAGCTGGATGGCCGTCGGTGTGTGAGTGAATGGTTGAATGTGAGGCAACATGTAAAGCGTTTTGGATGGCCATGAGTTTGTTAAAAGCGCTGTATAAATGCAGTCCATTTACCATTATCTTCTGTGTTCAGCAGAAGAAATAAATGTATACAGCTTGGGGGTGAGTAAATTATGCCATTTGTTGCGTGAATTATCCCTTTAAGAATTCATTCTTATTTACAAAAACAGGAGAATAACAATCTGCTGGATAGGCATGGGCTACAAAGAAAATTATGGGTGGTGGAAATATAGAACATGGATTAAGTGGAGGCTCAAATGAGTCAGTGGACACCAAAGTAGAGATTCCAGATTTGGGTGACATAGATGAGAATGTTGTGGGAAACATCTTAAACTGTCATTAAATTAATGTTACATTGACATCGCCCTTGAAATGTCCATTGTTCTCATCCCAAACACAGGAGGTTTTTTTTTTTTAGGTGTGTAAGAAATGCTTCTTGCCTTAAACATGTTGACAAATAACATGGGCATGACAATATTTTAATTTAAATGGGATATATTAGGGACAGTGTTACATAGACATTTTTATTACACACGCACACACATACATACATACATACATACATACATACATACATATATATACAGTGCATTCAGAAAATATTCAGACCCCCTTCACTTTTTTTCAGTTTTGTTGTTGCAGTCTAATACTACAATCGTTTAAATAAAAATATGTGTCTCCTTAATCTACACTCCGTACCCCATAATGACAAAGTGAAAACAGAATTTCTGGAAAATTATTAAAAAGAAAAAACTTAAATATCACATTTACATACACAACACATTTACTTTTAACTCAGTACTTAGTTGAAGTACCTTTGGCATCAATTATAACCTTGATTCTTATGCAACAAGCTTTGCACACCTGAATTGGGGATTTTCTGCCATTCTTCTTTGCAAATCCTCTCAAGCTCGGTCAGGGGACCATTGGTGGACAACCATTTTCGGATCTCTCCTAGGCTATGTGTGTGTGGTTTTAACATTAGGTAAATACAACCTCAGATGAACAACAACACGTGACATATTACACTGTGATATTTATTTAACAAAAGCTAGGCCAAAATGGAAAAGCTATGGATGACAAGCTAAGTAGACTACACCCTAGGAATTAAGAGGTTAAGTAGCAGTCAGGTGCTGCTAATGCCTTTGATTAATTGATCATGAGCAAGTGTGATCACCTTTATAAAAGCAGAAGTTTTGGCAGTTTGCTGGTCTGTGAGTTAACACAATGCGAAAGAGGAAAGACATCAGCAATGATCTTAAAACAATTGTTGATGACATCAATCTGAGAAGGGTTATAAGGCCATTTCCAAACTATTTGAAGTCCATTATTCTACTGTAAGGAAGACAATTCACAAGTCTGAGAATTTGCAAAACACCCAAGAACTACACCTCATACTCTACAGGCCTCAGTTGACATGTTAAATGTTAAAGTTCATGGCAGTACAATTTAAAAAAAAAATTGCACACATGGCATGTTTGTAAGGGTTGCCAGGAGAAAAAGCATGGCAGCACGGCTTTGGTTTGCACAGTTACATCTGAATGATGGCCATAATTTACAGTGCCAAGTTAGGTGAAAACTAAACATCCTATCAGCACAAACACCTCATACCAACACTCCATCACAATGATGCAGGGATGATGATTTTTAACTTGTTTTGCAGCCACAGGACATGTGCACCTTGCAGTCATTGAGTCATCCATGAACTCCTCTGTAAGTATTGTAGAATAAAATGTGAGGCCATCTGTCCGACAGCTAAAGCTTGGCCGATATTGGATCATGCAACAGAACAATGATCCCAAGCACACCAGCAAATCTACAACAGAATGGTTTAAAAAAGAAAAGAATCAAGGTGTTGCACTAGCCCAGTAAAAGCCCAGACCTCAACCCGACTGGATTGTTGCGGCAGGACCTTAAAAGAGCTGTGCATAAACAAATGCCTGCACACCTCAATGAACTGAAGCAACATTGTAAAGATAAGCGGGCCAAAATTCCTCCAGAACGATGCAAGAAGCTGATATGGTCATACAGAAAATTGCTGCTTAAAAGTGGCTCTAGCAATTGAATCATAGGGTGTACCCATGGCTTGTCCATTTTGGCTTTATTTTTGTTAAATAAATAATGACAGTGTAATATGTCATTTATTGTTGTTCACCTGAGGTTGTATTGACCTAATTTTAAGACCTGCTAATGACCAGAGGATTTTTATTATGTTCTGATATGTAAAACCATAACATCTTAAAGGGTGTCCTTTCTTTTTCACATGACTCTATCTCTCCCTCTTTCTCTCTCTCTCTCTCTCTCTCTCTCTCTCATATATATATATATATATATATATATATATATATATATATATATATATATATATATATATATATATATATATATATTAAAAGAGTTCTTTTCCAAGACGCAATCTATGCAACAAAGCAACAAACATCTCATGGATACGCTGGGACGTATCCTCAGTGATGTATCCTGAGATCATTGGGGATTTTGAGTCTAGCAACATTATACACCCTCACCCAGCCAGGGTTGATCAAGCCCGACTTGCGTCCCAGTAGCAGTCCACAGATCAGCCCTCTTAATCCAAAGCCACCTTGTGGCCTTCTCGGCTTCGCTCGCAGATTGAATGGCCCTCTTCTTGGCCGCCCCTGTAATGCCTAAACGACAGAGGACTTTGCAAAGAGAACGTCCCGCAAAGCCTCTACAGCCAACTTCTATAGGTTCATAGAAAGTTTTCCAGCCTCTCTCCCTGCACCCCTCCACCAGTTCCTGGTACTTAGCACATTTCCTCTCATTTACTTCCTCAATACGCTCTTCGCAAGCATGATCAGATGTTTTGAAACCTCAGAGGTAACTATCATGTCTGGGCGGAGATTTGTTTTTACAATGTGCTGAGGGAACCTTATCTGTTTTCCTAGGTCGACCTGCAGCTGCCAGTTCGAGGCTTTGTGGAGGAGGCTTGTTGTTAATTGTGGCCACGCCTGGGGTTTCTCTCCAGCTTTGATGAAGGGGACTGCCTTCTTTGAAGCATGATGGTGTTTGCTGGTGCTAATGGCTGAGGCTAAGCTCTCAGCAAGTGCTTTAAGCACCTGGTTGTGGCGCCACCAGTAGCGACCATCAGCCAGAGCCCTTGGGCAGCTGCTAAGGAGATGTTCTAAAGAGGCTCTTCCAGAGCAAAGAAGGCAGGAAGGTGTCTCGCTCTTCCCCCAGACATGGAGGTTCGTTGGGCTTGGCAGGGTATGGTAGACAGCTCGTACCAGGAAACGGACCCGATGGAAGTCTGCCTGCAAGATGTTCGCCCAGGTAATCCTGTGCTGCAGTGTACTCTCCCACCTAGTCCATGCTCCCTGCTGCAGAAGTCCAACCACCCTGCTCAGTTGCTCTTCCTCCACACCTGCTCGGACCTCTTCCTGGAGTAGATGGTGCCTTTCCTTGCCGTTGGCCTGGCTGACCAGAGTCTTTGGGAAGTAGCCCAAGCCTGCTCTACCTGTTGCCACAGTGCCCACCAGTGCTTTTTGTCTCAGGCGTGACTCTGCCTTCTCCACTTCTTTCCCAATCTTCCATTTCCTTCCTGTCCTCACTTCAATGCCGGCTGATGACACCTTGCAATCCCTGGAATCCCTATACTGTAGGGCTTCTCTGGTGGGTACCACCATCAATTCTTCCGTGAGGCCACTGAAGGGCAACTGCAGGATGTTATTCGTCCCATACAATGCAGTACTGGTAAGACTACCTGGAAGGCCCAGCCACTTCCGAAGAAAGCCACTGATCTTCCTTTCTAGGGATTCAACTGTTGTCATTGGGACTGCATAGGCCAGCAAGGGGCACAGGACTAGGGGCAGGATGGAATGCTGGTATATCTAAGCTTTAAATCTACCAGGCAGACCAGACTTGTCAACCTTCGTGAGCCAAGCTCCAAGTTATTTGATGGACTTCTGGATGGCGGCAGAGTCTTTCAGGCTGGAGTCAAAGAGCTTCCCCAAACTCTTAACAGGTTGCTCCATGATGGTTGGGATGACAGTTCCTGAGATGGAAAAACGGAATTTGTCAACCACTTTCCCCCTCTTCAGCACCATGGACATTGACTTGGAGGGCTTAAATCTCATCCTTGCCTAGGTGATGATTCTCTCAAGTCCTTGTAAGATCCACCTTCTCCCTGGGACCGATGTCGTTGTGATGGTAAGGTGATTGACATGCCCATCTCAACCGTCACACACACGCTACCCTCTTTCTCTCTGCTCTCTGAAGCAGAAGTCTCCAAACTCATCCTTTCCAAACACCCCACTACTTGTCCGCTTGATCCTATCCCCACTCACCTGCTTCAGGCCATTACTTCGTCAATTAATCCTGCACTCACCCACATCGTCAACACCTCTCTCCACACCAGGACTTTTCCCACAGCATTTAAGCAGGCTCGGGTAACTCCACTGCTTAAGAAACCCTCTCTGAACCCAGCACTTTTAGAAAACTACCGACCGGTGTCCATCCTACCTTTTATTGCTAAGACACTTGAGAGAGTAGTGTTCAACCAACTCTCTATGTTTCTTGCACAGAACAACCTCCTGGACAACAACCAATCTGGATTCAAAAGCGGCCACTCAACTGAGACTGCCCTGCTCTCGGTTACTGAAGCACTGAGACAGGCAAAAGCAGCTTCCAAATCCTCAGTACTCATCCTGCTGGATCTGTCTGCTGCTTTTGACACAGTTAACCACCAAATCCTCCTGTCAACTCTCATGAAGATGGGCATCTCAGGAACTGCTCTCCAGTGGTTCAAGTCTTACCTCTCAGGTAGGTCCTTCAGGGTGTCATGGAGAGGTGAAGTGTCTAAGTCACATCATATAGCTACTGGAGTTCCTCAGGGCTCAGTGCTTGGACCACTTCTCTTCTCCATCTACATGTCATCTCTAGGATCTGTCATCCAGAAACATGGCTTTTCCTATCACTGCTATGCTGATGACACTCAACTCTACTTCTCATTTCAACCAGATGATCCCACAGTTGGGGTTCGGATTGCTGCCTGCCTGACAGACATTTCTGCCTGGATGAAGGAACAACACCTTCAACTCAATCTGGCAAAGACAGAACTGCTTGTGGTCTCAGCCAACCCAGCACTTCAACATACTCTCTCCATTCAGCTCGGTTCATCAACCATAACTCCGTCTGGGACAGCCAGGAACAGGTTGTGATTGATGATCAGCTAAATTCACTGACCACATTACTGCAACAACCCGGTCCTGCAGATTTGCGCTATACAACATTAGGAAGATTAGACCCTTCCTATCAGAGCAGGCCACTCAACTCCTGGTCCAAGCTCTTGTACTCTCCAGACTGGACTACTGTAATTCTCTTCTAATGGGCCTTCCAGCATCCACTGTTAAACCCTTGCAGCTGATCCAGAATGCAGCGAGTGGTCTTCAACGAGCGAAGAGAGCACGTCATGCCTCTCTTCATCATTCTTCACTGGCTGCCGATGGCGATTCCCACCTGGTGGAATGAACTGCCTGTCTCAGTTCGAGCAGCCGAGTCTTTAGCCATTTTCAAAAAACATCTCAAGACACTTCTTTTCCAGCAGCACTTGACCAATAAAGAATAGCACTTATCACTCTATTCGTTTCTGTTTGTTATTTAATTAAAAATAAAAACTGTCCTGTGTGTTTTGTGTTAGATTCGTGAGACTTGTTACAGCGCTTGCATATTGTTGCCCTTGACTGGTCTTGGTTGCTTCTATTACTCTCATTTGTAAGTCACTTTGGATAAAAGCGTCTGCTAAATGACTAAATGTAAATGTAAATGTAAGGTCATCCATATAGGCTCTTATAGGGGCTGTCGTATGCCGGACTTGGTTAGATGAGACTTGGAGATCTCATCCTCCCCCCCTCTCGGGACCTCCTGAGGGTATCTCTCTGTAGGGCTTTCTTTAGCTTATTTGGGTTCTCTCTCACGAAAGACACAGGCTGGGGTGCTAACGGGTGCCGTCTTTCGAGCTGTCAACTGTCTCTCCAGTAGTCCACCAAACTGTTCTTGGTTGTTGTAGCTGACAATGGTAGGTCAGTTGTGTATGGTGTATACATGTATGTAATATTGGCGTGGTTTTAGGGGTTAATGTTTATTTTTTCCTTTGTATTTTTTTATTTAAATGTGATTTATTTGTGCACATGTATTAATTTAGTTAATTCTGGTGGTATTGGATTTTATTAGTTGTACTGATTGGTCATGTGACTCTTCCTGGGTTATTTAACCCGGAAGTATTAGTGTCAACAGAATGGCAAACATGAATTGAGATATGCATGGGCTCCTGATGATTCCACTGTTGGTTACAGGCAAACATGGTAAATGAGTTAATCTTATGTATTTCTTTATTTGATTTTGGGTCTTAATGGGTGTATGCAAAACCTGTGTTTGTTGTTTTTGTTTTACATTTTAGTTTTCACAGTGTCTCAAATGTATAAATAAAAGAGTACTAAAAGACATCAGTACTTCAGAAGCGTGGACTGTTTAATGACCAACGAGTAGCTACAGTTAAAACATCCTTCCGAGGTCTAATTCCATCCTTCCGAGTCTGTTTGGTGGTGATTCTCCGGCTTCTTCGCATGGGCTGCATCTTCTGGGATCTGCGTGCGGGTCGGCTGCTTCCTGCGGTGATAATAGATGGTGGTGATCGAAGCTATTGTTCTGAGGGGCACGACTCAGTCATACTATTCCTTCAAGTGCTGTTCGGCTGTGTCCTGTGATTCGGCGTGCAGCTTTGTGTCCTTCTCTCGCGGTTGACTGCTACGGTTTTTCGGCGTGCAGTTCTGTTATATAGACAATGGAGGATTTTTGTACACAGCCTTGATTCATCTGTGCATCAGCAGGTTAGATTGAGCAAACATTAAATACTATTGTTGGCAAATGATGGAGGGTTTTATAAGTTAAGTAAACGTGTTATAAGATAAAGATATCATGAAAAGAGAGAAATTTAAATAAGGGATAATTTTTCTTAAGTTTTATGAATTAAAATAGTGCTGAACATTATAATGTTGGTAAAATTGAATTCATTTTAAAAGGAAAATTAAGGTTATTTTAAGTTGCATTGTGATTCACTGTTATTTGTTAATATGTTGTATTTGTTTTGTTTTGTTTAAAGTGTAACTTCTAAGAGTAGAAATGTCAGTCCAGGGTGATTAAGCTGAACAAAATGATTTTCCACTACAAGAGCAAGCAGGTTTAATTGCTGAGATTAATATGCCAGAGATTGTGATCATGGAGGGTGTTGTGGGAGATCGCCATGCATCATGTACAACAGGCACAGAGAAATCTGAGGCAAGACTTAAAGAGCTTAATTCTGTTTTATTAAAGACGAATGAAACTAGAAAATCTTCCCGTGATAAACATTTAACACCAAAGATGCAAGAGTTAAAAGCGCAAGAACTGGCTAAAAAGAGAGGAAGTTTAAATCTGCATAGGAGAATTGGAAGATTTATGTTAGAGATGTTCGTTCAAAGTTAAAACATGAGTGCTCTGAGAGTGATCTGTGCGATATGATGGATGGGGTGGAGAAGCAAGAGTTTGAATTGAAAGAGTTTTATGACAACATGCAACATCAAGCACCACCAAGTCAAGAAATTAGGAGGAAAATTGATGCATGTTGCGCTGTAACGGCAGACTTGTTGAAAATAATGAGGGTCGTCTAGTGGAAGATGGCATGGAGTTTGATGCTGAGGCTGAGAGGGCAAGGCTACGCATGCTGCTGGACTGTGAGTATGCTAGGTCCATATATGGATCCACCGTTTCTAGAGCCACGGTCATTAGTAACCATTCTAACTCCCCATCAGAGTCAGCAAGCATTTCAGCAAAAGAGCGGAGACTGCTGTGTTGTTGGCTGCAAAGAAAGCTGAAGTGAAAATGGAGGCTGACATTGATGCACAAAGGCGGCAACTGTGTATATGCCTTATTAGACACTCCGAGTAGTCAGGCCATCGTTGATCAGGAAGTATGTGAAAGCTTGCAAGCATCAATGGAACCTGTCAAATTAAGGCTTTCCACTATGATGGGAAAAGACTCCATCGTGGAAAGTCAGAGAGTCAGTGGACTTAGAGTTCGAGGGTTATCCTCAGACAGTCCTATCTGCCTGCCACGTTTATACAAGAGACTTCATTCCATTTGAGCATGCACACATTCCCACCTATGAAACTGCTAAAAGGTGGAGACATCTAGAAGTGATTGCCAATGAGATGTTTGTCAGATGGATTGTGGAGTAGGTCTTTTGATTGGCTATGACTGCTCCAGAGCACTGGCACCTCGAGAGGTCATTACTGGTGGAGATGTAGAGCCTTATGCCATCAAGACTGACCTGGGCTGGAGCATCATAGGAGGAACTCCACAGTGTGTGAATGCTGAGGACATGATGGGTTTATGGCACCGCATGGCAGTCAAGGAACTTCCCTCTGTGACACCTGCCACTGTCATTAGAGCACTTGAGCTGGATTTTGTAGATACTCCAATTGGTGAAAAGGGCATATCACAGGAGGATGTTCAGTTTCTCCAGATTGTAAAGAGGGTGTCTATCAGAATGAATGTGGCCACCTTGAGATGCCCCTTCCTTTTAAGACGTGTCCCCATCTTCCAAATAACAAGAAGCTTGCATTAGGACGGCTGAAGCACCTAAGAGAAAACTGGACAAGAATCCTCAATTCAAACGTGATTATGTGCTATTCATGGAGGGTGTCTTCAGAGATGGTGATGCAGAAATAGCAACTGAGCAACCAGATATGGGAAATGTGTCGTATATTCCATATCAGGGTGTTTATAACCCTAAGAAACCAGATAAGATCAGGGTAGTCTTTGATTGTTCAGCTAAGTATGATTAGGTATTGCTTTGAATGACCACCTTGCCGTTTCCTTACAAATCCAGTCGCTGTTATGTGACATTGAGAAAATTTTTCATAGATTTCATGTCTTTCGAGAAGATCGGGACTATCTGCGTTTCCTGTGGTGGGCAAATGGAGATACTGATACAGAGCCCAGAGAATATCGTATGAAAGTACACCTCTTTGGAGCATCATCCTCTCCAGGTTGTGCCAATTATGGCTTGAAGTATCTTGCCATTATGAATGAGAGTGAGTATCATGGCGGACCTTGAGTGAACGCTGGCACAACTTGCTGCCGCTGCTGCTGCTCGTTAACTTACTTGTTCTGGTTTGTACCTTTTCTGCCGTCTTTACTGGCCATTAACGCTGTTCTAAAATCACAATGTGGACTGGTAGGACATACATTCTGCTTGTCTGTGTCTGGCTCTTCTTACTACCTGTTCACCTGCTAGTGACGGGTTTGCTTCAATATTCGGCCAGTGATCTGCTCCGGCTGCGCTGTCATCTGCCTGGACCTATGCCAGAGGCTCTCCACCTTCATCCGGACATCGCCTTCCAGCCTCGCCGAGATATATCCACAGAGGATCCGCCGGAACTTCCACCACAACAACTCAACAATAATTAAATCCATCTGGTCCAGCTTTCGTCGCCCTCGAAGTTCCACAAACCGGGCTGTCGACCACAGCGTGTTAGCCCGCCTAGCTCGGTCAGCTAGCACCACCACCAGCGGTGACAACACCGCACTCAACTTTGCTCTGCTCAACATCCGTTCACTGACAGACAAGGGACATCTTATCCAGGACCTTATCTCTGATAGTAAGCTAGACTTTCTTTGTTTAACTGAGACATGGCAACAGCCAAACGACTTTACACAACTGAATGAATCCACTCCTAGTGGGTTTGTTTACATCTGTCAACCCCGTGGCTCAGGCAGGGGAGGAGGTCTCGCGGTAATTTATCGCGAGAAGTGGAAAGTCTCTCCGGTGTCTGTTCCTGTTTTTAGCTCGTTTGAATCTGCAGTCTGTACATTATCTGGCCCCACTCCAACCGTCATTGCCACTGTATACTGCCCACCCAAATCAAACAGTGAATTTTTAAATGACTTTGTTGCCTTTTTTAATCATTTATCCTCTCTCTCATCAAACATAATACTGCTGGGTGATTTTAATATCCACATGGACAAAATCAATCTGCCTCTTACTAAAGACTTCTCCTCCTGTTTAGAGAACTTTGGTTGCCAGCAATATATTACTTTTCCCACACATACAAAAGGTCATACCTTGGACTTAATCTGTTGTTCTGGTTTAACTCCTTCTGACTTTACAGCTGTTGAACTTCCCGTAACTGATAATTTTCTTATCTCATTCACTGTGAAACTCACTCTCTCTGTCACTAAAGTACCACACCTTATCTCATTCAGAAATATAAAGAATATCAACCCTACCACACTCACTTCAAGTATCCACTCCTTCTTGCCCCCCAACACCAACAATTTATCCACCCCTGATGATCTGGTTTCTCACTACAACACTGGACTTCATAATATTCTTAATTCCCTTGCTCCATTAAAAACCAGATCTGTTTCATTTTCCGTCTCTGCCCGTGGTTCACCCCGTTCTTCGTCTCATGAAAGCCAAAGATCGGCAACTTGAACGTCTCTACAGACAAACTGGTCTCAGTATTCATAAAGAAATGTACTATAATCACTTTTTACATTATAAGGACTCCATTGCTAGCTCCAAAACCCAGTACTATTCCAGTATAATCATTGCTAATAAGGAAACTCCAAATCTCTCTTTTCTCTACTTAATAACTCCACTCAACCCCAGGACATTCTCCCCACACTTTTACACAACCAATTTCTGCAACTCCATTATGTCATATTTCACTGAAAAAATCAAAAATATTCACCAGAACCTTGAATTTATCCCTCACCGCAGCAACTCAGCTGATTACGACCCAACCATACATTCATTATCTTCTTTCCACCTTCCAACTATCTCTGAAATCACAGAACTAATTAGAACATCCAAGGCTTCTACTTGTCAACTAGACCCATTTCCCACACAACTTGTTAAAACCTATGCTCCGTCACTGGTTCCCCACATTTCTGCTATCATTCACTCCTCTCTCACCACTGGAACTGTTCCTACATCATTCAAAACTGCTGTCATTACTCCAATTTTGAAAAAACATGGTGCCAACCCATCCGACTTCAACAACTTCCGTCCTATATCAAATTTCAAAAATTCTTGAAAAAACTGTTGCTGCTCAAATCCATTTCCATCTATCCGATAATAACCTATATGAACAGTTCCAGTCTGGTTTTCGCCCTCTCCACAGCACTGAAACAGCACTAATTAAAATCACCAATGATCTCCTTATGGCAGCTGATTCTGGACTTCTTACCATTCTCATTCTTCTAGACTTAAGTTCAGCTTTTGATACCATCTGTCACACTATCCTCCTCAATAGGCTAGTTTCCATTGGCATCACCCAGACTCCGTTAGACTGGTTCACATCCTATCTATCTGGCCGCACTCAGTTTGTTCAATTAAAGTCTTTTAAATCCAGTCCCTCCATTGTCACTTCAGGTGTTCCCCAGGGCTCAGTCCTGGGGCCCTTACTTTTCATCATTTATCTTCTTCCCCTGGGCAATATTTTTCGCAAATTTAATATGCAATTCCACTGTTATGCTGATGACACGCAGCTCTACCTTTCGACCAAACCCTCATCCACTCTCCCACCAACTTCTATTACTGACTGCATTTCCGAAATAAAAACCTGGTTTACACAAAACTTTCTCAAATTAAATAGTAATAAAACTGAGGTTATACTCATTGGCACTAAATCCACTTTATCGAAAGCCAATAGTTTTCTCTCACTATTGATAACTCCTCAGTTTCACCCTCCCCCCAGGTAAAGAGTCTGGGTGTCATCCTTGATAGCACATTATCTTTTCATTCTCACATTAATAACATTACCCTGTCTGCCTACTTCCATCCACGAAACATTAATCGCATCCGCCCCTCCCTTACTCCCCACACTACAGCTGTCCATAGTCTTGTCACTTCCCGTTTGGACTACTGCAACTCTCTTCTTTTCGGTCTACCTCAAAAATCTCTTCATAAACTTCAACTGGTCCAGAATGCAGCTGCCCGCATAATAACCCGAACCCCCTCCATTCACCACATCACTCCTGTTCTCCAACAGCTTCACTGGCTCCGGTCAAATTCTGCATTCAATTCAAAATTCTTCTCTTAACATTTAAAGCGATCCACAGCCTATCACCCCCATATTTGACTAATCTTCTTCAGGTTCAAACCCTACCCGCTCTCTTAGATCTTCTTCCTCCTTACACCTGTTTGTTCCCCTGTCCGTCTCACTACTATGGGGAGCAGAGCTTTCAGCCGCTCTGCTCCCCGACTTTGGATTTCACTACCATCGCAACTCAGAAACATTGATTCATTCTCTCACTTCAAATCGCAACTCAAAACACATCTGTTTAAAATTGCCTATTCTACTTAATGTCACATGCTTTTAGTTGTTCTTCTTTTTTTACCTTTATTTATGTATTATTGTATCTTTATGCGGTGTCCTTGAGTGCCAAGAAAGGCGCCTTAAAATAAAATGTATTATTATTATTATTATAGTATCTTTTGGCTGCTAGTTTCATCAGAAATCATTTCTATGTAGATGATGGCCTTATAAGCCTGGAATCTGTTGAGGTGGCAATCAAGTTGGTGAAGAAGCTCAAGCTGTGTGTGCTAAAGGAAAGCTGCATCTTCACAAATTTATTTGTAACAATAGAGAAGTGCTGGAGTCAATTAGCATGGGTGATCGTGCTGCTGAAAGAAGAACGTTGATTTCCATCATGACTATCTTCCTGTACAAAATGTCTTGGGGTTAGGTGGGATGTGGAGAGTGATGCCTTCACCTTTAATGTTGCGTTTGATGAGAAACCCTCTACACGTGGAATTCTCTCCATGGTGGCTTCAGTTTACGATCCTTTGGGGTTCTTGGCTCCATTTGTTATATCTGGAAAGAAGGTGCTGCAGGAGATGTGCCATAAGGGCATTGGTTGGGATGAACCACTACTTATTGAGTTGAGGCCAAGGTGGGAGAGTTGGCTGAAGGATCTGTCCAATCTAGGAAAGATACAGATCCCAAGATGCTTTGTGCCTCCGAACTTTGGAAAGATTCTGAGAACTGAATTGCATCATTTTTCTGATGCTAGCAGTCAAGGTTCTGGTCAGTGCTCCTACATCAGATTGGTGAGTGAAAGCCAGGTACATTGTGCTTTGGTCATGGGAAAAGCAAGAGTTGCCCTATAAAAGTCGTCACTATACCAAGATTAGAGTTAACTACAGCAGTTATTTCTGCTGCTGTGAGTAGTATACTGAAGGAAGAACTGACACTCAAAGTTGAATATTTTGGACAGATTCACAAGTGGTTCTTGGTTATATCAATGATGAAGCTAGAAGGTTTCATGTTGTTGTTGCTAACCGTGTCCAGAAAATCCGGAGACCACCGATCCAAGACAATGGTACTACATCAACACAGGAGAGAATCCCGCTGACCATGCCTCGAGGGGCCTTACTGATTAATTCAGACTGGCTCAGGGCCCAGATTCCTCTGGGAAGAGGAGGTAGTTGCTAAACAAGGAATGTTAGAGCTGTTGGTGGGAGATCCTGAGGTCAAGGCCGTCCAAGTATTGAGGACCGAGATTATAATGCAATTGGATTTTCAACAGCAATTATCGCGATTCTCAAAATGGACTACAGCTGTGAATGTTATTGCCCGGATTCAAAGACTAGCAAGAAAGAGTAAGACACCAGAACCTTTAACTGTAGAGGAAAGAAGGATGGCTTCATTCACTCTCATTCAGCTTGCACAACAGGATGCCTTTAAAGAAGAGTTGTATGTACTCAGTAAGGAATCTGGGAGGCTGCTTTCTAACCATCCTCTGTATCAGCTAGATCCATTCATGCAAGATGGCATAATGAGGGTGGGAGGATGATTGAGGAGGGCATCTGCATCTCTTGAATTGCGGAATCCAGCAACCCTTCCAAGCAATGGTGTCATCACATCCCTTATTCTCGCTCAAGATCATCAAAATTCAACATCAAGGCAGGGGCAGACTCTGAATGAACTGCGAGCCAATAGCTTTTGGATTATCGGTGGCAGCAAGGTAGTAGCCCATTACATACGGCAGTGTGTTCCTTGTAGGAGAGCTTGTAGGCCACCAGAACAACAACGGATGGCGGATTTGCCTCGCGATCGTCACGTATCCCTCTCCGCCATTTACTTATTGTGGCATGGACTGTTTGGTCCCTTTTACACCAAGCAAGGTCGCAAGGTATATAAACGATATGGTCTCCTTCTCACCTGTCTTTGTTCCAGAGCTGTCCATGTAGAGATGTTGGAAGATATGACAACTGATGCATTCATCAATGCTTTACGATGTTTTATAGCCATTCGTGGAGCTGTTAGACACATCAGATCAGACCAAGGATCTAACTTCATAGGGGCAAAGAGTGAGTTGAAGAATGCCTTAAAAGAAGTGAGTGAAGAAAGAGTGACAGCATATCTGGCGACTAATCAGTGTGATTTTTGTCTGAATACACCTAGTTCAAGTCATGCTGGAGGTGTTTGGGAGCAGATTCGAACTGTAAGGAGTGTAATGGGATCCGTTTGGCACAAAATGCTGGGAGACTAAGTGATGCTTCTTTACGTACATTCTTCTATGAAGCTATGTCTATAGTTAACAACCGTCCATTGACAGTAGATGGTCTCAGTGATCCCACAAGTCTAGAGCCTTTAACCTAACCACCTGCTAACCATGAAGTCATCTGTCCCACTTCCTCCGCCAGGTGTGCATTTGTCAAGGAAGATCTTTATGCGAAGAGATGATGGCAGCAAGTACAGTTTTTGAGTGAACAGTTTTGGAGCAGATGGAGGATAGAATATCTTGCTAACATCTCCCTCAGGCAAGGTGGCACACACCAAGACGGAATGTGCAAATAGGTGATATTGTCATTGTGAAGGAAGGGAAGTTCCCGAAATTAATGGAGGTTGGCTAGGGTTCTGGAAGTTTACAAGGACCATGATGGTTATAATTCAAATAAAAGTTAAAATTCAGATGGGAGATCAGAAGTTGGGAAAAAGGGGTGAACGCCTCACTAAACCCTCTATAGTTGAGCGGCCAATCCAAAAGCTGGTAGTTCTTGTAGCAAAAATTGAAACAATCACCCTATCATGTTGAATGTCTGATTCAAAAGCTGGTAGCTCTTGTAGGAAAAATAATAATTAAACAATCACCCTATCATGTTAGTAGAATGGAGTTAAAATGGTATTAGTTGGTATTCTGTGATCATGATCAATTTCATATGCTGAATAAACTTATTTTATTTTTCAGAATGTGGAATTTTAAATTATGGGGTTTATATCGTTGTTTGATTTTACGTATTGTGATGGCTGGAAATGACACTTTGTATTTGTATGTTTCAAGTAAATCAAGGGTCATTTGGTGGGAGTGTAGATGACAATGGTAGGTCAGCTGTGTATGGTGTATACATGTATGTAATATTGGCGGGGTTTTAGGGGTTAATGTTTATTTTATAGTTTTTATTTTTATTTAAATGTGATTTATTTGTGCACATGTGTTAATTTAGTTAATTCTGGTGGTATTGGATTTTATTAGTTGTACTGATTGGTCATGTGACTCTTCCTGGGTTATTTAACCCGAAGTATTAGTGTCAACAGAATGGCAAACATGAATTGAGATATGCATGGGCTCCTGATGATTCTACTGTTGGTTACAGGCAAACACGGTAAATGAGTTAATCTTATGTATTTCTTTATTTGATTTTGGGTCTTTATGGGTGTATGTAAAACCTGTTTTTGTTTTTGTTTTACATTTTAGTTTTCACGGTGTCTCAAATGTATAAATAAAAGAGTACTAAAAGACATCAGTATTTCAGAAGCGTGGACTGTTTAATGACCAACGAGTAGCTACAGTTGTCACCTAGTATAAATCCATTTTAATAGTTTTAATAATTTTTTTTTTAACCTAGACCCATACATTTTGTTAATAATCGATTTATCCTGTTAAAATGGTATATTTGCTCAGTCTGAACATGTTAAACAATGATTGTTAAATGAAACATGGTGATGATAAATAAATAAAAAATTTAAAAAAAAATGTTTTTCATCAAAAAGCTAGAAGTCCATCCTTTTTAATATGTAGTTGGTTTATGTCTTTTAAAAAAAAACCAAAAAAACAAGCAACGCATGTCACATGCAGCATATGACATCAGAGGCCTGTTGCATGAAGCTAGCTGAACAAACTCTGAGTTTCAGGGTAGGTTTAGAGTTGACAAATCCAGCTAAATCTAACCTGGTTTAGATCAAGTTCAATTGTTTCTCAAAGCTTGGTATAAACTTTCTCTGTAGACTCAGGTTTAATCCTAGTTTGCAATTAACACTGAAGCGCGTGCACCTGAAAGTGTGACACGTGCGGCAAACAGTCAATCACAGTGTCTGTCCGATTCACTTCTCTTCTGAAGATTGAGAGATCGTTCTGAAAATTATAATGAAATTAAATGTGTTTAAAGAACACTTCTGCTGTAGCGTAAATTTAAGAAGGCAGCTGAAAGAATGTGACTATATCAGTGCATGATGTGAATCAAAGAAATATGCCTAATAATTATAGGTTCACAAAGAGCTCAAATAAATACACGTTGTTTAAAAGAATTATCAATGCATGTATTATATTTATATTAATATTTGGCTACTTGTCATATGAATATATTATGTGAATTAAAAGTAATTATAATTCATATAATATAAATATTATATTTCTCTCTAAAAATTCTTCATCTCTCTGCACTGGCTGCCACTTGATGCCCGCATCAAGTTCAAGGCCTTGACACTCGCTTATGGATCCACCACAGGCTCGGCACCAGCATATTTCGACTCGCTCCTACGAGTCTACACCCTACCAGAAGCCTTCGCTCAGGTAAGGGCGTAGGCTTATGGTACCATCACAGAGAGGCATGAAATCCTCTCCAGAACTTTTCATTCACCGTTCCTGGCTGGTGGAACAATCTTCCTACCTCCATCCGGATGGCAGAATCACTGTCAGACAGCTAAAAACTCATCTCTTCCGTGAACACTTATCATAAGAAAAAAAAAAAAAAAAACCTCTTCTCTTTTATTCCTTCCTATTCTAGCTTAAGCTTATTCTATGTGATATCCAAAGCTTGGTATTTAAGGCACTTTTTGCGTATTGCGCCTATTCATGACCGATCGCTTCCTGTACTCCTATGTTGTAAGTCGCTTTGGATAAAAGCGTCTGCTAAATGCCTAAAAAAAATATATATATGATAAATAATTTGCACCAAAAGATGAGCAATTTTGTCTCAAAAGTTTTTTCACTATAAACTACTTTAATTTGTTATGAGAGATACAGGGGGTGTGAGTTTTACTTGCAGCTGATTGGTCCAGTTTGAGTTTGTGATCTCTAACCCAGAATAAAACCTGCTCCAGAGCAGGTTAGCTGTGTAGTGTAAGTTACCATGGTGATTAACACTGCTAAAAACCAATCCACCTTCTTGAGCCTGAAAAACCAGAGTTTGCTCAAACTAAACTTACCTGGGTAGCAACTGAAACCAGCTTTGTGCAACAGGCCACAGGGGTCAAGACGATTGCCGGTAAGAATCGCGTTCCCGTACGGGATTCTGTTCCGGCCCGAATCGCGTTCGCGGGGGCACCGCAGCACGATTGAAAGAGGCACTTTCACTTTCAAAGGGGCAGGGGCTCAAGACGAGACGAGAAGATATATCGCATTTAGGCTAAAAACAGGCTCTGCATCTTGCAGTACATTTAAACAAGGAAATATAGCGATTTGGCACTAAAGATTGATGGCGCAGAGAAAACGTTCAGTACACAGCTAAATGGCATGACAAACTAATTTTTTTTTTATTTGGCGTTTACTGTGTTTTGGAAAAGAGCTCTTCATATATGTGATGTGATCTGGGAAAACCCGTCGGATGTCGAGCTGGAACATTTTCAGCTAGGTCAAATAATAGGTTTGTCAAAATAGTTTTTTCATAAAATTATTTTATAACGTCTTGTCTATCATTTCTTGGTAAAATTCACTGTATTTAGTGCAGAAAATAGCAATTTGTAGCGGCAAGCAGAAAAGACTGCGTCTTTCTCAATGTTTTAGAACACAGTGAAAAAAAAAAGAAGAAAAAAACGGCCATTACGGTTTTAACACCACAAAGACAGTTCACCCATCAAAGTAAACCCCATTAGATGTAGAATAAAGGTGTATCAAAGCACATTTCCTGCTAGTCCTATGAAAACTACAACATATCGTATCGTGAAATGGCGGAGCACAAGAGAACAACAGAGTCTGAAGTAACTGATCGCTTTTATGATCTTGTTAGCCTCAATCAGCTTAATCCTGGTGATGTCAATGCCCTAAACGATATTATAATGTATTATTTCACATCCAGAGATAAATGATCGGATGACGGAGAAGTTACTGAAGAGGAGTCAGTTATGCTGCAGATGTGCTGTGATTGCTATTCTTGTACACTAGTGCGATCTGAACGGGTGATCAAAGTTCATAGACTGCCCATGATAAACAAAGTTGCTGTTCTCTAAAGTCAAATTTTTTTTTTTAGATAAAAACAATTCTGGAAATGTTTTAAAAGGGGAAAAAAATACAGATTTGCCATTTGTGATGCAGCAGTAAGCTATAATGCACATGTTCTTTTTTATATTTATTAGAGGTTGAATTAAACTCAAATACTGCCAAACTGCCTACTTCCGAATAGGATGATGTCTCGCCTACTTCATAAAATGTATTAAAATTGTGGAAATAAATGGTTCAGACCACTCAAACCATATGGAAATGGAGGCACTCTTGTATGGTCAGTATTGGAGCTTGGGTGTCATCTAGTGAAACCGTTTGGTACTGCGCCCAAACAAAATCGGACTGAAAGCAAATTTTTTTATACATCAACCTAAAACTTGGTGTGGCGAGGTGGACGAACGAGCGACATGGGAGGAGCGAGTGGAGACCGGTGCATGACTGATAATGAGCGTCACCTGTGGCGAGGCACACCGTTCTCAAAGTCCTCTCATGAGGGAGCTCGGAGGCACATAAGGACGAGCGACACCAGTGAAGGGCGAGAGAGGACCAGGCCTGGAGTTTACATCGTGTTTTATTTATGATTTGTTATGTGTGTGCGGGCAGTTGTCCGTGAGGTGCTGCCCGCATTATTTTCGGTTTTTTTATTCATTTGATTAAAGTCTTTTTAAATGTTCGCCGGTTCACACCTCCTTTCTTCCCATATCAACGAACAGCATTACATTGGTGCCGAAAATCCGGGAGGAAGGAGGGACATGCTGTCGAAGAGCCCTCGCTGTTGAGGGGGATCGCGGTGCTGAGGAGTTTGGGCAGCACGGATGAAGAAAGACCGCGAGTGGCTGCCCGAGGCGATGGTGCTAGAGCGATTGAAGATCGGTGGGATTGAGAGACCCTGGGTCGAGGTGGGGTGGCAGCCGTTCTGGAGTTCGCCGTGGGCCGGAGCCTGCTGCCATCCGCCATGATGGGGAGGTGCAGGGAGCGCGGGACTCGCTGCCGGCTGCCTTCAATCGGAGGAGCCACCGCTGGCCGCCACGGGGCGGAGGAGGATCGAGCCATCCATCGAGTGTCCAGTACCATAGCATGGTACCGCAAGGAATAGCCTCTTGGCTGGCTGAGGACCGAGCGGCAGTGTGTCCAGGAACCGGACCACAATTTTTTTTTTTTTGCTCCTCTCTCCATCCTCTCTCGTCCTGTCGATCTCTGTCTCCCATTTCTCTCGTCTCGTCTGCCCATACCCCAGACGCGGGAAACGAAGAGATTGGGCCTCCGGGGGGAGAGTAGGCGCCATCTCCGGTGTACCCCCTAGTGCGAGGGGCGATGGGGATATGTGGCGAGGAGCACGGAGGCACATAAGGACGAGCAACACCAGTGAAGGGTGACCAGGCCTGGAGTCTACGTTGTGTTTTATTTACGTTTTATGTGTGAGCGGGCAGTTGTCCGTGAGGGGCTGCCCGCGTTATTTTCGTTTTGTTTATTCATTTGATTAAAGTCTTTTTAAATGTTCGCCGGTTCCCGCCTCCTTCCTTCCCATATCAACGAACAGCGTTACACTTGGAGCACAACTTGTTCATTTATTCTGGCTTTAATTGTTGTAGTTTTAGAATAAAGAATATTTTGTAAAATAGACATTATTATAAAATATTATATAAAATATTATTATAAAATATATATTTTTACATTTTCATAAACTTAAACTTTTATAATTTTTTTACATTTTACTTTTATAATTTCTTTGACTTCTACAATAATCTGCCAAGTATCTTCTTTAAAACAAGACCAACCGTAGGTCTATATTCCAAAGCATTCTTGAGTTACAGCCATTTAAGTTTGGATTAAGTATGTGGAAAAAACAGGTTTAAAAACTGTCACCCCATGTTTCTCAAAATTCCATTCCTAAAAATCATAGCGATCAGCCAACTTCAGATAACCATAACTTTTGTTTCAGACAAGCCATGAAATAAATGAAAATATATTTTCGTGAGACGTGTGTGTGTGTCTGTGTGTGTAACATTAATATTATTTTGATGAAAGTTTAAAATTAGATATAGTATATATTTAAGAGACGAGAATCTGCTGATTCAAATCAAATAAAAAATGTTCAAAAAAGTCAATTTTTTGATTTATTAAATCTTTATTTTGACATTGCATCAAACATAACACAAGTTTTACTTGGACATACGCTCTTTTCAACGATACTAGACATTCTACAAATAACATCAAAATATTTTTTCGGTAAAATAAGTTAAAAAGATAATAATTTACTTTAAAATACTGATGGTTCAGATTTTCCTTCAGACAGGCAGTATATTGATGAGCTTTAAAGAAAAACTCAACATTAACTGATTAACATGGCAGGAAGTAATTGTTGTTCAGAACACGGAACAGCTTGCTGTTGTAGGAGCCAAACTCGAACATCTTCGATCCACTGAAGAGATAGTTGAAACCTAAAAATTATCATGAAAAACGGAGTTAGATGGGATTTTATTTTAGATTTACTCGTGTTACATGTTGTAAAACACTTACCTTTGTGCTGGAAGGCTGCGGTCACCTTCCCAGTCATTCCAGGGAAAACAGCTTCCACCGGTTTAGGATAACCTTTCTCCATTCTGCGTTTTTCCTCATCATAACTGCACAAAATAAATTCTTGTTACTTGAAGATTCTTGATAAAGATGACCAGACTAACTCTTTTTAGACTGATTCACTGACCTATAAACCTGTTTTTTAACAAAAAACAGGATTTTGTAGCTGCTCTCGTCGTAGAGGACTGCGTCGATTTTCTTCACTTTTTCGGGCAAACCGAACATGCTGAGACTCTTGGGATAACCCTGTGCCATATCATAGCCATAGAGAGCCCAGACCTTTCCACCTGAGGTGTGAAAACATTTTCAAATTATAATTCATTTCTCATATGACATAGTTATCCTCATTCTAAAAAATAAAGTTTCTTTATTGGCATCTATGGTTCCATGAAGAATGTTCTTTATAGTGGAAAAAGGTATTAAAATGGTTATTTTCAGTGAAAGGTTCAGTGAAAGGTTCTTCTATGGCACCCCCTTTTGGCACCTTTATTTTTAAGAGTGTTTCGGTTTGGTTTTTACCTTTGATAAGGAAGACTTTGTCCTCCAATGGACTCTCAAATGCTGCATCGATATGTTCTGGAATCTCAGGCCAGAAGCTTTTAATGAGATGTTGTTCAACGGTTGTGCTCAGGGGATAACTGCGCCAGAAGAAGCTGTGAATAAAGCCAGTGGGTCAGATCCAGTTTGTCATAAGTATCATAAGCGTCATAAATATCATAAGCTCACGTTAACAACTATAAGCATTTCTGTCTCTGTTTACCTGCCCTTGAAGAAGATAATTTCTCCGCGGAGCATGGTTACAGCGTCCAGGACCAGATTGGGATCGCATGTGTTTGGGGTAACTGGTGGTGTGGGTTTTGGATCACCTGGGTTGATATCAGTGTTTGGGCCTGTTCGATCAAAAAAAAGTCTAAACATTAGATACGTCACTTTCAGGGTCTTTTGAACCATCATCAGTGTATGCAATTTGTAATATCCTACCATAAAGAGACTGGATTCCGTTGACATCATCTTGAGGGAGGGAAAAGGTATCAACATCTCTGTAAACGTAGGTAGGATACATCAGTGCACCTGGATCCTGGGAATGTTCAAGCCCTAGAGAGTGTCCGAACTCATGGGCAGCAACCAGGAACAAATTGTAGCCTGTGGAATAAGTGGGATTGTAAATACAGCTGGTCTTTAATTTGTACAAAGTGGAGACTTTTCCAAATAAACCCTAACCTTGAGGAGATCTGTAAAAGAACGTCTCGTCATCGTCAAAATGGGCATCACCACCGATGCCCTCAAATGGAGGAAACGCATGAGCCAGAAAACCATTTGGTCCATCAAAGGGGTAGCCATCACGATGATCTGGAAAGAAGAGGAGATTTATTTTATAAGCATCCTTTAAAAATACTTGTAAAAAATTAAACATTTACTGTGAGCAGCTGATAAAACATTAAAATGTATATATAAGTACTAAGGAACATTTGTTGACCATAACTGCCATATTTGACATTTAAATGTCATAAATGTTTTCAATTATTGTTCAACATTTCCTTATTTTATTTATTTTTCAGTATCAATAATATATAAAAAAATATTCATGATGCAAAAAAATCCTGTTTTTAAGTATTGTATTTTTATATAATTTTAAAGTTTAAATCTTTCAAAAAAATCCCTAAAACAAGATGTGCAAATATTACTGTGCAACATTTTATTCACATCCACATTTAATCCATTATTTTTAGGCATGTTTGCTACAAAACAAATCCCACTTTTTCTCATGTATCATCTTGATAAAGATTAGTTTAAAAAAAAAACCTGACCTCCAACAACAAAGGAGATCATGATGTCAGCTGTGCCGCTGTAGATACGGGTGAATCTCAGAGGAGTCACATCTGCCCACACCTGCAGGGCCTTTTTGATGGATTCATCCACCTCTGCTTCTGACATGTCAGGGGTGTAGTTCTCAATCCTGGCAAAAAAATAAAATGTAAATGTAACATAAAATAAAAGTCATTTTTAAATGGTTTTGTCTTTAATTCTGCAGGTCTTACCTGTAGGTCAGATCATGTTTTTTCCACTTGTAGTCCCCTGCAAAAGTGGAGTACGCCGCAACATCTGGAACCCCGCAGCGTGGCTTCTTCATCACATTCAGTGTCTCTTCATCCAGCTTCCCTGTCATTTTGAGTCCAAAAAACTGCTGCATCTCTTTCAACCTCAGACTCATGGCACTGGAGCGCCTTTCAGTATTAGAAGAGGTCTGCTGTGGCAGGCCATACAATCTAGCCAGGTAATTCTGAAAAAAAAAGATTAAAATAAATCAAATTTGTTTGCAAACTGTATCTAATGGAGATGCCAAACTAGTTAACAGTACAGTCAGTGTGCAAATTACCTCAGCAATACTCTCTCCATCTTCAGCAGCAGGTGGCACTATTGGGCTGGTGTAACCAGAAACCACCAAAGCGATAAGAACCCACAGCTTGTAGTAGCTCTTCATGTTGCTTCTCATTCAAGAAACTGATGTTGTCTGTGTTTTTCTCCCCTCTTAAATACACCACAGAAGGACTGATTGTGCAATATGAGATTGAGTCACATATCGCACCTTACGCCACAGGAAAGGAAATCAGGGAATGACAAACCACCAAACACAGATGTTTTTAGCAATAGATTCTTCTTAACACTGAAATCATTTATAGAGGAAATATTTCAATGCCTATATTAAATCTCCTTGCGTCATTTATATAAAAAGTATTTATACGAAGAGAAGTCAACTCTTGGCCAATCCAGGGACCCCCTAATATATATTAAAGGTGTTGTGAACTGGCTTTTTAAAAAATTTTATACTGTTGTCTGAGGTCAACTTATGACGTTCACATGGTTTTTACATTCAAAAACATCATAATGAATAAGTAATAGGCAATTTTCTAACCTGGTTTTGAGGCTCTCTCCTGAACGTTTTGACGGGTGTGCCGCACTGTAGACTTGGAAATAAACGCCCACAGCTAGGATTGGATAAGATTTGCATATTTATTGAGCTTCGACTCCCCTGTCAGTTCACGTGAGGGATTGCTTTAAAAGCGGCAACCGGAATGATTCTCTGACAGGGCTCTCAAAACGTATTTAGCAAACAAACACAATGATTTATCTCTCATTCACCCGACTGATTGGAATATTATTTTTTATTACTTGGCCCGCCAGAATGGTGGATATAAGCGCAAACCACACACACACACACGTGCGCGCGCGCTCTACAAATATCAAGTGAAGAGAGTGCACCATTCCTGTCGGATCCAATATAGAAGGAACAGCACTGTTTTAGTCTCAATATGTCTGCAAATCCAGTATCGACATGTGTCTTGTTTACAAATGATTCCGCAGTGAAATGAAGCAAACATACCCACAATGTCTTACTCACGTGAGGTGGAACTTCATTAAAAATGTATTCAAAATATTAGAATCCAAAGGAAACTTATGCAGCGACTGTGCTTCCACAACCAGGCCATGCACAATATCTTACTATCTTCAGCAAGTTTAATGCTCGGTAGTGCGATCCGTTTAGCTCCACGAGTCAGTGGGCGGGGCTACAGAAGCAGGCATACACATTTATCTGTTGACGCAGCGTTGCACCGTTCTATTACGTCATTGATCAATATATATTTGAGAGCTCTCGTTTTCTGGAGCCTGGAGTCAATAAAAGTAGTTGCCCGCCCTCTTGCACGACCTCCTCTGTATACATGAAGTATAGCTGTATAGGCCTTCCCTGTACGTCACCTAGCAGAACCAGCACCGCGTCAGACACGCTTCTAGTGTGCAAAGACATGGAAAACGCCACGCAACAGAAACGCCACGCTCACGACACACATGCAGTGTGTCGCCGGCCTTAAAGGATTAGTTCACTTTTAAAAAAACTTTTGCTGATAGTTTACTCACCCCCATGTTATTCAAGATGTCCATGTCTTTCTTTCTTCAGTCGAAAAAAAATTAAGGCTTTTGATGCAAACATTTCTCCTTATAATGGAGGCAATGGACACAAAACGGTTACAGGTCTGAATGACAGTTTCAGAGCAGCTTCAAAGGGCTTTAAACCATACCAGACGATGAATAAGGGTCTTATCTAGCCAAACGATCAGTTTCTGCGAGAAACCGAGCAGTATTTATGCTATTATTTTACCTCTTATTAGACGAGCGTGATCATCTCTGAGCTCCGCCACAACTTCCGCCAAGTGAGGTCAAATACGAGCGTGGTCATAGATGTATATCGATCGTAGATGCCTCATTCTACTGATCCGTGCAGGCGCTAATGAGGCATCTACGTATACATCTATGACCACGCTCGTATTTGACCTCACTTGGCGGAAGTTATGGCGGAGCTCAAACATGATCACGTTTGTCTGATAAGAGGTCAAATAATAGCATAAATACTGCTCGGTTTCTCTCAGAAACTGATCGTTAGAGAAATTATATACTGTATAGATATACTGTATTGGTTTGCAAAGAGTATAAAAAGCATTATCTTCATTCATTCTAAGAATTTGCAATTTTATAAAACTTACAGAGAAACTGAAAAAAGACTGTAAATACATTTTCACACAATTGTGAAACAATGGTTGTGAGGAGTCTTACAAAAATGTTCTATAACTCTTGCATAGTAACTGCAACTGCAATAACCGTGGTATTTGTGGTAAGAACATTGAAAGTACAGATAAAACTATATATGGCTTCTCATAACCATGGTTAGATCAATGTATTCATGCTTTCTATAAACTGTAAAATGTGTGATCTGGCATCATTTAAAAACTAAAATCTCCATGTGTGTCCCTTTTACTTTATTTAGGATGAATACAAATTTGCAAAGTAAGTAATTTACCATACATTAACAAGCAGTCCATTATTTTGTTGGTGTATTTATTACAAAAATAAAAATGTTCATGGATCATCTTGAATAGGGGAAGCCCAGTGTGCTCAAAACATCCTCTTTTTCCTTTAGTGTTGTAATGAGATGTGTGATATGTGCAGATGGGTAATGACAGCTATGTGTTAGTCATTTGTGAAGTAGGCCAGAATAGACTGGTTTAAAACTATGTCTTGACAGGATTTCTGCCTATTAAGACAACACTCAATTTCGTGAGGGAGTATTGTATTTATTTGAAATAAAGATTATTATTGGTGATTTGAGAAGCTTCTTCAATTCATTATGGTAAAATATAACATATATGTATGTTTTTCTAAGCTTACACACCATTAGAACCAAAAACATCAAGCTAGATCGTTATTTTAGTTTAATTTTAGTACATTAGCATTTGTATTTTATCATTGGCAGTTTAGAACTTTGCTCTCTTTGCAGGTTCATCATGTACTAAAACTAAACTTAAAGGGTTAGTTCAACCAAAAATGTAAATTATCCCATGATTTACTCACCCTCAAGTAATCCTAGGTGTATATGACATTCTTCTTTCAGACAAATAAAAGTTGAGTTATATTAAAAAAGTCCTGACTCTTCCAAGCTTTATAATGGCATTGGCTGTTGCTCTGCTTTTGAAGTCCATAAAAGAGCATATGTCCGTCAAATATCGTGCTCCACACATTTAAAACTTTATTGAGTAAAGTTTTGGCCGGAACTTTCCTTCAAAAAGTTTTAAATATGGATATTTTTCTTACCCCAACACAACGATTTGCTTCAGAAGGCCTTTATTAACCCCTCGGAGCCATGTGGAGCACATTATTTGATGGACAGATGCATTTTTTTGTCGACTTCAAAAACAGCAACAGTCAATGCCATTATAAAGCTTGGAAGAGCCGCAGGACTTTTTTAATATAACTCAACTTTTATTCGTCTGAAAGAAGAATGTCATATACACCTAGGATGACTTAAGGGTGAATAAATCATGGGCTAATTTTTATTTTTGGGTGAACTATCCCTTTAATTTAAAATTGTATTTAATTTAACCTAAATTTCACTTAAACTATATTACTGATTTGCCTGCATTGACACTATATTATAATTTAAATTAGCTGATAACATCACTGTTTTCTCCAGACGGCCGAACAGCCGAATCAAATTCTGTTGTATTATTTTCCTGTTAACACCGTGAAGCTGCTTTGAAACAATTGGACTGGTAAAAAGCACTATATAAATAAAGGTGATTTGACTTGACTTGACTTGACTTAATGAACTAGATTGATGTACAAAACTACATAAGGCTGTTTAGAATGTTATTGGTTCTAATGGACTCTATTTTAAAGCGTTAGTTAGATTCCAAATTACAGAACAACATACAGCATGCACTAATTAAAGAAAGAACATGCTGTATTTTGGGGGGAAGTTGGATTCAGACATGCAAACCGCTACATTAAACCAAATGTGTACACATACACACTTTCATCATCACTCAAACGCCGCTGAAGCAATTTATTTCAAAATAATTTAATGGGAAATCTAAATAACTAGGAATCATGCAACAGGAAACCAACAAGCCAGATAAGGAGGAACAAAATAATTCACAGTTTGGTTCCCATTACCATAGATGGTGTGTCTTCTGTTATTTCTCAGCACTGAAGCCATGTGTTTGCTGCCATTCTCGTAGTTACTTGACTGATCCCAGGGTCAAATTCCAGTTCATAGTACATACTAGAATGGCAGCTAATAGTCCCTTTTCACATTTCTGGGTTTCTCAGAGCAGAAGTCATCATAGTTGGGTTAACTTTTATAGTGAATGAGAGTATACACTAAATATATTTTTGTCCCCATTTGCTCAAATAGCAAAAGAAAAACTCCACAATAATGATTTCTATCAAAAACAAGGAAAAAATAGAGTAAGATTGATAGGGGCAGTGAAAAGAAAGAAATTACAGTTTTTTACACAACTGCTTACACACAAAATCCTTATTTATCACACAATTTCTGAAACCTGACACTCAAACACCAGAACCACACAAGAAATCTGCAAAGCCATACACTAATTCTCAGCCTCTGACTCAGTTTTGTTGCATGCTACTGTATATAACACTAGTGTTTGGCCTAATAAATATTTCCTGTTTCTACACTGCATTTGTTAAGTGTACTTGTTACCCCAGTGAGCAAAATACTTTCACTGTAGAACATTGTATTGAAATGTAGATATAAGCCTATGAAAGACCAAAGAGCTTTAGATTTAGAGCAACAGTTTTTACATGGTATATCCAAAAATGTACTATTATGAAAGAACTGTTTGCCATTTGATGCAAAGGCTTCATTCTGACATGTGTTTGTGGCGTTTTGAACGCAGTGTTACATTTTGAAGGAGATGTGAGGCATTTTGCATTTTGTTTGTGCAGTGAATTGTAAATTGTGTGTAGAGTTTTGAAAACGTGTAAACGGTTGAAAAAAAAATAATTTTTACCATCGCTCCCATAGATACTGTATTCGAAACACCCTCACAGCAGCGGTAACTTTTTTTTTGTAATTTGATGCTAAAGTAATATGATACAAAGTGTTAGTGTTATGTACGTACAAAAAACTTTATCCACCCCTCTCAAACCGATAACAATTTCATCCGGTTTGGGCATTTTTTTCCGATTGAGGTGTTTATATGTAACATTTTCATTTGGACTGGACTTTTAAACCGATTACAGTGCTCCACGTAAACGCACCTAGTGTCTATGAAAAGGGCCTAAAATGTGAATTTTGTCAGTTGGAGTTTGAATAGTCTTGGCTCATCTGAACATTCCGTCAATCAAAGTCAATGGGATTTTTCAGAGTTTTGACATCATTTTTTGGAAAACCTTAAGTCTGATCAGTTAGAAAAGATATAGCACACCAAGTCAGAACAGTCTGAAGGTCTGAACCGATTTTAGAGGTAAAGCTCTAAGAGGAGATAGGGTTGTAGATTTTAGGGTCAGAAGACAATAGGGGACAACTCTCTCAAGCCAACTTAATTATTCAAAGGTCTGAAAATATTGGTTATGGAGAATTTTGAATAATGAAATAATAACAATAAAAATATATACAATTCATTCAATTTCATCATTATCACATTTCTTTATTTTTCTTTTCAAACTTTAAAAAAATATAATTCTGCAGTTAAAATATCTAAAAAGTCCTTAAAACAAGATACATTTTATTTTATAAAGACAAAGATGCGTTCTGTGCGCAATTCCACTAAACAAACTTACTGGCTTTTCTAGCAACAAGCCA
This sequence comes from Gobiocypris rarus, assembly GCA_023029165.1. Classification (NCBI taxonomy): domain Eukaryota; kingdom Metazoa; phylum Chordata; class Actinopteri; order Cypriniformes; family Gobionidae; genus Gobiocypris; species Gobiocypris rarus. The sequence continues at coordinate 21,510,530 of CM040922.1, forward strand.
CTTTTTCCAACAATAAAATGCGATAGTTAGTGAATTAATCTTTTAAGTGAACGAATCGTAGTTGACTTCCTTGCAATGGTTTATATTTTGGTCACTTTTGGGTATTTTGAAGCAGGTTTTAGTGCTCTGAGCGTGCATGACAATTAAAAATGACGTTATACAGTATTGTTCAAAATAATAGCAGTACAATGTGACTAACTAGAATAATCAAGGTTTTTAGTATATTTTTTATTGCTACGTGGCAAACAAGTTACCAGTAGTTTCAGTAGATTCTCAGAAAACAAATGAGACCCAGCATTCATGATATGCACGCTCTTAAGGCTGTGCAATTGGGGTATTAGTTGAAAGGGGTGTGTTCAAAAAAATAGCAGTGTCTACCTTTGACTGTACAAACTCAAAACTATTTTGTACAAACATTTTTTTTTTTCTGGGATTTAGCAATCCTGTGAATCACTAAACTAATATTTAGTTGTATGACCACAGTTTTTTAAAACTGCTTGACATCTGTGTGGCATGGAGTCAACCAACTTGTGGCACCTCTCAGCTGTTATTCCACTCCATGATTCTTTAACAACATTCCACAATTCATTCACATTTCTTGGTTTTGCTTCAGAAACAGCATTTTTGATATCACCCCACAAGTTCTCAATTGGATTAAGGTCTAGAGATTGGGCTGGCCACTCCATAACATTAATTTTGTTGGTTTGGAACCAAGACTTTGCCAGTTTACTAGTGTGTTTTGGGTCATTGTCTTGTTGAAACAACCATTTCAAGGGCATGTCCTCTTCAGCATAGGGCAACATGACCTCTTCAAGTATTTTAACATATGCAAACTGATCCATGATCCCTGGTATGCGATAAATAGGCCCAACACCAAAGTAGGAGAAACATGCCCATATCATGATGCTTGCACCTCCATGCTTCACTGTCTTCACTGTGTACTGTGGCTTGAATTCAGAGTTTGGGGGTCGTCTCACAAACTGCCTGTGGCCCTTGGACCTAAAAAGAACAATTTTACTCTCATCAGTCCACAAAATGTTCCTCCATTTCTCTTTAGGCCAGTTGATGTGTTCTTTGGCAAATTGTAACCTCTTCTGCACATGCCTTTTTTGAACAGAGGACTTTATGCGGGGATTCTTGAAAATAGATTAGCTTCACACAGACGTCTTCTAACTGTCACAGTACTTACAGGTAACTCTAGACTGTCTTTGATCATCCTGGAGGTGATCATTGGCTGAGCCTTTGCCATTCTGGTTATTCTTCTATCCATTTTGATGATTGTCTTCCATTTTCTTCCACGTCTCTCTGGTTTTGCTCTCCATTTTAAGGCATTGGAGATCATTTTAGCTGAACAGCCTATCATTTTTTGCAATTCTTTATAGGTTTTCCCCTCTCCAATCAACTTTTAATCAAAGTACGCTGTTCTTCTGAACAATGTCTTGAACGACCCATTTTCCTCAGCTTTCAAATGCATGTTCAACAAGTGTTGGCTTCATCCTTAAATAGGGGCCACCTGATTCACACCTGTTTCTTCACAAAATAGATGACCTCAGTGATTGAATGCCACACTGCTATTTTTTTTAACACACCCCTTTCAACTAATTCAACTAATTGCCCAATTGCACAGCCTTAAGAGCGTGCATATCATGAATGCTGGGTCTCATTTGTTTTCTGAGAATCTACTGAACCTACTGGTAACTTGTTTGCCACGTAGCAATAAAAAAATATACTAAAAACCTTGATTATTCTAGTAAGTCACATTGTACTGCTATTATTTTGAACAATACTGTATATTATAAGATATTATTTTGTAGTCATTTTCTATATTTGTAGACACATCATTTTTAATAATGCGCTATTTAAAATATATATATTTTTTTTTTGCACCAAGATGCACTATGGGAAGAAGGCAAGCTGGCAGAGGCAGTGTGATGCTTTGGGCAATATTCTGCTGGGAAACCTTGGGGCCTGCCATCCATGTGGATATTGCTTGGACATGTACCACCTACCTAAGCATTGTTGCATACCATGTACGTCCTTTCATGGAAACGGTGGCTGTGGCCTTTTTTTCAGCTGAAAAATGCGCCCTGCCACAAAGCAAAAATGGTTCAGGAATGGTTTGAGGAGCACAACAATGAGTTTGAGGTGTTGACTTGGCATCCAAATTCCCCAGATCTCAATCCAATCAAGCATCTGTGAGATGTGCTGAACAAACAAGTCCGATCCGTGGAGGCCCTACCTCTCAACTTACAGAACTTAAAGGATCTGCTGCTAACATCTTGGTGCCAGATACCACAGCACAGGAGTCCATGCCTTGATGGGTCTGGGCTGTTTTGGCAACAAAAGAGGGACCAACACATTGGATGATTGGTGATTTAGATTAATCAAAATTTCATTAAATATATTATTGGAAATGTTATTCTTTCTAGAAAATCGATTTGTTCAGACAGCTCATGACTCGATTTCATGAACTGCTTTTGTGATGGAGTTTGGTTCATTGCCACTGTCGCCTTTGGCTTGCTCAGTTGGGGACACTATATTTTCAACTAAATATTCAAATAGATTTTCAACTATTGTCACTAAATGATAATTGAAATGAGCTGATAACATCATCGAGTTCTTCAAAGCGGCTGTACAGCCAAATTCTGTTGCATTATTTTCCTGTTTAACACTGTGAAGCTGCTTTGAAACAATTGGCATTGTAAAAAGCGCTAAATAAATTACTTGACTTGACTTTGTAAATCCATTTTGATTTGAATTTAGCATACATGTTCTATACTTTTCATTCATTCAAAATCTGTTATTGTTTTTGGACAATGCATTTTTTTAAATTAATTTATATAATTTATAATAACACTGAAAATAGAGATGCAAGAAAATCAATTTTCTTTCACATGTTTCTTTATGAATATCTAAAGTGTGACAACATTCACAGACATACCATACATTTCCTGTATATCTTTGACGTCCTGGAAAGACAGCTATAAAACAGAGTGCAAGCCAAAATTATAGGCTGGGAACATGATGGCTCCAGGATATGATGTGGAAGGCAGAGAGCGTGTCCAAACTCATGCACCACCACAGCAAGGAAGTTGCGGCCTTTAGGAGATGCACAGGTCATCACCCATCATGTGTTATGTCATGTCAGCTTAGAAAACATTTTGAGTATACATTAACGGAGCAGAAACCCTTCATTTGTAGATTTTTAAACATATAGCTTACATCTGTAATTTATTCAGTAAATAAATTCACTTGAGTATGTCAGGTCTTCAACCCTTCAAGTAACACTGACATGAGTCATGAGAAAGGACATAACACTGTCAAGGACATAACACATCAACTGTCTTCTTTGTTTTTTACCAGTGGCATTTGTTGTCCAGACCTCTTCATCATCAAAGTGCACATCTCCATCAATACCAGGCCCAGGGAAGAAAGCATGCGCTAGGATGCCTCCCTCACCAAACGTCTTCATGATCTACCTTGAGTGCCACACGTTAGTGTACTGAGTTCCCAATATAGAATATAAATATACATACATACATAGCAAAAGTATTGGAAATTTCCTCACTACTAAATATTTCACAATCAACTGGTAATGGTATTATAATAAAGTGGAAGCAATTGGGAAAAACAGCAACTCAGCCACGAAGTGGTAGGCCATGTAAAATCACAGAGCGATCCAAACTTCATGTGCCCTTCAGAACTCAAGAACAGTCCATAGAGAACTTAATTGAATAGGTTTCCGTGGCCAAGCAGCTGCATTCGAGCCTTACATCACCAAGTGAAAAGCGTCAGAGTCAGTGGTGTAAAGCACGCTGCCACTGGACTCCAGAGCATTGGAGATGTGAATATATATATTATCTAATAACGATTATTATCTTTAGACAATTGTACACGTGGCTTCGGTGTTTAATCTTGTAGCCAGAGTAGAACTCCTTTTACTGTAGTAAAATTGTTAATATGGTATTGGTCTATTGTTACTAAATGACACAAATATTCTGAAAGTTTTATACACTTTTGAAGGTGTGTATAGTGATTCATTATAATTTTACTAATTAATATTATTAACTTTGGTAACTATTTTTAAATTAGGGTTACAGATCCCTGAAAACACACACACACACGCACGCACGCACGCACACATTGGGTTTTCATGTCTTTTTCCATAGACATAATGATTTTTATATTGTACAAACTGTATATTCAATCCCCTAACCCTACCTACCCAAGAAAACATTTTTCATTTAAAAAAAAACACTGCTTAGTATGATTTATAAGCTGTTTTCCTCATGGGGACCAAGAGATAATTACTGGAACCAAGAATGTCAGATATAATTTCCATCTTTGTTTTCCCCATAACAAAGTCACACACTTACCAGGACCACACACACACATGCGACTATTACTCAGCTCCATAATTTCAAAGTTCAGCTTTTCTCTCCCACCTTTGTTATTGAAGGAAATTACGATATCAGCATCACTCCTTTTCTTTTGGCGGAATTTCAAGGGCACTGCTTGAGCCCAAAGTTTCCACGCCTGTCTGAAGGCTGTCCTGACCTGGGCAGCTGTCATCTTTGAGCTGTATCTGAAGATTCTGAGCATAGACATATGGAAACATGAACCATCAAGCTAGGGGTTCTGCTGGTGAGACTATAGGCTACTGAACATCACCTGTACAGGTCCTTGTCAAAAAATTAGCATATTGTGATAAAAGTTCATTATTTTTCCATAATGTAATGATACAATTAAAATTTCATATATTTTAGATTCATTGCACACCAACTGAAATATTTCAGGTCTTTTATTGTTTTAATACTGATGATTTTGGCATACAGCTCATGAAAACCCCAAATTCCTATCTAAAAAAATTAGCATATTTCATCCGACCAATAAAATAAAAGTGTTTTTAATACAAAAAAAGTCAACCTTCAAATAATTATGTTCAGTTATGCACTCAATACTTGGTGGGGAATCCTTTTGCAGAAATGACTGCTTCAATGCGGCGTGGCATGGAGGCAATCAGCCTGTGGCACTGCTGAGGTGTTATGGAGGCCCAGGATGCTTCGATAGCGGCCTTAAGCTCATCCAGAGTGTTGGGTCTTGTGTCTCTCAACTTTCTCTTCACAATATCCCACATATTCTCTATGGTGTTCAGGAGAGTTGGCAGGCCAATTGAGCACAGTAATACCATGGTCAGTAAACCATTTACCAGTGGTTTTGGCACTGTGAGCAGGTGCCAGGTCGTGCTGAAAAACAAAATCTTCACCTCCATAAAGCTTTTCAGCAGATGGAAGCATGAAGTGCTCCAAAATCTCCTGATAGCTGTCTGCATTCACCCTGCCCTTGATAAAACACAGTGGACCAACACCAGCAGCTGACATGGCACCCCAGACCATCACTGACTGTGGGTACTTGACACTGGACTTCAGGCATTTTGGCATTTCCTTCTCCCCAGTCTTCCTCCAGACTCTGGCAACTTGATTTCCGAATGACATGCAAAATTTGAGCGACAGTCCAGTGCTGCTTCTCTGTAGCCCAGGTCAGGCGCTTCTTCCGCTGTTTCTGGTTCAAAAGTGGCTTGACCTGGGGAATGCGGCACCTGTAGCCCATTTCCTGCACACGCCTGTGCACGGTGGCTCTGGATGTTTCTACTCCAGACTCAGTCCACTGCTTCCGCAGGTACCCCAAGGTCTGGAATCGGTCCTTCTCCACAATCTTCCTCAAGGTCCGGTCACCTCTTTTCGTTGTGAAGCGTTTTTTGCCACACTTTTTCCTTCCCACAGACTTCCCACTGAGGTGCCTTGATACAGCACTCTGGGAACAGCCTATTCGTTCAGAAATTTCTTTCTGTGTCTTACCCTCTCGCTTGAGGGTGTCAATGATGGCCTTCTGGACAGCAGTCAGGTCGGCAGTCTGACCCATGATTGCGGTTTTGAGTAATGAACCAGGCTGGGAGTTTTTAAAGCCTCAGGAATCTTTTGCAGGTGTTTAGAGTTAATTAGTTGATTCAGATGATTAGGTTAATAGCTCGTTTAGAGAACCTTTTCATGATATGCTAATTTTTTGAGATTTTTGGGTTTTCATGAGCTGTATGCCAAAATCATCAGTATTAAAACAATAAAAGACCTGAAATATAACAGTTGTTGTGCAATGAATCTAAAATAAATGAAAGTTTAATTTTATCATTACATTATGGAAAATAATTAACTTTTATCCCAATATGCTATTTTTTTTAGAAGGACCTGTATTTTAGGGTTCTGTTTGCCCATCGCATTGTCTTTCTGAACTCCACAGCGTCAGACAGACCACAGCAAGCACTTCTCGTGGCTGCTAAGGTCTGTGGATCCACATCTCCACTCTATTTCAAGCCAAAACAGTGTTGCGTCTCCCTCAGTTTGGCCTGTAACAAGTCAGGCCCCGCTGCATGCCTCCTTCGGCCAGTTACAGGTTTATAGTTGTAGAATTTTCCCAGGTAAACCTGCTTTATCAATGCACTGATTGATACATTTCATTCACTGATGTCAGCAAGTTGCTCCATTTTGATTTGAATTCACAATTTCACACTTACAGCAAATTAAATAGAGTAAAGATTATGCATATTTGGTGTGCTGTCCGGGGGAGGGCTCCGGCTCTGAATTTTGGCCAGAACCCAGAGTATCCCCTCATGATAGATATAGTCTAGAACTAGACTATATTGTATTATGGATTGTTTTGACATCTATTAAAATCAAGTGAGGAGATGGGGTTGTGGAGGGATCTGCTACACACACACACACACACACACACACACACAAAAACACACACACCTCTTGTCGTTGATTACATTTTGAATTAAACTAAGTGTGCTCCACTCGTGTTTAATTAGGTTTAATTATCTGAACGTGCTCCTCCTGAAATTTGTTAATAAAACATGGCTGTTAACAATTTCGGGATTGAAAAGGGGAACATTTTAACACCAGTTCCGATTACTGTCAATAATGACCACTGTTTGTGAATAGAGAATAATCAGACCACACAAATAACGTCACGTAATCAATAATTGAATAAATATAGAGTAAGGTGTACAATATAATTAATAAAGAATCAAATATTAACCACAAGTGAATAAACCCATAATAAATAAAATATGAAACAGAAACTAACAGGTCAAAATAGGAACTGGGGAAAACGAAGGGAAAACTGGGTCGTGCCAAACAAAAGAAAGTAATATAATCAAAAGAGTCTTACTAAATAATTTCAAACTAATCCATGGACTGAAACGATTAGAAGAAAGTCTTCAACGTCCGTGACGTCGTAAACTTACCTACACTAAATATCAAAACAAAAATACAAAGTGTGGCACAAACCCCTAGCCTAGTGTATCTAAACAAACAACATTAACCTCTGTGTTCACCATGTACATCCCATGACATTTCTTACCTAAACCCTTTTTCTCCCAAATGAGAAGTTTTAAGGGTAGACCCAATAAGGCATAGTAAACATGACATTACAAAAGGTAGCAACACAAACTAAATTAAAAGAAAGAGATAAAAAAAAAAACCCACAACAAGTCAGGGTCAGAACAAAAGGCAGTCTCTCGCGTTGCAGCAGCACGTCCCTTAAGTAGCGTATCCCACAGGTGTCCAGCATCGGAATTAATTGGAAGAAAACGCCCTCAAAGCAGCACAGCCAATCACATCATCGGGAATGATTGACAGATCAGACATCCAATCAGCACACCACCTGTTAAAGGCCCCCTGAAATCAAAATGTTTTTTAGCTTTTAGTATGATTATGTTAGCCTTAAGGTTATGAGTAAGCTGGTATGTTCCAAAACAATGACAAAATTTGCATTTAGGAGATATAAGCATTCAAAACTTTCAGTCTCTCACTACCGCTAAATTGTATCACAGATTTTGATGACAAAAATTCTTAAAAAAACTTCGGTAGTAACCGATCATACATAAAAACCGCCTTAACTCTCGCTGTGTAGTAGGTACTGGAAACATAGTAATAGCCGCAACTTTCTCTTCTACCGGCTTTACTTGTCCATATCCTACATGCTTTCCTAAATAGGTCACTGTAGCTTGACCGAATACACGCTTAGGTTAAGCGTTAAAGAAGCATGTTCTAAATGTTCGCCCACAGTACGCAACAAAGCCAAGTGCTTTTTCCACTCATTTGAAAAGATCACCAGGTCATCCAAATAAACCTTATAATTTGGTACTCTAGCCAGAACTGTCTGAATTAACCTCCGGAATGTAGCAGGGACGTTTCGTAACCCGAAGGCCATAATATTGTATTGTATGAAGCAGTCCAGAATTACAAAAGCAGATATATCAGACACACATGGGGTCAATGGCACTTGCAAGTCCAGTTTTATCACAAACCTAGCAGAACCAATACTGTATACACAATCTTTAATTCTAGGAAGGGGATAACAATCAGGCACAGTGACAGCATTTACTTTTTGATAGTCCGTACAAAAAGGGAAGGAACCATCGGCCTTCTTTACGAGAAGGGAATTTCACGGACTATAATGATGATGAGCTAAATCATTTTCTAACAAATAGTCAGTTTCTGTCTTCATAACTGACCTCTTAATCTTGTTAACTCGATAAGCATGTTGCTTTATCAGTTTTGCGTTTTGCACATCAATGTTGTGCGATAGCACGCTAGTCTGTGATGGAACATCAGAAAATAGAGCAGGGAATGAGGTGATAAGCTCTACCAGATCATGCCTTCGCTCATCAGGTAGAAAAGAAAGATGAGAACTCAAATTGGACAAAATAACCGAGTTATCCAACTTACTACATTGTTGAGGAGTTTTTCTCAGTAATAATCCATCCTCATCAACAGGTTCACACTCATCTCGATCATGAAATGCTTTAATCATATTAATGTGGCAGACACGCATCTTACGCCTTCTTTCTGGAGTGCCTATCACATAATCCGTTTGCTAAATTTGCAAACTATGTGATATGGACCAGAAAATCCAGCAAACAACACGGATCCTGGTATCGGCAACAATATCACCACCGTGTCATTAGGCTAAAAAGATCGTACAACGTATCAAAAAGTCTGTCATATCGATCCTTAATCTTGGATTTCGCATCTTTCAGAAACGAATGCGCAAGATCACACGCAGTTTCGCTTGAAATTGACTAACATAATCTAGAACATTCGTTAGTTTTTCTGTTTTACCCTCCATCATCTGATCTTTCAAAAATTTTAACGGTCCTCGAACAGAATGACCAAAAACCATCTCGGCCAGACTAAATCCGAGCAATTCTTGAACACTCTCACATGTTTACGAGTTAGTTCCAGAAGCTTACCGACAGAAATTTAGGGGCCCTAAGAAGAATTATCCTCAGACTTTTGTAGAATTTTCACGAGAGAAAGCTCTTCTCTTTGATAATTGGTGTAGTGCAAATAAGACTGATGACTTTTAATCCTTAAAATTAATTCATTCTGCTTGAGGAATTTAAAGGTTGTTTACGTAAAGCGAGTGGGGGTCTATTTGAATGAGCTGAAGGTTATCTCGTTGTCACAAGCTGCTGTTCTAGCAGATGAGTTCATGCTCACTCATAAGGGTATATTTTTGGTGACGCACACTGACAAGCGTGGGACTGTTAGTCATTCTCAAGTTCAGGGTGCTCGGATAAAGTCTGAAATTTTGCAATTGAGAGAGCAAAAGGACTGCTTTAATTGTCATAAACTCAGACATTTGATTGCTGATTGTCCGGTGCTTGTGCGTAAACAGCAGGCTAGAAATTCGAAAAGCATTGCATTCATAAAGACTCTATCATCTTCATCAGAAAAGATTAAAGGAAAAGTCTTCAACATATATGACGTTGTAAACTTACCTACACTAACTGTCAAAACAAAAATACAAAATATAAACCCCTTACCTAGTAAATCTAAACAAACAACATTACCTAGTGTGCACCATGTACATCATGTGACATTTCTTACCTAACCCCTTTTTCTCTGTCCAGATTAACTTAACTTTAAAAGCTGTTCAAATATTTAAAATCTCCCAAATTAGAAGTTTTAAGAGTAGACCCAATAAGGCATAGTAAATATGTCAGTACAAAAGGTAACACAAATTAGATCAAAACGAAGAGAATAAAAAAAAAAAAACATAACAAGTCAGGGTCAGAACAAAAGGCAGTCTCTCGCTTTGCAGCAGCACGTCCCTTAAGTAGTGAATCCCAGTAAGGTATCTTGAGCTGAAGTGGTCTAACAAAACCTCTGCTGCGGCTCCTTCAAGTCGCTCCTTCAAGACCCTCACGCCAGAAAGAGGAGTGGTGTCTCACCTGGGGGGCTCACGGTCAAGCACCCTAGACTGGCAGGCACGTCATCTCATCCTTTGGACTCAGGGCAGTCTCCTTTCCCTGAGAGCAGTTCATGTACCCAGGATCTTGAATCTTGCTGCGGATTTTCTGTCGAGGCAGAAGCTCAGATCAGGGGAATGGACGCTAAACCCTCAAACAGTAGCCCGGATTTGGGTAGTGTTTGGCAGAGCGGAGGTGGATCTCTTTGCATCGCAGGAGTCAACCCAATGCCCGGTTTGGTTCTCCTTGAGCTTTCCAGAGCCTCTGGGCATAGTTGCGTTTGCTCACCCGTGGTCGAAGCTGAAACTTTATGCATTCCCAGGATTTAACCATCCCGCCCCCCTAAGGAACCTGACGACCAGGTCGTGCTACCCAACCGATTTACCATCTATATAGTCATGATAGGCAGAGATAGCAGCAACGTAAACTTTGAGGGTGGAGGGTGACAGCCTACGCTCCAACCCCTGCTGCAGGAAGGAAAGCACAGACGCGATCGAACATCTTCGGGAGTCTTCTCAGCGGGAAGAACACCAAACGATGAAAAGGTTCCACTTCAAGGCATAGGCCTGTCTTGTAGACGGTGCTCTAGCCGAAGTGACGGTGTCACTCCTGGGGTAAGTCACCTAGAACCTCCGCGTCCCGTTCAGGGACCAGACATGACGTTCCCAGAGGTTTGGACGCAGGTGCCAGAGGGTGCCCTGTCTCTGAGTTAGAAGATCCTTCCTCAGAGGAATCGGCCAAGGAGGGGCTGTCGCGAGGAGCATGAGTTCTGGGAACCAGGTCCGGTGGGGCCCATACGGGGCCACCAACAGGACCTGCTCCTCATCCTCCCTGACCTTGCACAGGTCTGTATTTGCGCATATTTGCGCAGGCCCCGGCGCCAGCTGAGCGCAAGTGCATTCGTGCCAAGTGTGCCCTCGGTCAGCGAATAAAACCACTGGCAGTGGGACGTTTCTGGGGAGGCAAACAGGTCGACCTGTGGCGCCCCGAACTGAACCCAGATTAGCTGGACCACCTGGGGGTGGAGCCGCCACTCTCCCGGGAGCGTAGCTCGTGACAGCTCGTCGGCCACACGGTTGCGCACATCAGGGACATGAATGGCCCGAAGCGACCTCAGACACTTCTTCAGACACTTGCGATCTCCGCGCGCTGGACATGGGCATCTGCAGCTTTCACCAAAGTGAAGCGAACACCCGTGAACCTGGGGGGACGCCGGGCGAACTGAATCACATGAAGAGGAGGTGGATGAGTAGTGTGGAACCGGGCTCGCGACCAGGCGGGACCACAACTCTCCTAGTATTGCCCTGAGGGCCCAGAGATGATGCAGGGACTGCTTTTCTTGAGAATGGCACCACTTGCTGTGGGGCAGAACAGAATTTAGACTGTACCAAAGTACATTCTGGAGGCAGAGACCCAGGGAGCGCTGGTGTGTCCCTAGAACCAGCGCTGCTGAACGAGAGAGTGGACAGTGTAGCCTCCCGGCGTCGACCAGGCATAACTGTCACAAGGCAACCCAGGGAGCTTCTGAACCACGGAGGTGGGATACACTGCCTGGCCGAGGCCTGTGCCGTGACCTGATCACGTTAGTGTGACAGCGCGAGCTCAACCCCGACTCAGATCTACCCCCTCGCATTGTGCGCAGGGCGTGGGTGGTTCATGACAGCGCCACCCCACCATTGAGGGTAGGGAGGGAGAAACTTATGGCCCTGGCCCCTTTGGCATTACATCCAAAGATTAAAAGTGCAGGCGGGGTCCATACTGACAAGTTTTACATGCACATCTGGGATTGATCCCAGGAAAGCATGGCTGTTCACTCTGAATCTGATTCAGCAAAGCACACACCATTACAGTGGGCTCCGCATCATCTTCATTCCCAGAGCACAACAGCCCTTTCTCCGATGCAGTGATTGACATCTGATCCTCAGGTGGAGCCCTGAATGAAATGCTAGGTTCCCCCATAAGAAGGACCAGCAACTCCATCCAAAAGATGCACAGCTTGCAGTGTGCCAGAGGGGGAGGAGCCCTAAGGGGTTGGTTCCCCGAAGAAGCCCTACCAACCTCAGGTCGACCCAGTCATTACACCGAATTAGACCTCACCTGTTGCCAGGGAGGGCGCTAGGGGACAGCGCACATAGAGCGCAGAGCGAGCGCTGGGTTGCCGTGACAACCCGCGCTGCAGCTTAGCAGCTCAACGGCACACGACACGCAGAGAAGCAAGAGGTCCGTCCGGGTTTCCCCCGGCGGCAGCTCTCGCTGATCTCCACGGTCTCCCAGAGTGTCGAGCAGACCTGCGGCTGTGCTTATACACACGAGCCACAGCTGGCCAACAACAGAGGGGAATCAAGCTTCCAGAGAAGAAAGAGTCGCGACCGGCGTGCCGACGTGGTCATGTTCCCATTTGAAAACATGAACCACCACGAACGCAGTCTCATCATGCTGCCCAGACATGTGAAACTGTGCTCGTGGCCGTCAGTGAGGACAGGAAACAACCGCAACCAGAAACACACATGTAGATTGTCATCTTTAAAAAGACGCAAGCTCTATCTGTGTAGCTCTTTTAGGGAAAATGCTCTCCGGGATGCTGAAGCACACAGGGGATAGTCGCGGCGACACAGACAGGGAAAATGTGCAGCCTGTCATGCCTGTCGGACGATTTTGAAGTTGGAGATGGAGTTTTTTGTGTAAAGAGACGTTTGTATATGTCTTTGCACGTTCGCTTGGAGTGGTACTTTTCTCCTACGCCTAGCGTGACCTTTCCGACATGATTGCGCAATCCGTGGTCGTTGCAGAGCAGCACAAGATAAGGAATTTAGGTTAAAATGTATATAAATGGTAATTTTTTTCTTAAAAATGGCTAAGGTTTGTATAGATAAGACCCTGTTCCTAGTCTGGGATCGTGCAGAGCCTCTGAAGCCCTTCCTTGAAACTGCATTGATTTGGACCTTCAACTATTGGTTGCTATTGAGGTCCATTGTGTGCAGAAAAATCCTGGAATGCTTTCCTCAAAAAATTATTTTCGACTGTAGAAAGAAAGACATGAACATCGTGGATGAGATGGGGGTGAGTAAAATATCAGGAAATTGTCATTTTAAAGTGAACTAATCCTTTAAGATTTTACTTAGTTGGAAGACAAATTAAGATCTTTTTACTGTCCCTCCTTTGACAGCCTACGCAACTAGCACATTCAAGGTCCAGAAAAGACATCCTTAAAGGGATAGATCACCCAAAAATGAAAATTCTGTCATCATTTACTCATTATTCGCTCTCTTTCTCACAGAAGGCGATCTCTTACCGGCCGTGAAAACAACTTTTTCAGCGCTCTTAACAGCGCACCGAACCAGCTGTGAGAACAGCCTTTTGTCTTTGCTCATTAAAACAAACTAGAAAGAGAGAAAATCGACCCCGCTGCAGTGCCGTCACTCCAACACAAACCGAGGAGAGATCCAACCGAAGAGGTTGACTCGTTATAATGTTAACACACGCTTGTAGAGAGTGATTTCAGGACAATCCATTCACCACTTGCCTCCGAAGCAAAAGGCTAATTTGATGCAAGCACCTGTGCCTCATTTATACCCGCACTGCGTGGCATGAGCAGCTGGTGCAATCATTGCATGCCAATGTGCATTGGCTTGTTTAGTTATACTCGAAGTAGATTGGCTCTCGCTAGCGAGATTCCTATTCGTCGGTACTCCGACGTGGAGTTGAGAGTGACCGACTGAATGGGAACATAGGTTACGCCAGTAACCTGAGACATTTGGGTGATTCAGTGATTCAATGGGCCTACATTTAGATGCTTATAACTAGTAGACAGTTGTTTGTCACCTCCACAAAAAGGTGATCTACATGAGGAACTAAACAAAGCAGTTAAATTATCTTCAAAAGAGTCACTTTAATGGAAAAAAAAATCCCCACAACGAATGCAGCGATGGAAAATCTGATTCATTTAAGTGAGTCGGTTTGTTTGGGTGGTTCATGAAAATGAGCAGATAAAAGCAATCCACAGATTCAAACTGTATATGCATATCTGTATTTCTCTGTATATCAACTGTAATGTACATTGTCTCACATGAAAGCATTATGCTATCATATGCTAGCAATTTAGCATATTAGAATGATTTCTGAAGGATCATGTGACACTGAAGACTGGAGTAATGATGCTGTAAATTCAGCTTTGCATCAAAGGAATAAATTACATTTTAAATATATATTCAAATAGAAAAAAAATATTTTAATATGTAATCATATTTCACAATATTACTGTATATTGTGTTTTGATTAAATAAATGCAGTCTTGGTGAGCATAAGAGACTTCTTTCAAAAGTATTAAAAAAAATGTTTTCAAACTTTTGCATGTACTGTAATAAATGTATTATAAAATACTATAGTATTTTTCATGTGAGGTTTTGGTTGTAGCAACTACCCAGAACACCCTATAGCAACTGCCTAGCAACAAATAAAACATCATATCTAAGCTAGTCATGATGTTTAACCATATGTGCACTGTTCTGGTTGAGATACATTTGGCTTTTGTGGATTCCTGGAATTAAAAGGAGGCCTGTTTACTATAATCGTTTCAAGAGTCCCTGTGCAGGAAGAGACATCGCCACGTACACAGATGCTGCTTTTATTTTATGCTGATAAAACACCCTTCAGCCAAACTAAATGTATAGACTTGTAAATGATTTTTAGATAAGCATAGAAATGTTGGTAGTCTGCTCATTCATGTGTGCACTGTGTGTTTTGAATCATGCTCTTAGTGCAATACACCCATAAAAAGTCTCCATTATCGACAGCTCAATGTGTTTACGTAAATTACTCTGAATTTTCACACAGCAACACAGCTGTTGTTAATAAGACTTGAATTGTAGAAGTTCCCATGATTGCACACTATGACTTCCCTTTATTAAGATACTGTGGTGAAGTGTGAAGTCACAAATAAATTGTTTTGAAACATCATGTTTCATGTAACATCATATACATCTTCCTGCATTACTAAGCAGAAGATCGACATTTTATGGATAAAACTGATGGAAAAGTTCAGTGAAGCTTAATCTGAATTCTTTGTAATCTGGACATTTGTGCAGCTATTTCATCAACATTTAAAATTAAGATACAGCAGTTTCTTCTGTTTTCATATCCGAAGGAATAAGCAACTTTCAAAATATTTAGTGTTTCCTAACATTTACTGTAGTTGTGTAGTATGTTTTGCAATTTTGCTGAATTATTTTATGTTGTTTAAATGACATTTAAAGGTAGGGTAGGTAAGAATTATCTAAAACTCTTTTGTTCAAATTTGTTTAAACTTTCTTGTCAATACATAATTAAAATGTAAGTACTCTGAAAAAGAGAGTATAAAAATCGAGTGACTCTAGACTTTTTAATCTGCAATAAACACCGCTCATTATTTTCGTTCGGGATGAAACAAGTGATTGGCTTGTCACTCTCTCTCGCTACCATGGCTACCACCCCTTTTGCTACAGGATCTGCCCAGTGCCCACATGCACGCACCCGTTTGATTTGAGGAGTTCAAGAGGCTGTATTTCTGTTGGACAGGTAATCTTTCATTTTGATTATACATTTTTTTGGTGATTTTTTTTCATGAAGCATGTATCACTAGCACACATAGCTGCCTAATATTTCTAACATAACATTACTTAGCATAAAGTTACAATGTTATACACTTAGCGAGCCATTATGATAAATACTCAATATGCTTAGCTCAAGTTGATCGCTGTCGTGTTGAATTTCGCAAAATGTAACTTTAGATAACAAAATGCATGTGTAAAATCTAGTACACCGCATCCAGGAACTTTTTTTTAGTTAGCTTTAGCTACTACCCTCTGTCTAAACTCTTTTACCATTTTCACCGGGAACTTTACCTCCACGTTTATTTCCGCCTTTGGTTTGTTTTTATATTCTCGACCTATGTTTACTGATGTTTTTATCTTGTATCTGTGTGTGTCGTAGACACTGTGTTGTGTGTGTATTTTAAACTTTACCAGTATCGGTATTCTAGCTTGATATTCAGTACTAAAAGACATCTTATTTCTTTATATTCATAATGATAAAGTTATATTTTTTTCTTACATGTGATTCTGACATGATGTCACTACATGCACTCCGCTCCTTCTTCTCTGCTCCTCTCAGGTAAATAATGCGTCTTCCAGCTGAGCGGTTGGCGTAGCGCGTTCATGTGTTTTGGGGGCGTGGCTTTGGAAAGAGCCCAGAAGGGAGAAGGTGGAGTGAATGGAAATAATGAGCTGCCTTTAAAACATGAGAGGTCGTGAGAGGTCTACAGACACTAAATTTTATACTTTCTTTTTCAGAGTACTTACATTTTAATTATGTATTGATATATAAAGAAAGTTTAAACAAATTTGGAAAAAAAGCCTTACCTACCCTACCTTTAATGCCAGGAAAAAATGGTCAAGGCTATATGCTATTAAAACAGAAATAAAATAATTTTGACTTTGAAAAAAAAAATATTATAATTAAATTTGACTCGTGGATTTTCATCATAAGTGAATTTTTCGATGCACTTTTGTACTAGTAGTGTTGGGCCTGGTTCATATAAAAAAGTTTTTTTTACTACTTCCATTGTTTTTCTTTGGCAAGCCAAAAGGGTTAGAATAATGCTGTAGATTAATTGAAAATTGTGTTTGTGAAAAGCATAGCTTTTTACGCCACCTGACTTGCCACAAGCCTTATCGGGTCAGAATTTGGTGCTAAAATCGCCTTAAAATGCCATCAAAAATGGCGTTTTGAATACAAACGCATCTATAGTGTAATTTTGACCCTTTTGGCTTGCCATATTGTTTGTTATGTTCTGTGTGAACCATCCCTAGTAATACAGGCGAGGCTTGACACTGTTGCCTTTGGCATATCTGATTTTCAAATAGGAAATCAGTTATTCAGATGACTCACACGATATCTCAACAAATTATCTACTTAATACATGTCATAAAAACCTGGTAGTGCCCTAGAACAGAGTCATAGCCAAGCCTAGATGGCGTCTACTGTACATGTAGAACAACTGTAACTCTCATAAGCCACAAAATTACTCACGTAGCCATTGCGTGCTTGTTTATTTAATACTTTGATTAACAATCGTGTACTCTCAGCTCCAAAATAAGATGTGAGCAATAGCTGTTTATGAGCAGTGCTTCTAATGACTCATGGATTCTGGAGAATAAATGAAAACATCCCCTTTCAACCTTCACTGATTGTCTAATCTCAGCATAATTATTGAGAACAGCTCATTTATAAATGAGGTGGTCATCACTTCCTTTGCCCACAGAATCTGGCACCACTACCTCTACATCCGCTTTTAAGTAATCACTTTTATCAATAGCGCTAGTGACACATAAAGCTCTGCGCTGACAGTCTGTTGGTTCAGGATGTTGTCAGGGAATCTTTTTAAACTTACAACATGTTTTTTCCCCCTTAGGGATCATTCTTCATTTCTAAAATAAATACAGGTGGGTTGGAGACATAAAGATTTATTTTGTAAAGTGTGTGCGTGTATGTGTATGTACATGTAAATCTGTATTAAAACCCACTCAACCTAATGTACCCTGTTCACTGGTGAAATTTTATATAAATCCCAACTAATGGAGTTTAATAAATACATAGGAATTGTGATTCAAAAATAAATGTATGATTTAAAATGAATAACATGTCACTCGTCTGTAAAGTTTCATGTCAGTTATCAGTGCATGTTTGTGTATATTATGGGTCCTGTTTTACTCAGGACGCCTGAAGAACAATCCTGATGTCATGGGGTTTCCTATTTTGACTCACTCAGAAGTCATGTAGTCAACTAAAGACGAGCGTTCACCTGAAATCTCTGACGTCGTGTAGAATTCCCCTCCTGAGACTCCAGAGGTTCAATCATGCTTATTTCTCAGGCCAGGAAATTACTCAATGACATCTCTGTCTGATATGACTCAAAGACAGCTGCAGGTGTGTGTGTCAGTTGTGTTGAGACAGGGATATCTGCAGGTCGGAGTAATAATGGACCTGCCAAAAGGGGGCTTGCCAAAAGATGAATTGCTACAACAGAAACTAACCCCTAACCCTACACCACACCCTGACTGACAGACAGCTTTCGCAAACAACTGATAAAGACCTTTCTCTGCACCCCAATTCACATACTATCCATCCTAAATAGTAGGCCTATTCGAAATTAGAATTATTGTGTCCCGAATCGTAGTATGTTGAATGTGCAGTGCACACTCTAACGTCTAATATGATAGTGGGAAGCAATGCACCCTGGGGGCGTTTTGCCCCACGTGGCTGCGGGCTTTTACCCCACAGACTATGTTTTAAAAAAAAAAAAAGTAATTCTGAAAACTGTGATGTTCTGCAAAACAACAAGTTTAGAAAGCTTGTTTTCTTACTGTTAAAAATTACACCACTTAATGTGAATCACTTGACACTTATCTGTTTACTCTCAGGGATGTCACCAGTGTAGGCTTTGCGGTCAAAACTTCTACATGGTCAACGTAGTCCATAGCAACAACAAAAACATCTAGTGGTTATTTTGCCCACAACCCATTGTATAGTATTTGATTTATATATTCTAATCGCTGAACGTAGACTCACTTTGGGCAGAATTCTAATGGCATTGCTTTATTCAGTCTCAGGGTGGTGTGTGGTGCTCTAATGAAGATTGACAGACTTAGTTCGGATAGTTATATTCATAACCAGATTCTATTGCATGTAATCAATTGATGGAAACCTATCAGGCAAGAATGGGACCGAATTCCAACACCACAACTGCAGGAACTCATAACCTTGATGCCCAGACGTCTCCAAACTGTTTTGAAAAGAAGAGGAGATGCCACACATGCCCTTGTCCCAACTTTTATGAGACCTGTAGCAGGCATCAAGTTTAAAATGAGCTCAATTAGTGATAAAAGTGTAACATTTCTGTTTAACCATTTGTTGTGTTATCTATGTTATATTGCGAATAAAATATTGGCTCATGTGATTTGAAAGTCTTTTAGTTTCCATTTTATTTTAAAATTTTAAAAACGTCCCAACTTTTCTGGAATTCGGGTTGCATATTAAATTTTTAAAATCTATATTTAATAGCAATGGCTAATTAAAACTAATGTCACTGTATAGGCCTATTAATCTGCCTATTATTATTTGTTATTATTATTATTGAGAAAATATTAATAAAGGCTAATAGTAAAATGTTACTAGGGAAATATATTTAAAAAATGTTTGTTTCTAAAGCTGTGCCGCTATACATAAATACTTTTAGGTTTTACGATGCAGGCAATACAACCGTTGTTTACTTGCATACAACAACGGAATAATTAATTAATATATTACAGACATGATCCATATTATAAAGATGTACAGGCAGTACAAACTATGTAAAATAAGGTAAAACAATATTAACAATATTTAATGTTATGGCAACAGATTTTAATGAGAAAAAACACAGAACACACATAACATAGGTAAATCATTATTACACATCTTTTACAGGACAATGCTGAGAAGGTTAACACCACAATATTCCATATTATAATCACCATTTCAGTCATAAGCAAGATTTGAGGTCCAAAAATGTAGATGACTAATATCTAAACAGCTGAGTCTGTGGATTTAAGCACTATGTGAGAGTGGCAGTAATTTTGCTGCTTGTTCATTTGTACTGTCAGCGAAAATGTTGACCTCTTTATTCATATGTGATGGAATATCTCAATAATAATTACTTGACATAATGGACATCAAGGCAACAAGGAATAAACCACAGGTTAATCTAAGGCATTCTCTGTGGTACAAACGGTACAAATACAGCTCCAAACCAACACCAGAGCTTTATCTGAAACATTGTGCATCTCACCGGATTATATTAAAAAAAAATTCATCAACTGTGCTTCACAGATGATTGTGATGTTATTGAACCATTGACTTGGCACAATCCACAAAACAAATGATAACTCAATATTAATATACGACTTCATTCGTAACCACCCTTCACTGTTTTGTTTTTTGACAGCAAGCACGGCTAGTGGCAATTCAAGTAGTAAGTATTAGAGATGACAATATAATAGTTTATGAGACATTCATTTGCTAATGATAGCGAGATTTTACTTGATTTGAATGAATTTACACCTGACTGAGTAACAACAATTAAAGCATTAAAGTATCTCAGCACAATGTTAATTAGCATACATGAGAATTCCTTCATAAAATTTTCATATTAACATAATTTTACCAAAAATGATAATAAATTAATTCAATTCGATTGCATATTGGTCACATGAGGGGTTTGAAATGTTTAAAGGGCAAACTAGATCAGGTTTAACTATTTATTTTTCATACACTGGTTAGTTCAGTGACCTCCTTGAATCATCTGTGCTTTGAGTCATTCATTCAACCAATTCGTTTAAAAACGCTGATTCATTCAGGAACAAAAACACGACAAGTGAGTCACTCAATTATTGACTGAACCGATTCATTCAACAAGTGAGTCACTCAATTATTGACTGAACCGATTCATTCAACAAGTGTGTCACTCAATTATTGACTGAACCGATTCATTCAACAAGTGAGTCACTTAATTATTGACTGAACCGATTCATTCAAAAACGCTGATTCATTCTAGAACTACACAAGGAAATCACTGAATTATTGACTTTTGTCTCTTTTTTTTTTGGCAGAGCAGCTTATGACTATTGTTAATATGTCTTACTGTAATAACAAACATTAATATGCAATATGTGTAACATGGACACAATTATGTAACATGCTAATGTATCTCTGAAACTGTAAAATGACCATATTACAGTTAAATGTGCATGTATCTCATCCCTAAATGCCTCAATGGTGCTTCAGGATAAAGAACTTACTTATTACCACTCCTTAATTTTTTCAAATCTGTTTAATTTGACCTTCATAATCTCTAAAGGTGTAGAGAGAAGTAAAATTTTGCATAATCTCAAGATAGTTACATCAAGTTCAAGTAAGTACAAAATATGACTGTCAAACTGACTAGATATGATCCATCAAAGCTATATTATTTTCCCTCATAAAGGCAGAAAGAAATACTAACCAGAACAAAATCCTAGTTTTGGCCGATTCTTTCTTGATAATTAGACCCTCCGATTTATAGGACAACTTAAATTTTACAATGTGCAAAATCACAAGACCACTACAAAACTCTCATCTAACCTATAATAAAGACAAAATTTTCCTTCGTTTGGCAGCTTTCTCAGTAATGCACTTGGCAAACAGAGCCGGAAGGGGAACAGGGGAACCAAACCGACAGCCGCTGGTCACTTCCTGCTGCCGTTGAAGCTCATTGGCTGGACCTCTTTCTGTCTGAGGTCAGTGATTGGTCCATCTTCCTCTTCTCAGGTCCCTTTCAACTCGCCTTCTGAGATTCAATGTGTAGAACCGGCCAAACGCCACATAAAAACTTCACTTTTGGTCTCTGCTTGAGGTAGGTTGACCGAATCTGGAGGCTATGACAAAAAAAATGATTCATTGTACCCATAATTCATACATCGTCCATTCAAATGACTTGATTTTTCACAGATAATGCACCTGAGGAGTATGTGTAAATATGACCCCAGGCCTGTTAGGATGTGCCACCAGGCGTGAAGCTGCGTGACCGCCCCAATCACAGGAGGCAGTCGCTGCCGTGTGGCTCTGAATGAAAACATGACAAAATAATGACCCCTTCAGTTTTTCAGTCTGCTGTCATTTTGCTTGGCCAACAACAAAGTTCCTCACAATGAACATAGTAGATCTAAATAATATTCTAAGAGATATTAATATATACAATATTTGAATGTTTAGTTTAATTTTGCCCTTTTTTGGTGAATTAAAATATTTGTGTAAACTAAAATGTGATTTTTGTTGACTAAAATGACATTCTATTTCAGTCAAAACTGACTAAAATGTTGTCAAAACTCAAAGACTATATATAATAATTTTATACAAAATATATATTAATTATTAAATATAGATTTTTAAGTATACCAAATATTTATTGAAAATATAAAATATATGAATATTTAATTTAGCATTTTCTTGTAAGCTAATTTATTTTTTGCAAACAAAATGTTATTATAAAATGACATGCTATTTCAGTCAGAGTCAAACTGATTCAATTTTGTTTTGTCAGTGATTTTTAAATCTATAACATATTTATAAAATATATCAAATATTTGAATATATTCTTATAAATTAAAATAAATGAATATACTGCTAAATGTAAATGCAATGTAACTGTAGAACTACCTTAGAGAGTCACACATGATATTATCGATATTCCATAATACGAATCCCAACAGGAAGACGGTTAATGACGTAAAGCCGAGGGCTCTGAGCCATGGATAGACCCTGCAAAGCAAAGACATGATGTTAAAGTATTTACTTCCTTAATACACAACCACACCTTTTTAACAAAGACATTGTTTTAGAAAACTTGCATTCAAATCTGGCTCTATTCTGCTACGAATGCGAACTTTTCACAACTTTTCACATTCTGTTTCCAGAAGTAAAAATTCCATTCATTTTCTCCATAGGGGAATTGATTTTGAACAATAACTTACCTTGACAGAACTAAAGTGAGGTACAAGGTTGTTAAATGGATGGTAAATGCTTTAATTAATTAATGTTATAATTATCTATTGTTAATAATTTGATTGTGTTATTCCAAAGTCCCTTTAAGACAAGTCATTTCACTAGGCGGCCATCTTTGAACCTCTCGGGCATGCAAGTGCAAATTCTATCTCTTTGAATGGGAAACAACAAATTCTCCAAAAGTGTTCGGCAAGCTTGCAATTAAATTTCATATTTGAAATCACCAATGAAATCTGACAACAACTGTCTCGTACATTTTGTTGACAAACGCTCAAATCTTGTCAAAGAAAATGCATTTTTCAGCCTGAACAAAGCTTACGCGCATGCGCAATCCTAAACACACATCTCAGAACACTGACTGTTTCTATAGCGCAGCTTCTAACAGCAGCTGCTGTGACGCAATGACTTTACTAATCAACGATTGGCTCTTTCAATTTGAAGGCGAGGCTTGGGTCGTGTGTCCACAAAAGCATTTTTCTTTTTACGCGGCTAGCATATTTTACCAATTGTTTTTCAACGGAGCGCCACATTTTTAGAACGCCATGAGCGTAACGTTTTTTACCGGTTGCTGAGAGTTGAAGAATGTTAAACTTTGAGTAAAACGCATCGCTCATCACTGTCGCTTTTTACCTAACCGTCCAATCACAGTGGAGGAGGGGCAGGACAAATATCACACCGACCAACTGCCACATTCTGCTTGTACAACGTCAACAGATGATAACAATAAAAATACTTTTTTCAACATTTTTTATAAAACCATACAGAAACAAACTATCTGTGAAATTAGATACTAGTAACACTTGGATATTCTGTATCATAGCAAGCAAAGAGTCTCAACTGAAAAAAACGCTGTGCTGCCAAAACACTCTCAAGTGCTCTAAACTAGGTGTTTTCAGCAGAGCGCCTAGCTGCGTTTTCATCTGGCTAAAAACACTTTGGTGGACATGTGGCCTTATTCGCCATATTGGGCGTTGCACTTTCTCCCATTGATAATTAATCTGTGTGCACCTTCCCCGCATAAATAAAGTCTTTGGTTATTCTTAGTGCTTTATGGGATTGTAGTTCTTTCCGTCATTAAAGCCGTTATGTACACAGTCTTGTACCTTTTTGTCTGATTTTTAAATAATTTTTTGCCTCAAATCAAAATGTGTAATGTTGTGATTGACCTCATAGCTGGTTGGTTTTATTCATAAACTTATAACGAAGAAACAAAAGGAATAAACAAAGACTTTTTTAAAAGGAATAAACAAAGACAAAAGGAATAAACAAAGACTTTTTTTAAATCTCTATGAGAAAAACGAATTGAAAAAATACTTTTGGAAGCAAGGCTGCTAAAAAAATAGGGCAGGATAAATATATAATTAATTAAAAAATATATTAACTTAATTTTTTCAGTGGGGTGAAAATTTTAAGTTCAGTCCCTCCTCTTTCTTGATGAATATCCTGTTTCATTCAGAAATACATCATATTATGGAAGCAAAATTGGTCGGCAAATACAGATTCATTCACTCACCATGTGACTATGAAAACTGAGCGAATCACCAAGAAAGCCACTAGTACGGCATACATGACCTGGGGGAAATGATAAAAACGCTGTTAACCATCTGATATGTAAACAATATGATTGTTTAAAGGGTGATTTTAAATGGTGAATGTGTTGTGCTGGCAGTTTGAAATAAAAGACATTACAGCAGTGTGTTTACAGAAGCTCATGTACCATTCTAGACCCTGAGCATGAATAGAGCCACACCTAACTGTCATGCCCTTAAACAACAGAAACGGACAACAAACACTGACTTCAGAAGAGCCAGTTGTTTTGACACAACATTGCCATGCCATGCAGAAACATGACATGGTCAGGTAGGATAAACCAAACTAAAGAGGTTCTAAATATGAGAGTCAGGCCTTACCTGGTGAAAGACAGGCTCTTTCCATATCAGGTAAATCTGCAAAAGACAAATGAGATGAGAAATAATAATTATGAATATACATAAATATATACATATACAGTGGGTTCTGAGACTGTATTGAAAATTTGAGATTTTATTAATTTAAAACAAGAAAATTAATGTTAAATAGTTTTTTATTTCATTTTTATTTCAATTCAAATTGTTATTAACTTTAGTAATACTTTACTTAAAGTTTTTTACATAATGCATTATATAAGTATTTTTAATGCATTAATTATGCCTTGTAGTGATCCTTATAGTAATACATTATAATAATTATCTATTCATTTTTACACCTTTGGAAAGTATAATGCATTAAAACACAACAAATAACCAAATTCAGATGTAACAAGGGATCTGCAAATATAATTCATACAATGTGTTATTTGAGTGTTGATTATTATATATAAAAATAAATAGCCACTGAACTTAGGCTAATTTGGGCTATGTTGTTATATTATAGTAATGTGCAAGTAAGGGCTCCCTATATAGTTTACACTTTACAGCATTAGCAGAGAGCATTTTTTTATCTTTAAGAAACTTTTAGTTATAATTGAATTATAATTGAATTGAATTGAATTGACAGACACAATTTGTTCAATAAACCACTGTTTAATAAAATTTTTAAAAAGCAATTTTATATTTAGTTCTCTCTTCCCTGCTGTACCGAACCACTGTTGTCACATGGACTATTTTAACAATAATATTTACTACCTTTCTAGGCCTTGAAAGTGCTCGTTGTGTTGTAGTCTATGTGGGGTCAGAAAATGTCTTGGCCGGAGAATGTTAGAAAGGAATATATGATGATTTATAGTAGTGATGATAAGACTGTTGAACCGGCGTCTGAGCTTGTGTCGAGAATAAATGGGCAGGCCAGATGAAGCTTGTGTTGTTACAGAGAAATCACGTGACCAATGCCAAATGACTCGGTTTGTGTAAAATCGTCATCGGTTCGGTCTTAGTGTCGCTTTGGGTTCGAAACTCACACCACCTTGCAGAGAGTTGTGTCATTGGAGTAGTAGAAGTGTCAGAGAGTTGTGTCATTATGGTTCATATGTGTTAGGGATATATATTATTATATTAGGCTATTATACTACAGTATACTATATTATTACTATTAGGCTAAATAGTAAATAGAGTTTATTATTAGGTGTCCTTTGGCAGCTGCTAGATTGCACGGTTGATTGCCGTATAAATAAATAATTAATTATTTCGGCTCAGGATTATTATTTCTTTGCTCAGTAGCTAGGTGTCACTATTAAGCAATGATGAATGAAGCTTCAGGTAATGAACATTTTGATGAAGCACTGGGCAGCGAAGTCTCAGTGGTTCAGGAAGCCTCATTTTGCCATCACTATTTATTAGCTATAATAATATAAACAAAAGCAAATAAAACTACCCACAAGGGAAAACCAAACTAAAACCACAACACACAAGGAGCAGGAGACATGACTCAGACAGGATGCACATGACAGGTGACAGAAAACAACGATCCAGGACGGGACAACAAACACAAGGAGATTAAATAGGGAACAAACAAGGCAGGTAATTGGGGAGGACAGGTGGGGCAAATTATACAATAAACAAATAGACATGAGAGCACATGGCACAAGGAACACCTGACAAGCCATGTGCTCACACAAAACATGACAAACATAAGCACATGGCCAGCAATGACAAATACAAGCCATGTGTTCACACAAAGACAAGACCAAACCCGGGAGTGTCAGAGTTCTGTCACAAAACCAAAAACAAGCTAAACAGAAGTGACAGAACCCTGACAGAAAGCTCTCGGATTTTATCAAAAATATCTTAATTTTGTTCCGAAGATGAACGAAGGTCTTACGTGTTTGGAACAACATGAGGATAAGTAATCAATGACAGATTTTGCATTTTTGGGTGAACAAACTCGTTAAGTAAAGTGTTACCATCATGCTATTTAAAATAAAATAAAAAGTTTGTACTTGTTTGTAAAAAAAAAAAACTTTTTTAACTTTTGGGCTCTACTGTATATTTTTTTAGAAAATGTATAAGAGCAAAGGAAAACTTACCACACTAACAATAATACTGAATGACAGCAAAAGTGTAATCGAGAAATAGTTAACAGCACGCTCTTGCTTGAAGCACTCATATCTGTAACATAAGATACATATTCAGATCAGTCAGAAAAAAAAGCAACCACAATAAATAACCCACAATCATACTCTACTGTTCAAAGGTTTGAGGTCAGTAAGGTTTTTTATATAGAAATCAATACTTTTATTCAGCAGGAGACTTGATCAAAAGTGATATTTATAATGTCACAAAAGTTTTCTACTTCAAATAAATGCTGTTTGTTAGGGTGTCCCGGTGGTGAAGCAGTCAAATCAATGACAATGATTTCTATTCATCAAAAGAGTCCTGAAAATAATATATCACAGTGTACACAAAAATAATAAGCAACTCCACTATTTTCAGCACTGATAATAAGAAATGTTTCTTAAAAGGGTACTTCAGCAATAAGCATTTAGCTTTGTATCAGTAGAAACCCGGTAGTATATTCATATTATCGTACTTTCCCCCCTCATGTCCCCCTGAGACGAGAGAATTATGTATTTTATTTCTGGAAAAAATCCTCAGATGACGCAAATATCATCATTATGCATCATCTGAGGATTTTTCAGAGGCTAAAGACTACAGCCAGTAGTAGGAGCTAGTTCTGCATGTTATCAACCCGACCATAGGGGGTGGGATCTCACTCACAGAATGTGTAAGCGCATAGCATTCATAACGGAGCGGTCGGAGCAAAGTGAGTGTTTCAACTTTTCAATGAATTCCTATGAAAGTTAAGCTTCCATAGGCATGATCTCAAAGACTGGACACGCGCCGTGAATGACTGCCGTGCTTACCCCAGCTCTTTGCTCCGTGAGGAATGAAATCTGAATCTCTGAAATCTGAATGAATTCGTGACTTTCGTTCGCTCACTCACACTTTATTGAAAAGACACTTTCAGTTTCTATTCTCTAACAGAACAAAATTATTTTATTATTATGAAAATCAAAAGCAGCGGTGGGCGGGCATGGTGGGCAAGTGATAAGCAGTAGCCGTGGCTTTTGGGAGTGGCCTTGTTGGGCAGCGAAGCAAGTGCATTCTGGGAGTTGTTGTCTCTCAGTCTAGAACAGGGGTTTTCAAACTTTTTGTGTGTGTGGACCACTATTGGTAATCAAAAATTTTTTGCGGACCACCTCATAACACATAATAAAATTTGTCTACACACAGTCCTACCTGAATCAATCCGCACCTCTAAATAGGCTTACTAGCACTAAAACTATAACTAGTCATCACATCAGTACAACAGGCTTGTTAAAAGAAAGTTTACTGCACACAACGGCTGCCACATGTTTAGTTTATTTATTTACTCAAGCGCCGTCTTGGGGCGGTGTAGCTGAAACCTAATGCTAAATAGCTTTCGCATTATTTTCTCTTCACCCTCCTTTTCTTCATTTTTTTTAATGATGAATCTGGCTCATAAATGCATCCGACTCACTGTCAATATCTTCATTTTTTGTAACTTCTGCCTCTTGTCTCTTTTCTCTTCAGAGAACCTGTTGCTATCCACCGATTTATATACTTGAAGCGTCACGGCCGGCGCCACTAGCCTATTTTAGTAATCGCACAATAACTTGACAATTTAATACAAATGTTATATCAATATAGGCCTACATATTCTTTTTACTTTTTATTTTTTATGGGAATTTCCTGGTAAAATGAAGGTAAAAAAATATATATTTTATTTTATTTTGCCTTTCCACTGACCACCTGCAGTACCCTCACTGGCCACTAGTGGTCCGCGGACCACAGTTTGGGAATGACTGGTCTAGAAGGCACCAAATTCAAAAACAAATTCACATTTCTACTAAATAAATGACCCAGTTTATATACACATTCATCTTCCCAGCGCTGAAGTACCTTTTAGCAGCAAATCAGCATATTAGAATGATTTCTGAAGGATCATGTGACACTGGAGACTGGAGTAATGATGCTGAAAACTATGAAAAAATATAATTTTAATAATATTTCACAATATTGCTGTTCCTACTATATATGATCACATAAGTGCAGCCTTGCTGAGCATAAAAGACTTCTTTCAAATCCAAAAGCTTGATGATAAAAAAACATTTTCTGCCGTCAAATACAATATCTGATCCTCATTAAGCTCAAGACAAGCATTCATAGGTCAAAGGTGAAAGCAGACTCTTTGACTTTGCAGGTGTAAGAAAGGTCAACTTACAGACAGTAGACAAAGACGCAGCAGCTGTAGATCATCGGCAGCTCATCCAGTAACTAAAAACAAAAGACAATCCAGAGACTGACAGCATTTGTGTGTCACTTGTGAATAATTGCTATTTCTTTGGGCATGTACCACTAGAGAAGTGGCTTTGTGGCTACGCAAATGAAAGTGAAGCTTTTCATGTGCTTGGGCACTTTGACACTTTGAAAGGCTGAAGAGAAGTCAAGCTTACCTGCATTTCATACTGTAGTGTCATGTGAAAGCTCCATGAACCAATGCCTACGGCTGTACCGGAAAGAAAAAAAAAGAGCGACAACATAAAACAAGGTCATTTAATCTCCATTTGTTTAGGAAATATATATCTGTGGGAAAGGTCACTGCTTTTGAAAAAATGACATTTGTGTGTATATAAAATAATGTGATTGATGCATCTGTTTGTACCAGCAATTCCTAAAAATGACCACACATAGCGTATTTCCAAACCATCTTTGCACGTCTGAAGGGCTCCATAAATGGGAGGTAGGATCATTATCAGGTTACTGACAGTATTCCCTGGAGAAAAAAATAAAATAAAATTAATGTTAATGAATGCAAATATTAAAGTCACCATGAAATCCCAATTGAATGGACCACTTCTTTTTTATTGAATATTGGAGTATTTGTTATAAATGATTTATTCATGCAGATTACTTTTTTTTTTTTTAATGATATGCCCTCTAGCCTGGTCCTACCAGACTCTGATACATTTCATTTGTACAGAGAGTCCGGGCACTCTCCATTGACAAGCATTAACTTCCTTGAAGGCGCCACTCTGTTGAAGTTTAAAACTATTGGATCTGCCCAGAGCCACTCTGGATCTGCCATAACCAATCGCTAACGTTTGCTCGTGACGTATGTCATCTCAAACTAGCACATGACATCAACGTCATCGTTCTCAGCCACTCCCTCTGTTCGCTGATTGGACCGGTGAAAATTTGACAGGAGAAAACCAGAAAATATACCGCAATCCCAGATGGAGTACTGAAGGAAACTGAAAATTGAGCGGAAGTATGTAGGAGGGCGGAGCCAGGCTATATGCCCTAATCAAAATAGATTCAGTGACATCTCTACTCTTCTCTGATGATGTGTTTACTTGGGCGAGGGGGGTGGCAACCTGTCACTCACATGAGATCCACAAATAGCAAACCACAACCATCCAATCAATTCCCGATAGACAAAAACATGTCCTGTCCTACTTTTTTTTCTTTCTTATTTGAGAAGAAGCTTCACTTGGATACATCACAATATTTTTCGAGTATGGCCCTGTATGAGGTCATAAAGGGTGGAATTGCTTGTATGGGCACTTCTCCCGGATGAGCGTGCACACATCAATAAGAGCGAGAGCAAGAGCACACCCATCAATGAGCTTCATTCGTTTACGAAAGCCATCGACAGTGCAGTCATTTTGTTTTTAGACCACGGAATCAACAATGTCACTAAAGAAGTGTGTTTTTGGTTTTGAGGGAAAGACATCCTTGTTCAGCTTCCCAAATAATCCAGCGTTAAGGAAACAGTGGATGTAGTTTGTTTTTCCAGGGCAGTAATTGAGTTCTGCAATCGCAGGTGGTGAGTGAAACTGCATCAAATGTCTGTGTTTTCTGGCAATCGGCACGTACGTGCATATAATGTTAACAAGACGAATCGGAAGTTATCCAGGGATAATGCCATGATGTGTGTGTGTGTGTGTGTGTGTGTGTGTGTGTGTGTGTGTGTGTGTGTGTGTGTGTGTGTGTGTGTGTGTGTGTGTGTGTGTGTGTGTGTGTAAAGACTCTTCAGAGATATGAAAGATGCAATACTATAGCTCACACTAAGTGATGTTTTATGAAATGTAAGATCATAAAAATGCAGAATGTCTCCTGTGATGGGTAGGTTTAGGGGCAGGGGCAGTGTAAAGAAATTGTGATACAGCCTGTGTGTGTGTGTGTGTGTGTGTGTGTGTGTGTGTGTGTGTGTGTGTGTGTGTGTGTGTGTGTGTGTGTGTGTGTGTGTGTGTGTAAAGACTCTTCAGAGATATGAAAGATGCAATACTACTCTATAGCTACTCAAGATTAACATGAGACTGGCAGAAACTGTGTGTTATGTCCCCTTTAAATGTAAGATCATAAAAAGTCTTCAATAAGTTTACTGTCAGTGTTTATGTTGTGATATGTTGTGAAAATTCATATTTATCTCCCTTTTTTGGATTTGAATGAGCATCCTGCAATAATAAAGCATAATCTAAAAATAAAAAAAGTCACAGTGTATTTTGGGCTTGTTTATTAAATAAAAGTCATGCCGTGTTTCCAATTTCCACCCCGGTTATTAGTTGGTTACACAAACTGTATGCAATTTAATTTAATTTCCATTTAATTTAAAGTAAACTATTGTAGCTTCTGTCTGGGATGCCCTGTCACAGGAAGAAAAGACTAAGAACATTATTTGACACACATTAAATATATAGATTTTACTAGTATAAATGTTATTATAGCTAACAAAACAAAAAAATAAAAATCTCTTAACTTGAAATAAATAAATGTTAACTGACATTTAAACTTTTCTTATTTTTTTTATTTGAAATTAACCTGTTATGTACCAAACTAAAACTGAAATAAAATTACCTATAGACATTTTGTTTTAAAAAAACCAAAAACAAATGACAAAACAACAGAATTACTAAAATGTTTAACTAAAATGTAAAATTAAAGCAGAATTAAATTGAATTCAAAATATTAACAAAAACTTTAGTATCTCAGTGATACTAAAATAAGATATGTTACAGTATGTTTTATGTACAGTATATAAATGCAGAAGTAGCTAGTTGCACCCCTGAAGTTTCTAAATGTGCTCCTAAATTTTTTTTAACTTAGAAGCTCAGGTGCTCCTTAAGAAAAAGAGTAAGCGTCAAGCCCTGATAGGGAAGAAAAGACTGTCACAACTACATATATAGTTGAGTGAACTTCATCCAAACTGGCCTCTTAGCACCACCAGCAGCTGGCAGACTGCTATTGTGCCTCTTTGCTGAGTCCAAGAATACTAAACCTATGTTAAAAAGAACTAACATGGTGTATGCAGGCCTATTGTTTCATTGTTTGGATATACAGCTCATCATAACATGGCACATTCCTTCACAAGGCAACAGGTTTCCGCTGGACTCTAAAGACCAATCTACTCTCAATGGCACCTGGTTCTAGTAGCGTTTTAAAACTTATATTTAAGATATGACTGTGTGTAATTTTGTGTAGGCTATAATACAACTCAAATAATCAGACTAACCAAAAACCGCTATCCTAAAAACCCATTGGGAATTGCAGAGGATTCAAGCTCTATTAGTTTTAATGTGTGAATGTATTAACTCTGTGCCCTTTGAGCATCTTATCAATGTTAACCTTAAATGTACAGTACTTGAGCAAACAACAAAGATCTAATGGCTACGTACATTGTGTCCTTCCATAATTTCATATCTAGGATATCAGCAGTCAAACAAAAGTCCACTATAAATCAATCACAGGTAGAGCTTCTCCAATTAAATGGTGAAAGTAATTGTTTATTATCTTGAGTTTTCTGTTTGGAAATCTGCAAATTATTGTATTATTCTTACAAAAAAAAATTATTTCAGCAGTGACCAAAAATCCCATTGAATTACAATAGTAATCATACTATATAGTAATCCTCGTACTAGTACGTCGCATATTGGGCTCTCGCATAACGTTACATATTTATAGTAAAAGTTATGTTGCTCGTTCAACTGGCTGCATCTTCAGCAGCTCTGACTCGAGTTATTGCTCCCATTTTGAGACAGTGATTAGTCAGTTTATAATTAAAGCAAATTTAAAGAACATTTAGCATAAGAAAACAGACATAAAGAATGTTTTTTCAGTTCATACTCTTTGAGTTCGCTGAAAATCACTATCGAAGGCGTGATCTTCCCCAAATGTCGCCACACACTGGGTTTAATTAATTATCTTTACGGTCATGTGTATGATTTTCCTATGTGTTATTGGGCTTTATGTTACGAGTTTAACGCGTATAGAGGGTCGCTAGCCTCTCGGCTGCTATAGTTACGAATCCTACTATGGCAAATGCTTATGAATTTTAAGTAGGTTACGCTGACGTTGATTCGCAACTTTGCTACTACCAAGGCTTGTCTTGTTAATATTAATTAAGTAATTTGCACGTTGCTTCAAAACCTTCCAATGTAAAATAACTGACTTATCAATATTAATTAGGTTGTGCTGACGATGCGTCGTACGCGTCCAATAGCGGATTATTGCCTCATGAATATTAAGCAACAAGCCTTCTCATAGTAGGATTCGACAATACTCCTCTGTCCCGTTTTAACATCCGTGTTTACCACCCTACACGACCATGAACCGTGTGTCCCGGACAAAAGCTCACCGTTCAAACGTAATGTTACTTACAGAATTCTGCGATGTAATACGAGACCACATAATTCTCCTCGCACCAGTCGAGAGTTGAGGTCGGTGTTCCCCAGTAGCCCGGCCTGTCCGCCGCCGGAGCCATGATGAGAGATAGATCAGAAAGGTCGGACGGGCGGAGGGAGGAGTTGCTTGTACGGTAACGGATTCAGTGCTCCATCCAATCTGAAAGGGCCTACGTGCTATAACAGTTGCATTGCAAACAATACCCTTCTGTAATTCAATACAACGGAATGATCGTTGTTCTGAAAGGACAGTGCACAATTTACACACATATACAAATATTAGGCCTATATTAGCTTAAAAGATCAATATTACATTATACTTTGATTATTGTCATGTGGTAACGCTTTATTTTACAGTGTCCTTGTTACATATATTACATGTACTATACCATAGTAATAACAGTAAAATATGCAAAATTACTAACCCTATGTAACTAACCCTCAACCGAAAACCTAATCCTACCCTTAAGTAAGTAGGTTATATGTTGTTAATTAATAGATGTAACAATGACACCTTAAAATAAATTGTTAGTTGATGCATTTATTAATGTTAACTAATGGGACCTTATTGTAAAGTGTTACCAATATTTTTATTAGACATATTTTGTCCAACATGTGGTATTTTTTGTTTCCTTGAATATTGGGATTATAATGGGGTTATTTAGCTGTTTTTTTTTTTGTTGTTTTTTTTTACCCACAATGCAATTGTTCATCATGCTATGAATTCTTTTTTGTGGGTTTAAGGTTAAGCATACTACTGCACAGTTGAACATGTTCTCATCTGATCAGATAACAGAGTTGATACATTTGAGAATACAGACAAACCTGTTTCTTTTAATTGTCAGTCTCTCCACAGACTTGATGAAGGAACAATAATTTATGTTTTCTGTGTACGGCAGAACAGATTCTCTTTCTAACCAGATACATCCAAATGACGTTTTTGCTGCTTCAAAAGCCATTGTCAGTGAGCATTGATGTCTTTTATTTGAATCACGCTAGATGTCGCCAAAGCTTTTTGCAGACAAAAGTTTAAACCTAACGTCAGCAGCCTAATCAAATAACAAGTTAAAGGATAGTTCCCCAAAATAAAAATTACCCCATGATTTACTCACACTCAAGCCATCCTATATGAAATTCTTCTTTCAGACGAATAGAATCAGAGTTATATTAAAAAAATGTCCACATTTTGGGCTGCCATTATGAAGCTTTGAAGAGCAAGGACATTTTTTAATATAACTCAGATTATATTTGTATGAAATAATAAAGTAATTTACTCCTAGGATGGCTTGGGGTGAATAAATCATGAGGTCATTTTAATTTTTGGGTGAACTATCCCTTTTAGAAGGAACTGTTAAAAATGGCTGACTTTGGCAAATGTTGTATAGGTAAAGGGACACACCCCAGACGTTTCAGTTTCACCGGTTCTAATCGAATCAGCATAACAGTGTCATTCAAATGCATAGATGAAAATCCAATCACTCTGAGAGTATTGCTCATACATTCACATTATCATAGAGACAAAAGCACGACTGTGCCCTGAGCTTGTCATACCAAATGTTCAGGAGGTGCATAGAGACAAAAGACTAATTTCTCAAACACCTGGGCTGATTAACTTGATCTTGTTAGAATGCGGTCAATCTTTACCTCAAACTGTAAAACACTATGTACATAACGTTTTCAGTTTATATACTATTACATTTAAGGTTGCCACCCGTCCCTTAAAATACGGAATCGTCCCGTATTTACAAGCAAAATAACGCGTCCCGTATCAAAGCAATACGGGACGCGATTTGTCCTGTATTTTACATAGGCCCACACGTAGTTCAATAAATACGGATTTTGCAGTGTGTAGAATACTGATAGCAAATATAAAGATATCCATTTGATGATAAGTAGTACAGGAACTAATTTGTGCGTGATTGCTTTAGCGGCTTTGTTGCCATAGCGGCGGAGTCTAGAGAAGATGTGCTGTGCCAGTGTGCCTGTAAACTTGCGTGGTTTTTAAAAACATGTCAAGCTTGCGTCGCATCCACCGTTTGAACGCAAGAGAATCTCCAGATATAGAACTAAATATCAAAATGTATCAATGGGTTTGTCCAGTAACTCATGATGAACCTGATGAACTGGGGCGGCGGTGGCTCAGTGGTTCATGTAGATTGTCTACAAACCGGAAGGTTGGTGGTTCGATCCCTGGTTCCTCCTGTCCAAGTGTCGAGGTGTCCATGAGCAAGACACCTAACCCCAGCTGTTCCCGACCAGCTGGATGGCGCTTGCATGGCTGACACCGCCGTCGGTGTATGAGTGAGTGTGTGAATGGGTGAATGGGTGAATGGGTGAATGTGAGGCAAGATGTAAAGCGCTTTGGATGGCCATTGGTCTGTAAAAAGTGCTATATAAATGCAGTCCATTTACCATTTACCATGAACCTCAGGCCAACTGCACACTTTATGAGAAGCATTTCTGTTGCTCAGACTGTCTCCTAAAGCGACAGCGCTGACAGACCGGTCTATGTGACACACGCATCCGTGCTTCTAAAGGTAGGCCTATTGTTTTTTTTTTTATGGATAATGTATTTAATATAATATTCCATACATTTTTTAGACAGGTTAATTAATAAATTATAGCCTAATAAATGTTATTATTAATATAATTTATAATCTAACTAGGCTATAATTATCATAATAAATAGTCCTGTCATATAAAGTTTGACATTTAAAAAATATTTAGACAAAAAGCAGGACAAATAATTAGCCTTCTGCAATTCAATACAACGGAATGATCGTTGTTCTGAAAGGACAGTACACAATTTACACACATATACAAATATTATGGCCTATATTAGCTTAAAAATCAATAGTACATTATACTTTGATTATTGTCATGTGGTAACGCTTTATTTTACAGTGTCCTTGTTACATATATTACATGTACTATACCATAGTAATAACAGTAAAATATGCAAAATTACTAACCCTATGTAACTAACCTCAGAAAACCTAATCCTACCCTTAAGTAAGTAGGTTATATGTTGTTAATTAATAGATGTAACAATGACACCTTAAAATAAATTGTTAGTTGATGCATTTATTAATGTTAACTAATGGGACCTTATTGTAAAGTGTTACCAATATTTTTATTAGACATATTTTGTCCAACATGTGGTATTTTTGTTTCCTTGAATATTGGGATTATAATGGGGTTATTTAGCTGTTTTTGTTTGTTGTTGTTGTTTTTACCCACAATGCAATTGTTCATCATGCTATGAATTCTTTTTTGTGGGTTTAAGGTTAAGCATACTACTGCACAGTTGAACATGTCTCATCTGATCAGATAACAGAGTTGATACATTTGAGAATACAGACAAACCTGTTTCTTTTGGATTGTCAGTCTCTCCACAGACTTGATGAAGGAACAATAATTTATGTTTTCTGTGTACGGCAGAACAGATTCTCTTTCTAACCAGATACATCCAAATGACGCTGTTTTTGCTGCTTCAAAAGCCATTGTCAGTGAGCATTGATGTCTTTTATTTGAATCACGCTAGATGTCGCCAAAGCTTTTGCAGACAAAAGTTTAAACCTAACGTCAGCAGCCTAATCAAATAACAAGTTAAAGGATAGTTCCCCAAAATAAAAAATTACCCCATGATTTACTCACACTCAAGCCATCCTATATGAAATTCTTCTTTCAGACGAATAGAATCAGAGTTATATTAAAAAATGTCCACATTTTGGGCTGCCATTATGAAGCTTTGAAGAGCAAGGACATTTTTAATATAACTCAGATTATATTTGTATGAAATAATAAAGTAATTTACTCCTAGGATGGCTTGGGGTGAATAAATCATGAGGTTATTTTAATTTTTGGGTGAACTATCCCTTTTAGAAGGAACTGTTAAAATGGCTGACTTTGGCTGCATCTGAAATTGCATACACTCTTCACTCTCAGAAAAAGGTACATGTGACTCTGTCACTGGGCGGTACCTAAGGTACAAAAGTGAAAAGGTACATCATTGTACCTTACTCACCCCCAAATGGTACACATTAGTACCTTAAAGGTACATATCAGTACTTTAAGAGTGCATATTAGTACCTTAAAGGTACATATTAAAACCTTTACATTGTAATTTATCCACATTTCAGGGGAGGAATTTACACAGTTGAGGAGGAGACAATCTAAACAAAGGAATGCAGGAGAGCTTGGATATAACATGTGACTCTTTATAGAAACGCGTGCGGTCGGTGGCTGTAGTCATCAAGTCTGACAAAAAGTACTATAAACAGTGTCATTCAAATGCATAGATGAAAATCCAATCACTCTGAGAGTATTGCTCATACATTCACATTATCATAGAGACAAAAGCACGACTGTGCCCTGAGCTTGTCATACCAAATGTTCAGGAGGTGCATAGAGACAAAAGACTAATTTCTCAAACACCTGGGCTGATTAACTTGATCTTGTTAGAATGCGGTCAATCTTTACCTCAAACTGTAAAACACTATGTACATAACGTTTTCAGTTTATATACTAACATTGGAACCTTGATATAACAATTTATGAATTTGTAATCCCACAGTACTTATTTTAAATAAGTACTTACTTCCTGACCACTAAAAAGTATGCTCTATATATTATGAATGTGTGTAGGATGAATGTAATCCGAATGTACTACATTGCATTCACCATGTTGTCATTGTCATGTGACCTACCAGCGTCAGTTGCGTCTCTCATGTGATAGTGTCTTTCAAATGCACACTCAGAATCTCACAGAAGAAGTAGGACATCCGGGTACTTTTTGCCTACTCTTTTATGAGTACTGGGAATTCAGACATATTACTCTTGGATCATACTTGTTTTTCGCCTACTATATATAGTAGGAGGTATGCGATTTCGGATGCAGGCATTATTTCTAAATCATTCATCACACTGGAAATTAAAATTCAGGTCAAGCACAATGCATTATGGGATATACCTGTAGTATTCCACACAGTAAGCTCTATTGTATACTTCATAATTCACATCATACATACTGTATACTTCAGAAATAGCAAGTGTAGCATGGTATGCAATTTCGACCATAACTACAAACCTTACTTTGACCTTAAAAGATGTACGGCATACATAAAAACCCACACATGTTCTCAGTGATGCTGATTTTATTGAAAAACCAAGGAACAATCCAACATTTCAGACAACCGTGTTTAGGTACAAAGTGAATAGCTTTAACATGGTACAGAATAGACGTGGACTCATATCACATGCTGTGTAGTGCAGACGCAGTATTCAGTGCAGACACAAGTGTGCACTTCTGAGAGGAATGTTACAGCATGAAGTGGTGAACTCTTAGGCACTTTGTGCAACAAAAGTATTTCGGAAATCAAACACTCGGCATAGTGAGTTATTCGCTCAAGCCATCGAAATGCAAATAAAAGAAGATAAACCCCTGAGCAAAAATGCTGTTTGTGTGGATTTAAAGCAAATTTCATAGAGCTCATACTTAATATAAGCATGCTGCACTTCTCAGAAACCGATTCAGGTGTGAATTTACGATACTTTGTCTAGTACACTTGCGTTGTTTATAACATAAAACATTATGAGGCACCTAAAATTAAAATTTTCAAAGTAAACGTAACGGATAGCGCATGGTGGTCCACTGATCTAATGAAACAAACTCAGGTGTACCATTTACACACATCCACAAATTTGCTGCTCACACACACATTAACCACATTCACTCACATTTAAATTAACAACCTACAATTCATCCCTCATTTTATCACCTTTCGGTCGGACCAGCCTGCCCATGAAAAGAATGGAGTTAGTCTTGTTGTCCTTCACCAGGAAGATGAAAGGATGGTCAGCGTAGAAGAGTTTGGGGTTTTTTAGCTTGTCGGTACCAAAGATGCTAGTATCGGGTGGATTTCCCTCTGTGTCCCATTCCATGGCAGAGGCATGGAAGACGTTGGACAGGTAGAGGTCTTTCTTCCCTGAGATGTTGGACAGATCTGCTTTGGCCTTGTCCACAGCTTCTGTCAGACCCAGCTCACCAAGATGTTTCTGCAAGAAGTTGCGGTGTATAAGTATCTGAATCACAGGTGTGTTTATAGCAAACACTTGCTGAAATTGCTCTGTTCATACCTGCAGGTTGTGGCTGACTTCCATGCTGACTTTTGGCAGCGACACCGCAACCGCCCTCTGCTCCATCTTACCGATCCAGGTGTTCAGTTGTTGACGTGTCAACAGTTTCTCCACTCTCTCAAGGGCTTCTACGTGGTACGGCATGATAAACACCACAGATGACATCTTGTGGGCCAGCGGCATGTTCAGAACTAAAAGCTTGTTGGTTGCATCGTCAAAGAAGCCATAAATGCCTGAAAGACAGCATAAACATATGACGTAAACATGCAAGGGAAAATGACAAACAACAGAAATCCCACCTTATCAAACAGCAGTTTTGGATATAAATGATTGGCTTACTGTAGTGACCCAAGGTAAGTGAGTTTTGATGTACTGGCCAGTTTTAATCTTACTGACTAAATATTGAAATATTTTATATATATTATAAAAATACATCTATAACAAAATGCTGATAGATATTTTAAGATTTAAATACATTTTTGTAAACTGAAATATTTTTTTCTGTTGACTTAAATTACATGCTATTTCGTTCAAATAAACAGACCAAAATGAAAGAATATGATATGATGAAATATTGAATAAACTTTAGGATATTTCACAAATACAAAAACAAATGTTTTCTATATTTCTTTGTTGATATGCCATTTAACAAAAGGGTTTTAAATTAAATATTCAAATGTTATATATATATATATATATATATATATATATATATATATATATATATATATATATATATATATATATATATATATATATATATATATATATATATATAGACATTTTAAAATATTTTTACCACAATATTTTCATTGACAAAAATTACATGCCATTTTATTGAGATAAATTGATTTAAAATTAAACAATATTGACTAAATTTAAGGGATATTCGTCAAAACAAATATAATAATATTAATTTTTATATATTTTAATCTAATTATAAAATATTAAAAAATTATATAACATTTGAATGTTTAGCTTAATTTTGCACTTTAAGACTTCTTTTGTTGTCTAAAATTACATTCAATTTTTATGACAAAATATTGACTAAATGTAAAGTTTATTTTCCTCAAAAAAAACCTATGACAAAAGTGTATAATAATGTTACCTAGTGTAACTACAATTATTGATTTCTAATGAAAAATCCTCCATAATTTACTTTAAACTAATGGAGCTTGAGTGATCGAATGGAATTCCAGACCACTGATCGCTTAGCGATATCAGCTGACGCTCAGCTGATTTGTTACTCCACCTACTCTAATCAACTATAGTATTTAAGCTTATTCAAACTCATGTTCCTCAGTCTTTTGCACAGACATTTACACCCACCTCCACCCCTTCACCTCCTAGTAGCTTCATTATTGAGTATTGGATTCTGTGTAGAACTCTATTGTTATCATTGTATCTCTTTCTGTAATATATGCTAAGAAACTTTTGGTTATTATAAAGGCTGTGGTTTATGTTTCAAGGATGTATCTCAAGCTGTTTAGTATGGCAGCTTGAGCACCTTGGAGCCTAAGCCTTTCGCCAAATCAAAGATTGTCAATAAATTTCATTCTTAAAGTGGTCCTGACCGAAATAAGCTTTTTGTCTCATTTTGTGTTTCAGGATCATATCTGCTCACCTGTGCGATGCATCATGGGTACAGAGACAGTGTAGGAGCGATGCACTAAGAAAACACGATTGTCTACCATCTTATGGTGGAACTGCTCATCCCAGTGCGCTGGAGAGAAAACAGAGTCTCATTTTAGTTTTTTAAAGAATCTACAAATTGCTTCTCATTCTTAAGGTGATCATGTCTTACGTTTATAGAACATGGCGTTGATGATCATGGCTCCATCTGTCTTCTCCACATCTTTGGTCACCTCGGGCAGCTTTCCGTCGGTGGACTTCGATGCCCATTCGTTGATGGCTTTCACCGCGCTGCGCTTGTCACGGAAGTTTATTTTGGAGTGCTCGTAGTTATAATGCTTCTTGCTGCTCTTCAGGAAGTTGTCGCGCTAACAGAGCTGGGCCCGTAGAAACGGTTGCTGATCTTCCAGGTGACATTACGTGCCGTTGAGTTGCTGACCTCGGTGAGAAGCTCAGACAGCCCAGAGTGCAGCTGCTCGTCCTTCACCGTAGTGGCTCAGGACGGTTTTGACCTGAGAGGCAGTGTTGGATTTCCCTCCAAGAGCCACCAAACCCAGCGAGGAAGCCACTACCACAGGGGAAATCAGGATGTTCTCAACGTCCTTCTCCTTTGCCATGTTCTGGTACAGGTTGAAGGCCAAAGTGGCGCTGTTGTCTGCCAACATGGTGGCATGGCTGCTGAGGGTCTTGTCTGCGCTCACGGTGGCCATTAGGCACAGGAGAACTACGCTGACACCAACATGATTCTAGAGGTGGTAAGTTTACAGCCTGTAAGAGTAATAAACAACTAGTCAGTGAGGTGCAAATAAATTGTACATAGATATGAGATGATTTTCTATATGTGTAAAGCTGAGGACTGTTTTAGTTCCAGGCCACAGAACAGAGAGTAGCGCCAAGATATATTAATGCTGTAATTTCAAGCTGCAATTTCCATAGACTTTTAATGACAGGCCTTCAATGCTAAAGGAAGTCCAGCAAACACGTAAGGCAGAAATGTTACATAACTGCCACGCTTGCACAGTTGTAACCTCACTCACTAAGCTCTAAAAGATCTGAGATCCTTCATCACAACATGTTTTTGCTTAAAATTAAGAATTAAAAATTCCTTAGGGAAACACGAAACAAGATATTTTGAAGAATGTTTACACTACCGTTCAAAAGTTTGGGGTCGGTAAGATATTTTAATGTTTTTGAAAGACGTCTCTTATTCTCACCATTTGATCAAAAATACAGTTAAATTGTGAAGGTTATTACAAATTCAAACTAACTGTTTTCTATATTAATACATTTTAAAATATAATTTATTTCCTGTGATAACAAAGCTGAATTTTCAGCATCATTGCTCAGTCTTCAGTGTCACATGATCCTTCAGAAATCATTCTAATATGCTGAATTTTTGCTTAAAAAGACATTACTATTATTATCAATGTTGAAAACCTTTCTGTTGCTTAATATATCATTTATTTTAAATATTAATCTTTTTCTAACATTGTAAATGTCTTTACTATCACTTTTGATCAATTAAATGCATCCTTGCTAAATAGAAGTATTTTGTTTTTTCATAAACTTTTGAACGGTCATGTATAATATCACATGTACCCAAGATGCAAATGTATATTAATTGGGGAAAAAGCTGTAACAGCCACATATACAGATTTCACAGCTCCCGGAGTCATCTTACGCTGGATAACCGTCATCCAATCAGCACTGCCAGGATGGCAGGAAGTTCTTACAATAGTGTGGGAACATCAGACTTCAGACATGTTATAGATTGTCCCCACGCCTTTAGCAAAAGATCAGCCCAAAATGTTGCCTTCGGCCATGCAAATGCACCAAAATGGACTTGTATTATCCCCGTATGGGTGAGTCAGAGCTTTAAGGAGCAATTTGGGACTGTTACATATGCAAAAAAAACCTTTTGGAATCATCAGTTAATCAAAGCAGTTAGCTGTTTATGAACAGTTTATCTTTGAGTAAAACTATAAAAGTCTCATGCAAACATTTATTTTACTTTTCAGCATTTTGAAAGAAGGACTCTGCTATGGAATAACGCACTTTTTCATTTTTTCATGCAGTTGATGAAGCCTGAATGCAAAATGTTTTTTTTTACAGCTGTAATGGCATATTTTACTTACCTGTCAGAGCTTCCGAAAAACTTTTGCAACCTCTCGGATCTGTTGGCTTCCCCTGACATCAAATCCTTAATGCAGACTTTATAGTCTGGAAAAGAAGCCTCTGGAAGTTGGGAAAGGAGGATTATAATGGTTCCCGTGTTCTGAAAGACCTCCCCCAGATCCAATTACTGTGGGAACTAGACTCTCCTCAAGGTCCTAAAGCCAGCAGAAACTGACCCTTTTCCTGCTCACACAATGACTATAAAAGAATATAAAGTGCCTTTTCATGCAAGGAAAATGGTGTGTATAAAAAGGTGGATATAATAAAGAATTATGGACATCAGATTGAATAATTATAATATTCTAGCAAGAAGCAAAATTTAATTTAGCCAAAAATCTGGCACTATATTTTTTAGTATTTGTATTTCATTGGTAAGGAGAGTTTAACATTTATAAAAGTAACTGTAAAAACCTTGTAAGGTTAAGACAAGAGGCTATTCTAGTTCCACCCCACCCTGTCCGTCTCTTGTCCCTCTTTTCTGCATGCCACGTTTGTAGTGGGTCGTGTCTAGGCCTGCAAGCGGACAGCAGACAAAACAGGGCAGAGATTTTATCTCACTTTGGGTGTAAAGCATGCTTTATAGTTCTCATATAAGTAAAACAATGTCTATTTTAAAACGGTCTTTATGTTCCAAACTATTAAATTCTGCATCTTCTTTATAGCACCAGGAATTCTGTTCTACAAACAAGGCACTGGAATGTTTCCCAGAGGAACATTTTATTGCTTAGAAGTTGCTTTTTTTAAAGCTCAGAATACTTCTGTTTTAGTGTCATTGTCTCTGGACTGCAAAAATCTCACTGTTTTTGTCTTGTTTTGCAGCAAAATATCTAAACTTTCTCAATAAAACTATCAATTGTAATGTAGAAAATAGATTTTTATTTTATTTTTTGACAACTGTTTACAACTTTTGGGTCTCTAA
Organism: Gobiocypris rarus; assembly: GCA_023029165.1. NCBI lineage: Eukaryota > Metazoa > Chordata > Actinopteri > Cypriniformes > Gobionidae > Gobiocypris > Gobiocypris rarus. The sequence continues at coordinate 21,554,999 of CM040922.1, forward strand.
CTGTTAAAAAACAATAAACTGCATGCATATTGCTGAAGAAATTTGTTTTGGTTGTAATAAGACACCATCTCTTTGTCGCTTTTACAGCATTTCAAATCCCTCATTCTTGCCATCTCCCAAAATAAATGTTGATTCTTGTTTTATTACGAGCTCTGTCGCATTCTCTCCTCTGTTCTACGTGTTTTAAACAGGTGATTCCCTGGAGATTTGAGATTTTGTCAGCTTAGTGTGTTGTGACAACCTATTCCACTCCCACACCATACACAAAGTAGCCGGACCAACTCTCTATTTACGGATATGATGAGATATGCATGTTAGTAATGTGTTAAAACATGCTAGCAATATGCTAATTCATGCTAGCAACATGTTAATTCCTGCTAGCAATGTGCTAAAATATGTTGGCAACATGTAAAATAATGCTAACAGCATGGTAATTCATACTATGTATTAAAACATTTCTAGTTGCTAAAACATGCTAGCAATGTGTAAAAGTATAACATGTTTAAACATGTTAACAACATGTTAAAACTTAATAACAATGAACGGCCAGAATGCATTAAAAGTTTTCTATTTTAGTTCAAAATGGCGTTGTGTAAGTGTCCCCAAACTAAATAACTACTGATCTTTTACACAAAATGAATCAATCAAAAAATCTATCAAAAACTTTAGCTGGACAATAACTTTTTTCTAGAGCTGCTGTACAACCAAAACACTGTAAAGCTGCTTTGAAACAATTGTAAAAAGCGCTATATAAATGAAGGTGACTTGACTTGACTAGCAATATGTTAAAACAGGTGAAACATTCTCTATTTACAGATATGTGAGATGCGCACAGGCGAGTGAGTATGTTCGCAGTTTCCTGCAAAAACCATTCTGTCAACTCTAAATATAAACGTGTTTAATAGTGAAGAAGGGGAAAGACAAACCCCCATTTTGGAAGGAGTGATGTTTTTACCTTTTTACCGTTAATGTGAATAGCAAATCTCAGATCAGTTAGTTTTGTTCTTCTATTAAAATCTCAGATTTTTGATTGCTTGTCTGAGTTTATGACATTGTTAAGATGTGGTTTTTTAATATGTGTCATCATGAAACAGATCTCATTAGCTGCATGTGGGCGGAACGGGCTGCACCTCATTAACATCTAACATGACACTGTTCAAAGATAAAACCATTAACAGCACAGCTTTCAAAGTATACACCTCCAGGCCATTTTGTAAAGATCAGTGAAAACACAGCTGATGGCGGTGGCATTCCCTCAGGCAATGGAATGTTGAAAGAATGCTGCTCGCTTCAGTTGTCAGGGTTTCTTTTCTGATTTGCTGCTTAACGTGTCTCATTGTGTTGTTAGATCAGCATAGCTTGAAGTTTAACTCAGACTGACAGTCACTGATTAACTGCCGTGAACAAAGGGAAAGCAAGAGAGTTACTATAGATCCTGAAACAACTATATTTATGCCTACATTTATTCTTCTGTTCCCATTTGGAAATAACTATATATGTATATATACTGTATATTAGTGTTGCTAAAGCATCTACAGTCCCTGACAAAAGTCTTGTCGCTTGTGTACAAATTGAACTGAAGTGCAGCTGAAATATATTTACAAGAAATGTCTCATTTTAATCCCAACAGCTTTTGTAAAAATGTTTCAGTGCAAAATGAAACTGTCAAAAAATATTCTAATATTCACAGCTTGGTTAAGCCCATTGAGTGAATTTTTGCAAAGACATAAGTGTTGTCGCCTTGTCATATGAGCTTCACCTGTGACTAATAATGGATCAATTAGATCTCAGGTGTGTATAAAAAGAACCCCAGTGCACTAGACCTTCACATCAACTGCAACTAAACCTCTGCAAACATGCCTAAGATTCACCCTGAGACTAAAGTTTTGACTATCAAGAGGCTGAAGACCAGATCTACTGCTGATGTGGAAAAAGATTTGAAGAGACTGGAGACGTTTATGACAAACCCAGGTCAGGCAGACCCTGCAAGACAACTGCTCGAGAGGACCGTTTGTTGGCTCGAAAATCCAAGGCCAGCCCATTTTCCACTGCAGCAGAGCTCCACGACACCTGGTCACCTGAAGTCCCTGTGTCAACCAGAACAGTTTGTCGGATTCTGTCTCGAAATGGCCTCCATGGTCGAATCAGTGCCCAGAAGCCAGCACTAAACAGAAGACAATTGAAAAACCGCGTGGCATTTGCCAAAGCCCACAGCCTGCTAAAAGGATGGGCGCTGGAAAAGTGGCAGAAGAATTATTCAGATGAATCTTTTGTTGAATTACAACACAGTCACATAAATATTGCAGGAGACCTACTGGAGCCAGCATGGAACCCGAGATTCACCCAGAAAACAGTGAAGTTTGGTGGCGGAAAAATCATGGTCTGGGGTTACATCCAGTATGGGGGTGTGCGAGAGATCTGCAGGGTGGAAGGCAAATTCAATAGTCTAAAATACCAAGACATCTTAGCTACCTCTTATATTCCCAACCCAACCAAGAGGCCAAATTCTGCAGCAGGATGGTGCTCCATCGCATTCTTCCATCTCCACATCAAAGTTCCTCAAGGCAAAGAAGATCAAGATGCTCCAGGATTGGACAGCCCAGTCACCAGACATGAACATAATTAAGCATATGTGGGGTAGGATGAAAGAGGAAGCATGGAAGACGAAAGCAAAGAATATTGATGAACTCTGGGAGGCATGCAAGACTGCTTTCTTTGCTATTCCTGATGACTTCATCAATAAATTGTCCTTGCCAGACCGCATGGATGCAGTCCTTCAAGCTCATGGAAGTCATACAAGATATTAAATTTGGATCTCACAGCACCAAAACTTAATTTGCTAACATATTTTTGTATTTGCAGTAAATTTGTTCAATTTCTCTATAGGCGACAAAACTTTTGTCTTGCCAAAATTTGACCTTTCTGTCTTGATTAAATGATAAATCTTTTTTCAGTGAAACTAATTTATTTCAGTGCATTAAACGTCATTTGGGAGGGTTTTAGCTTTTCATATGAGCTATTTCTAACACCAATTGATGAATTAAAAGTCATGTTAATAGCAGGTGTTTCTACAAAATAGATAAGCGACACGACTTTTGTCAGGGACTGTATAACGTATAGCTAATTTTAAAATATAATTTATTTCTGTAATGGCAAAGCTTTTCAGCATCATTACTCATGTCTTCAGTGTCACTGATTTGCTGCTCATGAAACATTTATGATTAATATCAATGTCAAAAACCAGTTGCTGCTTAATGTTTTTATGGGAAGCGTGAACATTTTTTTTTAGGACTCTCTGATGAACAGAAAGTTCTAAATTTAAACAGTATAGCTCCACCCCACTTCAGAGGTTGCATCCTGCAAAGGCTGCATTCGAAGGCCGATTGCATCACATCGGTGTGAAGAAGGCTGTCCCAATAGGTATGACGTCACTTTGTTGGCCAAGCGGCAGTTAGCATCACACTGATTCACTTGAGAAAAACCCTATAGGATTTTCCCATAGGCTTTTGGATTATCGAAAAAAAAAAATCTCTTTGATCAACAAAAGTATATGATACTTACACGCCCTCTACTTACACGTTATGTCCATCAATATAATTATCACAGATTAACACAACTTGTATTAATTTTGAAGCCTAAATGCAGTCGCTAGAAGTAACAGGCTAAAGGTAGGCTATAAACTAACTACACCACGGTCGCACTTCAACGTCACCATCACTTAAGCTTCTGATAACTCTTTCGGTTTTTATCTCAAAACATTTTCCCAGAATGTTTGATTTAGACTACTTTTATAAATTTTAAGCATAATTAGGCTTTAAAAGCAGACTGAGTTTACCTTTATGACGTTTAATCTCTCGACAGCCTCTGTAGTCCCATTTAGCCACCTTTTTCAAGACACGTAACAGCTTTAAAAAATCACAAGTGGGGTAATACTGATATATTTTATGTCGTAGAATAACACGTGAAAGTGTCTCGAGCTTGTGTTCACCACAGACCTTATTTCAGCCATTTAACCAAAATCCTATTAAAAAAAAACATTGACTTCGGGATGAGGGAACCGGACGTTTTAACTCGCTTTTGCGTTTTGGCCTACCAAGTGATGTCATACCTGCACCAATCTATTTGAAGGCACCTTCAAATGTTCCCTTGCATCCTTTATTCCTGGGCAATGGATACAACAAATGGATCCTTCGTGGCCTAGCTAACAGTGTTTAGACATGCAAAATCGGGCTAGCAATTTGTTAAAATAGCTACTTGCTAATTCATGTTATCGACATGCTAATTCATGCTAGCAATTTGTTAAAACATGCTAGCAACATGTTAATTAATTCTAGCAATGTGTTAATTGATGCTAGCAACATGCTAAATCATGTTAGCAGCTGAAGTTACATCCCAAATACAGATTCCCCTCCACTTCATAATTAGTTGCAACAGTCGAGTGCATGAAGTGTCCACGTTTTATCCATTAATTTAGTGCATCATCCGGATTTAAAGTGTACTTTTTCTTTTTGGAATTTTCAGTGAACATATTACACGCACTATTTATACTTAAAAACGTCATAAAACAAAGCATTAAAACAATCTAAAAACATGCTAGCTACAGGTTAATTCATTCTAGCAATGCGTTAGTTGATGCTAGCATAATGCTAAATCATGCTACATACCTACATACTAAAACAAAAAAACAAAAATGTCATAAAATAGCGCATTAAAACAATCTAACAACATGCTAGCAATGTGTTAAAACATATTACAACAAAAATGCTAAAGCATACTAGCAAGTTTTCTAAAACGATTTTCTAAAAGTTTTCTGCAACATGTTTTGGTAAGTCATGCTATCAACATGCTAATTCATATTAAACTGTTTAAAAAATAATAATAATGTTAGACACATGCTAAGACATGCTAGAAAGCTTATAAAACTTTCAGACAAGAGTTTGTTGAGCCAACATAAAAGTATTTTATAACATTATAAATGTCTTTGCTGTCGCTTTTTAATTTAATGGATCATTGTTGAATGAAATTATTCATGTCTTTTTAAAAAATGTACTGACCTCAAACTTGTGTAGCCCTATATATAACAATAATGTAAAATTCATATGTGTATATAGACAATGAGCACCGGGGAAATGACAGGATGCTCTTCCCGTAGTCCTGTTTACATCCACGTATCCATAAATAGCCCATTACCAGGGACAGGCCTGCCAAAATCACATACTTTATTCAAAACCAGCCTTCATTTTGACTACATTTTAACTGCTGTGGTTGTGTTTCTGTTCATTATAACTTTATGGGTGTGATATTTCAAGTTATGAATGAATGCTCTGCACTCTATGACTAATGTATCAGAGGTTCAGATCGGTGGAAACCTGCCCAGCTATTGTGAGCTTTTCCGTCACACAGAAGGAATTTTGCTCTCAACATGTTGAATATTTTGTCTGTTCTTTGTGCTCTGGAGGCAGAGCAAATCCAGAGCAGATAAAATCGCTATGTCATGGTGGTGTCTGGTCTGTGTCTTAACTGTAAACTTAGGTTCCTTTAAGTTCTACCTTAATAGTGTCACTGATCTCTATATACTCCAACAATTTTAAATGATTGTGAGCAGTCATTGGAAGCTGGTACTGTGTATTGACTACGTTGGGATAGTTCACCCAAAAAGGAAAATTAACCCATGATTTGTTCACCCTCAAGTCATCCTAGGTGTATATGACATTCTTCTTTCAGACAGATACAATCAGAGTTATGTTAAAAAATGTCCTGGCTCTTCCAAGTTGTATAATGGCAGTGAATGGTTGTTTCTGTTTTGAAGTCTAAAATAGTGCATCTATTCATCTTAAAAGTAATCCACATGGCTCCGGGGATAATAAAGGGCCTTCTGAAGCGAAGCGATGCATTTGTGTAAAGATAATATTAATATTTAAAACTTTACAAACTGTAATCTCTAACTTCCGCTAACTGTCCTACGTGTGTTCACGAGAGACGTCTGGCAAGCATAGCATAAGTTCTGGTGACGCAGTGGATAGAGCAAAACAAAACTTGGTTCTCGCGAGAACTAGCATTCTCTCCAGAGTGTTCTACTTCTAAAACACCAGTCTCTCATGAACGCGCGTACGACAGTTAGTGAATGTTAGAGATCACAGTTTATAATGTGTTAAATATGGATATTTTTCTTAAACAAATGCATCACTTCGCTTCAGAAGGCATCTATCAACCACTAGAGGCGTGTGGAGCACTATTATAATGGATAGATGCACTTTTATGGACTTCAAAACAGAAACAGCCATTCACTGCCAATAAAGCTTGGAAGAGCCACGACATTTTTTAACATAACTCTGATTGTATTCATCTGAAAGAAGAATGTCATATACAACTAGGATGACCTGAGGGTGAGTAAATCATGGGTTAATTGTCATTTTTGGGCGAACTATCCCTTTAAACACTAGTACAAAGCAGTTTAAACAAAAACAAAAACACTTTTTTATATCAGTAATCTTTATTTTCTAAAAGACACAATCAAGAAAAATAGTACTTTGTGCACATGCCACCATCTTGTGAGAGAGAAAAAATCTGAGAGCATCAAAAATAGATGAACGATGATCTCTGGACAGGTATGAAAACGTCAGCTCACTTTTGTTTTACATGTGTTTGACCGCATGTTCTTGCAGCTACGAATGTGACCACTAGGTGCTGCTAGTTTCACACGTCTAAACCTGCGCAAACTCCAGTGTGGAAGTTTTGGAATTGATTTCTTTTTTGCTTATTTCAGTTTTTTTTTTTATGGTTTCCAACACCGATATTTCACAATGAAATGGTTGTACTTAACAAATACATGTTTATATTTGATAAATAAATGTAACATTGTATTATCATTCCAATAATAAAATATAAAATATAAAATTATTCTATTCTTATCATTTTATATATTTTATATAATAAATGTATTATAGTTAGACAGTAATCAATGTTGTTGTTAATGAATGTTCTTGTTTTTTTACAACTAGACTTGCATAGACCGGAGCTGATGAGCAGAACGATCATCCTGACATCTCAGCACATCAGAAAATACCACAACGAATACACATGTGACCCGTACAGCTGTGCCCGGCTAGTGTGTCTAACTCAAAGTCACGCTTGCTGAAGGACGGCTTCAGTCCACCAGTAGGTTGTTAAAGATTAGGATGTGATGCAAGCTTGGCTCAGGCCAGAGGTTAATCTCTCACTGTCATCCTGGAATAGAAGCAGTGGATGCTCTGCTCTGGCTCTCTGCCTGCAGTCTGGATAAGTAGCCGATGTGCCTGACAGAGGTGGGCTCTCCATGCACCGCTTCACAAAATTCTCTCTTTGTTCAGGTAGACTGACAGAGCTGAGGAACAGAGACACAGCAACCATTTGATGTTTTATTAGGAGTTTCTATTTGGGTTTCATGGTCAATTATTATTAGTATACAGGGTCGTAGCTCCGGGGCCCCATGCAGTTTGTTGTGGTGGCATAGGCGGAGTTTCACTTGTGTTGGGGGTGACTTGAGGTCCCTATAAGGCCAGCAGACCTTTAGCTCAGATTTTTTTATATCATATTTATATATCATACATTCTACATATAAAATACATTTACAATGAACAATGACTTTATACAAAGTATAGCGAATAGAACAGACTCTTTATAGTTGCTGTTTTGTTTTGCATCGGCAGTGATAGGGTTAACACGGGAGTTCAGAAGTGCGGCGAAAAAAGCGAGTGTGTTAGACGGGTGCGCTTGTTACAGTGTGTTCTTCTTCGTTCCGATTAAAGTTCATAAACAGAGCCTCCATTGACCTGTCATAGACCTACTTCAGACATTACAATATCTTACCTAATGCATTTTGTTTATTCAGCGCGTAAAACAGAACGAGAAGAGCGTCCACTCACGTGCGAGATTCGCAAATCGCGGAGAATGTAATAAAGCTACAGTAATAACAAATTAAATACGTTACAGTAATTAAAAAATAATTAGCCATATCTTACTCATTCTATACACAGAAATAATAAGATAAAACTAATAAGATAAGACAAATAAAACGAGAAAATATGAATTCTGTAATAAAAAAAAATATTCAAAGCACAAGGCAGGCATTAATTGGCTCTGGTCTGGGGCAATGCCCCCAGCCCCAAACTCCGCCTATGTGTGGTGGGCCTCCTTGAAATTATTGTGTTGGGGGGTGACTATTAAATTGAGGGTCCCTATAGAAACGCTACTACCTTTAGCTCAGCTAGCCCTGTTAATATATTAGTAATATTCAATATTTAGTTTAAAAAAGAATCATTTGTAATAATTTTGAGACAAATCATTAATACCGAAGACTCATGACTTAAAATAACCCTCCACTTATAATAACTGAATGAAGTGGGACGTCTGTTCAGTGAACAAAATGAAAAATATACATTGTTGCCAAGTGTATGATGGACTCCTTTTGACTTATCTTAGTTGATTTATAGAAATATGTATTTTTAATGATTTCTTTTGGTTCTGAGTGACTTTTTAACAAATCAGTTGACTGAATGAATCGAATGTCCTTTGGATTAGACATTAAACCGAGGTCATGACTCTCTGTGGACATTAAAAATCCCAGGATGTCCTTCGATAAAGAGTAGGGTGTAACCCGGCATCCTAATAAATTTGTCCATTGGCCTCAGTCCATCATGAACTTCTCATAATCCCCATATACTGTTTGGCTTCATCACTCCTCTCCACCATAAGCTGGTGTGTGGCGCAATATGGCTGCCGTCGCATCATCCAGGTGGATACTGCACATCAGTGGTAGTTGAGGAGATTCCCCCTTCCATGTAAAGCGATTTAAGTGCCTAGAAAGCGCTATATAAACAAATTATTATTATTATTAAAGACACTCACATGTCACCACCTACCGGGATGATGATGTAACCTGCAGAATGCTAGGTCCACATATTAGGTGTGTTTGAATTGAAGCGGTGTCATTTATGACATCAAAGTACGAAGAGCGCTTCAAAGCTTACAGAGCTGTCTGCTCTCTAATCACTCTCGCGGTACTTTGATGTCATACACTGATCTGTCTGCGCAGCGCCACTTCAAGTCGAAGGCTGTGCGGAAATCGGCCCCATACCCTTAAAGGGTTAGTTCACCCAAAAATGACAATCCTGTCATTAATTACTCACCTCGTGTCGTTCCAAACCCGTAAGAACTTTGTTCATCTTCGGAGCATAAATTAAGATATATTGGATGAAATCCGAGAGCTCTCTGACCCCTCCATAGGCAGCAATTTAATTACCACTTTCAAGGCCCATAAAGGTAGTAAAGACATTGTTAAAATAGTCCATGTGACTCCAGTGGTTCAACCTTAATTTTATGAAGCGCAGAGAATACATTTTATGTGCATAAAACCCCCTAAAATAATGACTTAATTCAACAATCTCTCCTCGTTTGTGCCAGTCTGCTCTTTGTGTAGTAAATACAGCGTAGCGCTTTCAGAGCACTACGTCAGAACCATTGGCTTACCATTGGCCGACGCTGTTCACATGAGCACCACAACGCATGCAAGTGCTGCACTGTTTACACTACATCAACAGTGTAAGAGACTGGGACAAACAAGAGAATGACTACAATTATATGTGCTCCAATAATGCGACTATTTAAATATCAGAGTAAGGTCTTAATCGCAGTTGCGTTTACATGACATGAGCAGAATGGTTATACCACACTCAGATAGGCGTACAGTATGGAGCAGAGACTGCACAGTGAGTTGCGTTGACAGAGTTTAGTGATTTGGAGAAGAGAAAACTACAGAATAACGTCACAAAGTTCATTCATGAAGTTGTTTGAACAACACACGGTATCCGTGTAAATTTACATGCCTGTTTATTGCGATTAAAATCAGCATACGCCACCTAGTTTAATCGACAGTTGTTACTACGATTATGAGCTTATTCGCATTAGTTTGATATATTGCATTTACATGAGGTAAAGTTTAAACGCAATATCAGGGGAAAATGTTAATGTAGTTATTGAGTAATTAATGACAGACAGAATTTGCATTTTTAGGAGAACTAACCCTTTAAATAGGAGAATGCCCACAATTCACTGTGAGAGTCTGTGAGAATGAATTCCCGCATTTCGCCCGGATGAATCATCCATCCATCCATCTATTTTCCAAACCGCTAGTCCAATGTGGCTTCAATGTATAAATTCCTTTTAATTGATTATTAAATTGTTTAATTAAGGTTTATACAAGACAGGATTCAAGATAAATCTTTTCATCTTGCTACTGGAGCTGCCAGTTAAGCTGTGGGTGCTTGAAAGCGATTCGGCAGCGCAGCATTTTTTTAGTCAAGATGCTTTGCTTGCTATGATACCGAATACCCGCGGAAGTGTTATCATTTCACAGATAGTTTGTTTCTTTGGTTCTATGTAAAAATGTTGATACAATGTTAAGGTTCTGCTCTTGCTCACGTTTTAAATGTTTTTGTTCCGTTGCTATGCTTGTTGTTGTCATCTGTTGAGTTGTACAAGCCGCGGTTGGTTGGTGTTGTATTTGTCCCGCCCCATCTCTGCTCTGATTAGACGGCTGGGTAAAAAGTGATAGTGATGGCTGGTGCTTTTACTCAAAGTTAAACATTCATCAACTCTCGGTGACCGGTAAAAAATGCCGTTCTAAAAACGCGGCGCTCCCATTGAAAACAATTGGACATGCCAGCCTTGTAAAAAAAAAACGCTTAATCCATTAAAAGGCTACATTTAACCCATTACATAAGCACTAAGAAGTGTGAAGTATGCACAGTTCTGATTATGCATAGCCTACATATGTGCCGAAGTCTTTCACCTTTGCATTGTGTCGTTGTCTTGTGGTCACTTAATAAAAAATATATATATTTTGTTGAATATACCTATTCTTTGGCCAAATATAATTTAAACTACCATAGCTATAGGTTTTTTATTTTTTTTTATTTTTTAAAAAACGACAATTTATGAAGTAACTCTGACGTCATGAATATCGATTATTTTCTTAGCACCCCCAAATGTTGGTCTAACCCCATACCGAATACATAACTGAATAAATCTTTTTAGTGAACAATATCGTATCTTCAAGTCAGTTTAGGTGAATCAAATACCTGTTTTCTTTGCTGGGAAGTTGGAGCTGTTGATGCTTTGTTTTATTATTTTAAACGGATAGTTTAAACTTAATCATATATGGCTTTTATGAACTTAAATTCAGCACTAATCACGAATATTGTGGGTTGTTAATTACTAGGAGCGCGTTGATGACGCTTGATCAAGAGGAGGAGGAAGAGGAGGCGCGCAGCTCCTCCCACGGGCTTTTTGGATCGGATGGATTTACTCGCCCGATCTGTACTGAATGTCTTCGGTAAATCACAATCCCCCCAACACAATGTGAAAGCACGTTGTAGAGAAATATCCACATGAAGCATCTTGCTGGGGATTGTGCCAGTGCCAGTCAGATTGGATTTAAAGCGCAGCGCGCGTCCGAAACTTTAATGTAGTTTATTTTCACTAATGTCACACACCTTGACGCGTTCAGTGTGTTGAAGGGCTGTTTAACATTTAAAGAAAGAGACAAACAAACGACAACGCAAGTTAAGAGGAGAATACTGGCGAAAAAGAACTCAACTACCTGCGCTGATCACCTTGCCGACGAGAAGGTAAGAAGGAGTCTGGATAAGTAGCCTTAAGCATGTTTACTATCACATGCAAATGTAGTACGTTTATATTTAGTTGTTTGATTTATATATGATATCGGCTATATATTGCAACAATATGCAATAAGTAAACGAAGTTCCGTTTCGTTTATTTCAAACTTCTGTTTATCTTTACAGAACCGAGTCCCCTTAAAAAGTATGTGATTGTACGATATTAGATGGCAATACCATAACACTTTGATAGGCTTCTCCATGGTTTTGAATTCATGTATTCATACGTATCTATGCACAAAGGCCCAGAAAACATAGCATACAATGGCACAAACATGGTTACTTTTGTTAAGTAGGGTGAATTCAGGTTGATTGCGACACTTTTTGTCATTGAGATGACTGAGGGAAAAAGTGTCCCAATAAACCTGAATTCACCCCTTTGTCTGTTGTAAGTTAGCTACTCTTCACTTAAAGTTATAATTACTCAGTGTATAGTATTTGTTTACATAAAGCAGAGACTGGGGCAAGTTGTCACAGTTTTTATGAGTCACATTATTGGGCTGTCACTACGGAATATTCCTATTATACGTTTTTCAGAAAAATTTAAGCAGACGTAGGCTACATATTCTCATTTATATTTTATTTTAAGTTTTTAACGTTATATACAAAGCAATTAATGTGAACAAAGGAAAATATCCAAATAAAGAAATAAATAAAGAAAATAAGTTAAAGAAAAAATACATTTCTAGTTTCTAAACACGTGACAACTTGTCCCATTTGCCTCAACCCTTAAGAAAATGAACCATTGTTTTACTATAATGAAAAGTGTAATGTTGATTGGTTTGATTGGTTTCTATTTGTATAATCACAGTTTTACTACACTATGGTTATGTAGCAAAACCATGGTTAATTTGTTACCATGGTTTATGTAGGACAATATTTGCCTGCAATACAACTATTTGGAATCTGAGGTGCGAAAAAATTGCCTTAGCAATGCATGTTACTACTAATAATACATGTTAAATACATTTACGGTAGGCAATTTACTAAATATATTAATGGAACGTGAACTTTATTTAATATCCTAATGATTTGTGGCATTATTTTGACCCATACAATGTATTGTTGGCTGTTGCCATAAATATATACCCATGCAACTTATGATCCATAAAAATCTAAATTGATTATATAGTTGACTCTTGTCTGATGTTTGGTTTGTTTTCAATTGTTTCAGTTATAGTAAGATAACTTTATATTTTTGCTATTTTAGTATTTTAGAGAACAGAATTTGCAAAACAGATGTTTTCTAATGATTCTAATTTAAGAGGGTTTTGAATGAGATCACTAATAGAAAACAAGCATGTGTCTTTGGAATTTTTCACTTCATAGATTACTGAGATATAGTTCTAGCCCCAGCCTCCAGACCATCAGTACCTGTCTTTGCACATATAAGTGTTTTTTGTTTGCTTTGTTTCAGTTAAAGAAAGATAGATGTTGGGCTTTAATTTTTAGCGTTCTATACCGTCATATTCTCTCAGCGGCTTTTGGTCTGCCAATTGTTAATGAACTGCCAGAATCTAATGAGTGCAGATCAGTTCTATGCAGCTTCAAATGTTTTGGGCTGAATGTTTAAGGAAGTGGTGCAGACTTCTCCTCAGGAAATGTCCAAGAGAGAAAGGACTAACAAGAGACGGAGCAACCAGACGAAGGGTGTTGGATGTTGATGTCTTTCATCTTCTCCAGACCCAAGCTCTGACTGTAAACTATTTCATAACAAGCCATTTCAGGTCTCCTGAGAAATGATTGCCTGATTCCACCTTCATTATGGTGTCAGCAGTAATGTTCAGTCACAAATATGGTCTTTGTATCATATTTCACTTGTGTTATGGCATCTACGTCAGGTACCGTCATTATGAGCTCTCCACAACAACCAACCGTGTTTAACATCCAAACTATGAGATTACTGTTTCTCAGAGCAGGTGAGAAGATGCCAAAACAAAAGCAGCATAAGAAGAGAGATCAATTAGGTTGTCTTTTATCTCATTATCTCAGATAAATCCACAGAGGCCCACCAGACTAGTGGGAATACAAAGGGCTCGTTTCATCCATGGGAAAGTAAACCCTTCCTCTGTGCGGTAGATCCATCAAACCTGTTGGATGATTTCCCACAGAAACTTCCCAAAGTCGTTTGACCCATTCTTCAATATGTCACTGCTGTTCTTCCGTGTCTAATCAGAAGCTGTACAATGGCTTAATGTCTCTCTATTTTCAGACTTCTGAATCATGCATGAGTCCTTGAATAGAAACAGCGTTCATTTTCTTGTTAATGTCATGCTGGAGTTAATGAGAGATTCTGGACTCAAAATCCGAGGTGAAAAACATTGGATCTCATGAGGAATGATTTGTTTGTGAATGGAAAATGGACAATATTTTTGCATCCCCAGTCCTGTCATCCTATTATTGTCAAATCACATTCTGGTGTCACCTTTATCATGTTCTTCCAAGACTGTTTAACCGTTTATATGACACGGTTTTCAACTAAAAAACAGGAAACTTTTTAGGCATTTTGGCCGTTCGTTTACATGACTACTGAATTTTTTAGGTGGCTGTAAAACGATACCTTTATTGTCTCAATTAATACAACAAAAACGCGAATTTGTTTCAGTCTATAGACGCGTTATTTCTTTACCAAGTGACATCGCCAAATACTGGCCTGACATAAATAATACAGCATTTTAGTCTTTTTTTTCCGGAATCCTTGTGAACTGCAATTGGTTTGACAACGCTGTCGTCTCTTTTTCTGTTTTAAGTACACCAGTGTTGTGTAAATAAACCCTACATTTCTTCTGTGCAACACAACCAAAGTGCAAACCGTTTAGCTTTTTCCTTTTTTTTTTCTTTCTTTTTTTTCAAAGTTTTGCAACTTTTCAAAGTTTTTCTACACTATTGGGAGTCAATCTTTAAAAAGTAAGATCTTTTGATTGTTTTTGAAAGAAGTCTCTTATATGCAGTTCTCCAAGGCTGTGTCTATTTGATGAAAAATACAGTTGAAACCAGTAATAAGTTGGCAAATATTATTACAATGTAACAGTTTTCTAATATTTTAATAGATTTTTACAATTTAAGTAAGTAGAATTTGCTGATTTTTATATTATAATCATACATTTGAATTTAATTGCCCCTGGTAAATATGATCAAAGATGGCTGTACAATTTTACTAAATTTAATTAAAGTAAAAGAATGGAATGTTGGGAAAATAACATTATGAAATAAATGTATTTTTTCTAAAACACACTGGCCACAATTATTGGCACCCCTATAATTTTCTAGCAATGATGTCTTGTATAAATATGAGGGAACACAAGGCCAAATTCCTTAATCATTCATCACAATGAGTTAAACCAAAGAAGAAAGTGACTGTAGGAAAATAGCTTAAGCATTGAAAATTCTCATTTCCAGCACCTTCAGGGCAATAATTAAGAAATTCCAATCAACTAAAGATGTTACGAATCTGCCTGGAAGAGGGCGGGTGTCTCTATCGTCCCAAAGCAAGTTGAGGAGGAGAGTTTGAGTGGACAAAAACTCTCCAATGATCACAGATGGAGAATTGCAGAGATTAGTTGAGTCTTGGGGTCAGAAAGCCAAAAAAAAAAAACATCTAAAACAACCCTACATCACCACATGTTGTTTGGGTGGGATTCAAGAAAAATCCTTCTTGTTCATCCAGAAACAAACAACAGTGTATTTAGTTGTCAGACACAACAACTAAATAAACAAGAGCTTTTTGACAGCAAACCTACCAGATAGGTTTTGTGCAAACAGTAAAACGTACCCATGTCCATGGTTAAAAATACAGCTGGATCTTTAATGTTGTGGGTCTATTTTTTTCCTGGACATCTTGTTCTGATACATGGTATCATGGATTCTAGCAAATACCAACAGATAAAAAATAAAAACCTGCTAGAAATCTTTTAATGTACCGTGATTGGATCTTACATCAGGGCAATGATCAAAAACAAACATCAAAACCAACACACAAATGTGTCACTCATCACAAAATGAAGCTTCTGCCATGACCATCCCAGTTCCCTGACCTGAACCCTATAGAAAATGAGTGGAGTAAAATGAAGAGAAGCACCAACATAGATCTGGGAATCTGAAGGATCTGGAGAGATTCTGTATGGAGTAATGGTCTCTGATTTCTTGTCAGGTGTTCTCCAAACTCATTATTGAAGAAGACTCAGAGCTGTTATCTTGGCAAAATATCTGTTCTCAAACTAAGCTCATGCTCCACTCACCATGATGGTAAAACCCAACATAACAGAAACTCTTCTAAACTAGCATAACAAAACATTAAACACTACTAAATCTCCCACTTAACGTTAATTTTGCACAGAAATAAAAAAACAACATGATATAACACTTATTTTTGGCATTTACTGTCTGTTTTTAATGTCATGGCAAAGCATGCTGGAAATAGAAATCCCAGCCCAGTATTGGTTAAATATGTTAGTCTAAATTAAAAGAAACAAATCCATAAATCTCAAAACACAGAAACAATTCAGATTACTTAAAATGTGTTTTGAGAACTCAAAAGAAAAGAAAGTTCTAAATACTCATAAAAGTTAATTTGTTTGAACTAATTTAATTTAAGTTGGCTCTACTCAAACCAATTCATTATTTTGAGCGTTAGGTTTTACAGTTTCAGAATTACAAATCCCATTTATTTTCTCCATAGAGAAATGATTTTAATGATAACATCAAAACGAACTTTCCATGAGCTAATTGTTAAATGAGCATATTTCTCTTTAGAAGTCATAGCCTGATTTCTTCATTTCAAGTTGTTTGATATTCCCAGTGGGAAAACTTCATTGCTCATAATCTTGAAGAGAGACTCCCCACGGATCTACTGATCAAATAATTCGCTGTTACCATGGAAATGAGAACTGCGACAAAGAGCTTTGCAGCGTCCTCCCACTTCCATGAAGCATTGCGAATGGCATAATCATAAGTCTCCATACACTCTCCAACAACTTACATATTTGAATACTTTACAATAAACTTTAAATACTTTTAAAATATATTAAAATATGTTGCACCTTATTCACTTATTGATTCAATAAGTCAATAATTTTACATTGTTATTTGTTATCATACTTCGCAATGCTTCACGGGCTGTTCATAGTTCAGGTTTTCAGTATGTAATTTTATGATTAATCTCTGAGAAACCTGGTTTGATTCATGGATTTTAAAACTTAAAGATTTATAACAATGCAGAAAATGAATGGGGAAAAACACTTTACTGCTGAAGCCCAGCACTCAATTGCATTTAGTCCCTTTGGTCACTTGAGGAGAGGGCCTGGAGTGAGGCAGGAAATTAAGCAGACAAAAAGAAGCTTCCTGTTTCTGACGATCATACCTGTCGGGAAAGTCCATCAGGCATAGAAGGGCAAGAGAGTCTGCAGTTAGAGCTGGAGGGAATGGGACTCAAACCACCAGACATTTTACACTCCTGATGTCGGAGAATTCAGGCTTTTGTGAGGCTTAAAAGCTCATGGACAGCTCAGTGTCATGGAAACAGGCTGAAGCATGAAGCCCCACACCAGTACAGCTGCGTACACACACACACAAACACATATAGACATACACTACATCTCTTCTGCTCAAGTGTGTGTCTGCCACTGCAATCATTGAGCGATATGGTTTTAAATGGATTTATAAAGATTCTGTTTTATTATTGAGGTTAAAGGATCGGTTTTGCTCTTCCATAAATCATGCAACTGTACTGAGAACAGTGTGTCATAGGGAGACATAATAGGTCAGTTTAAGCTTGCTTAAATTGATAATTTAGTGAATAGTTCTAATTAAAAGATCACACTACAGTTCAAAAGTTTGGATTTGTTTTTGGAAAAAATTATCTTATGCTCAACAAGGTTGCAGTTATTTGATCAAATGAAAAAACGATTGTGTAATATTACAATAAAAATGTTGTTTCTAATTGAATATATTTTAAAATGTAATTTATTCCCGTGATGGTAAAGCTGAATTTTCAGCATCATTACTCAAGTCTTCAGTGTCACATGATCCTTCAGAAATCATTCTGATATGCTGATTTGCAGCTTAAGAAACAGTTAATATCATTATCAGTGTTGAAAACAGGTGTGCTGCTTCACATTGTTGTGGAAGCCATTTTTTGATAAATGAAATGTTCCAAAGAATAGAGTCTTTACTGCCACTTTTGATCAATTTAATGCACCCTTGCTTAATAAAATACATTTAAAAACAAATTTACTGACCCCAAACTTTTGAACACTAGTGTTTGCGTGGTGTGTTTACACTAAACCTAAGATACAAAAGTGAAAAGGTACATCTTTTTACCTTACTCACCCCTAAATGGTACATATTAGTACCTTAAAAGGAACATATCATTACTTTAAGAGTGCGTATTAGTACATTAAAGGTACATATTAGTACCTTTTCAGTTTTGTACCTAGGGTACCGCCCCAGTGACAACAATGTATCTTTTTTTTGTAAAGTGTAAAGCTTCCTCAACCTCTAAAAACCCTAATGAAGTTGGGAATGAACTTAATCCCATTTACTTTCCAGCTGGGAATAACCCTGTAGACCATCTGAATTTATCTAAAGTTTAAGACTGAAGTTCATTCAAATACACTTAAAGGGATAGTTCACCAAACCTTTTGAAAACTGTCTGTTGTTTGTTGAAAATGGTGTCATGTAAACGGCCCCTCGGTCAGTGGGGTCTCGTTGTTGTAGGAACCCTAATGTTCATCAAAATATGTGACCCATGCTGGCAAAAAGAGCCGGAATGCACACGGGCTAATTTCGAGCTACAGGCAAAACAAGTGAAAAATTTACATTTTGGTCGATTTTGAGGTTTTCACAAAAATGTGTTCATTAAGCCTCACTCGTGCTGACTGACAGATCCGACGCATGCACACAAAGGCGGCAGACACGTGCCATCCCGATATACACAGAATTACAGTACTTCAAAATATCTGTCTTGCTGTATTCAATTTAAGTTATGGTTGCTAGGTGATTTTGATTTAAATCCTTCAGAAATAAAATGGAGATTTTTCTCAAAATTAACTTTGCAGACTCTATCTACTTCACATAGGTGTATATGGAAGTAAAATAATGCCAAATGTTTTGAAATAAAAAGCCTGTTGAATTGCACTACTTGAAAAAATATGCATTGCATTAACCATGATTGCATTTTAATGCATTTATATGGGCTGAAATTCAACATGGTTGTATATTTAAGCTGTGAATATTTCAATTCAAAACATTTCAAACACATTTTCATTAATAAAAATTCAATAATCCATATTCTCCTTTCATATTTCACTTCCAAAATATTCAAACTGTTTAAAAATACAACCTATAATATTCAACAGGCAATTTCGGTCTGTTTTATTTAGCTTTACAAATTGCTCCACAATTCAGTGGTTCAAATTGAAATTCAAACATTATTTTGAAGGGTTTTAATAGAGAATAATAATAGATGCTGATTGTGACTTATTTTGCTAGCACAGGTCACATATTTGGTTCTGCACAAGAAAGTCCTATAGGTTTAAAATGACATTTACCCTCGTTAGCCTACACAACGGGACGATTAGCGCACGCTTATCGGCAGCATTTTCGAGGCGTTTTTGATGCGTCTTGTGTTCATACCCAATCGATTTTCTGTGCAAATTCACTCCCTGACAGTAGATGGCATTTTTGATTTGATTGCAGATAAAATAGGATTCGATGAAAATAGAGATCTGCGCGGGACAAATAGAGATTTTCTCGTCCGCTCCCACATGGTTCTATTCACACCTACCGCTCCCGCTCAAAATCTCTGTGTTCACCCACTTACCGCTTAGAATGATTTTCTTCCTGTCCAATCCAGCTAAATTCAAATTTCCCAACTGGGATTACAAATATAAAATGTTGGCTATACAATAATTTTATTTGTTATTTTTATCATGATACTGTCAAATAGAAAAATAGTTACTCAAAATTATAAGACAAAAATACAAATAAACGAAAACTGTTGGCTTACTAGCTATAGCTACTGAAATCTTTTTTAACATCCATGCATGAACAGAATGTTGCTGACTGAATGTTCTCTCTGAAGGGACACTTGTGGACCAGATGCAAAAACATATTGCCAGGCTCAGGGCAGGACACGGGAACTGTGTGACGCCACCATTGCAGAAAGTTCACTTCAAGTTCAACCGCGGATACGCTGTTTTCAAAGGGCGTCAGGAGCGGCGGGCTATTGTAAGACCGCCCCTCTCCCGTTTAAAGTAGCCTCACGGCAGAGTTACCGACCGCTACCGTCTTTGATTTGGAATTGTACTCCCGCGCGCGCAATAAAACTGATCGGTTCCGTGGTTGCAGACTTCTAGATGGAAACTCACCATTTAAGTTGTGTTTTACTGTAATGTCCAGGAGCGTGAACAAAAGCGTCAATCTCATTGGTTGGCGAGTTTTTTTAACGTGGCGCGTCAATTTTTTTAAATGACGGTTTATGTCTGCCGTTTTGCGCGTGCACCCTCACATTGGCGCCCTTTGTTTAGATTATTTAAAGATTGTTGTTTTTTCCAGAATTGTCCCTTTAAGAATAGGCGACAGATTTGATGTTAACATCAGGTTGTGTGTGTGTGTGTGTGTGTGTGTGTGTGTGTGTGTGTGTGTGTGTGTGTGTGTGTGTGTGTGTGTGTGTGTGTGTGTGTGTGTGTGTGTGTGTGTGTGTGTGTGTGTGTGTGTGTGTGTGTGTGTGTGTGTGTGTGTGTGTGTGTGTGTGTGTGTGTGTGTGTGTGTGTGTGTGTGTGTGTGTGTGTGTGTGTGTGTGTGTGTGTGTGCTCTGCCCGGGCCATTTTCAACAGGAAGACATGTCTGAAAGAGATAATGACTTCTTTTGTTTGACTCTGGACAGGATGCATGTGAATGATTTAACTGGCTCATTACAGATCTTTGGGACGCTGTAGACATTGTACTAAGTGCGTAAAATCCCCTGACTTCCAAAAACAAAGCATAGTACATCAAATCTAATCACCAATACTGAAGGGTAACACCAGTCTTCATCACGCTGAAGGAAGTGTGGAAAAGAAGAACACAAATGCTTTCAGATTCTCATACACATTCACATTAGCATTTTCACGCTGATTTGTAACCGATCCATCGTGACTTTAGGAACTGCCATTGGGGATGGCTTGTGAGGAATCAAATGAGCATTTGCTTTGAGTAATGGGCCTGTTCTGAATGATTCAAAGGAATGTGATTGTTGTGGGATATGAAGCAGGATTTTTAAGAAAATGCCTTATGAAAACCCTTAGTAGCTTGTTTGTGTATGTGAGTTGGGTTATTGAAAATGCTAATGAAATGCTAATCTGTCTGTGGGCGCCTCTGGTGGACAAAGATCAAGTCTGTACTGGCTGTGTCTTGATAGCCCTCTTTAATTACTGTCATTGAAATCTGTTGTTTTTCATTGGAGCATCTGGTGTGGTAATGCTGGGTCAGTGGGTTTGAGTTTGTGATGGCTTTATTTATGATGCATTTGAGGAAACTATCAATTATGCTTTTATATCTTTCTAAAATAAGTAGAAATTAAATTAATCCTTAGGTTTGCAATCACATTCTGTTTAGGGCACAGCTGATTGGTTCCTGCTGTGTCAGTAGCCAATGAGCTCGCTGCTCAACATTCAAATACTTGGTTAGCAGTTGCAGCACGCTTTCAGTAACGCTCCACCTGAATAGATCTGCTCTGGGTAATTTGTGTATGCTAACATTATATGATTCATACTTTATGACAGCATATGTTTTTACATTGCTTTAACTCATCAAAATAAGTTAAGCAATTTTCAACTTTTTTAAGTTATACAAGATTCAACTCAACTCAATTTAAGTTGAAATGGCTTAAACAACCAAGTTCATTGTACTTAAAAAAAATTAAGGCCACTCTTTTTACAAATAACTATTTTTACAATCCTACATTTCTTAATTTTTTTCAAGTTCTTTTAAATTTTTTTGATAAAAATGTATTAATGAATGTTAAAATGAACATTAACTGTCCATCTAAACGACTACGATGTACAAAAAAAAAAAACCCCCGGAAAGTTTTGACTTTTGCGTTTTTTGCGTACAGACAACAATGTTGTCAAAGCGATCCCCTGATCCACGAAAGCGACTAAAAAAAAGCTGTATTGTGCTACTGGGCCAGTAGTTGTCGATGTCACTTTGTAAAGAAACACTATCATACACCTGGCGCAGTGCGACGCAGTTATCATTTTCACATTATGTTGTTTAAATAGCAAATGCACTAGCGCCCATCTGTTCGTCCATGGGCATGCTGGTCTGAAAATGAGGTGTGTTCAGGCATGTTGTTATTTTGAGGCAACTGAAATCAACTGCGCCATTGACCAACAAAAATCCTGGTCTAAAGTCAATAGCGCAGTATTTTTTGTGTTATTTAAAGAGCGCGTTAGTAATATGCGTCTCTAAGGGGGTACACAAACGCATGTACACTTTGCTTATTATTACACACACAGGGACACGCAGCACACAAACATTTTTAAATATTAAAAATAAAAATATTCCTCCCTGGGGCCTGGAGAAGCATTCAGTCTTTCCGCTCGCAAAATCCCCATGTAAATAGCGAATCCGCCATGATGCGAGTGCAACTGGCTTTTAAAGGGAATGGGAGATGAGACTCTGATTGGTTTAGGGCATGTTATGCCCAAAACACACCCATGACTCAAGAGACTAGGTGCAACCTTTTTGGACCATACGCTTGCCGTACACTTGTCTGTTTTTTTTTTTTTCGTCATTAAACTAGCAAAAGTGGATTCGTACATATGCCCTAAGTGCACCTGCCCCATGCGCTTCAGACCATGCACTCAGAACGTTAAAATAGGACCCTAAGAGCTTGTAGACTGAACGCATAACTCGCATGTGCATGACATCACCGTTTTCCCAAATTGGCCTTTTTGGAAAATGGTGTTAAAATACGTTAGAAGTATTGTTCAACTAATATTAACTCATTAAACTTTATTGTAAAGTGTTACCAACTTTTGTTTCAGCTTCACAGCTGAATACTGGAATATGAACCTTGTTCCTCTCAAGCTGCAAAAGTTTGGGATTGACAGTCTGGTGGCGTCTGTTGAACTGAGCTTTGGGGAATACGATGACCTGTAGACTGACAGAGAGCTGCTTTCAATCCATCAGGTCGCATCTGAATATCTGATTCCGTAAAATCTGGAATTCTGTACGCGTGTCTAACAGCTCATAATCAAAAAGCTGCTGTCACACACAGTCCTGCAGGACCCGCTCTCAACCTCAGGCAGGCGGTCACAGTCCGTTCACTGACTATCAGATGCAAATTGCACACAAACCTGCTAAGAACTTTTGTGATTCAGCTAGATCTTATCTGATTGGTCAGGATGGTGGAACAACCACATAATCTTCTTTATTTCTGAGTTACTCGGGTGTCCAAAATGATCAGTACTTATTACTGTTGGATGATTAGAAAGTGAAAATCTACATGTACATTTCTTTACAATATTTACAGTTATCTTGATACCAATAAGCTTATGGCTGATAACCGATAAATGGCCGATGTTAAAAATCTTCTAAACTATTTTGCAAAATTAAAATGCTACAAGTAAATTTAGGCATCTCAACATTATAATGCACATTATGAAAAATTGATATTTAATAGTGGCCATTTAAGAGTGTTCTATTAAATCATTATTGTTTTTAAAGATGAACTTTGGGCTTTAGATGACAGCAAATGTAATTTAAATCTAAAAGTACATTTAAATATCCAATAACAATGAAACGATAATTAAAACAAATGGCCCATAAATGTTTTATAGACATAATTGTTTGTAATTTAGTCTTTTGTTAAGTGCTGCCAGCCTTTGTTTTCAGCTACTGTTTGTTGTCATTTCCTATATTATCCATGATGGTTTCATTATGAAACAACTTTGTACTTTTCATTTCACTTGGCATAAAATGACAAGGTTAACTTGCATTACTGTTGACCTACAGATTCCTACAATTATTACTGACGTATTGTTTATGCTCCGGCGCTGTAGGATTTTCTCTGGTATGTTTTCCTAAGGCAAGTTTCCCAGACTCAAAGCTAAACAGCGAAATCCTCCACAGGTTTTCAATGCAATGTCAACACTCGCAGTATAATTTAGTTGAGAGAGGGTTTCATCTCAGTGTCTTATTACGGATAAATTAGTTTCTCACAGATGTGTCTCATCTCTGCAGGTCTGCAGTGTGTGAGTGGGATGTCTGCAGATCAGCTGTGGCCTGACTATGGTGAAGCACCAACCGTTACAGGTGTATGAGAGACAACTGTGTTTGTCCTGTCTGACCGGGATATACGGCTGCCGCTGGAAACGGTACCAACGCTCCCATGACAGCTCCAAGGTAACCACAGCATCATCCATTGTGGGAGAAGCCATTGTACTCTAACCACATAAAGTTAGAATCACACTGACCTGTTGAGTAATTGACCTATTACCTTAAACTGTTACAGACCTATCATGTCTTCTAATGTAACTCTGTGGAGATACTGTATGTGTCCTCCTTTACAAATGAACATAGCATCAATAAGGACACCGACATTTGATTCAAGACAAAGTAATGTTAATAACTTAGCAAATTGATTCGGTTGTATCAACGTTACCTTGTAACATGTAATAGCTGTCAAATGAAGCTTTTCTTTGTTCAAGTTGGCGTTAGAATCATTTGACTTGATAATGAATTGTAGTTTCTGCATTTTTTGATTATGTTATTGTGCAGTTTAATAGTTTATTCAAAGAAACAGCAAATAGAAGATTCTTAGCAATGTCAAACTTTATTCCAGCTCGTGTAGGAAGAATGAAACTTGCTGTATAATTTGTATTAAATAACTGTATAAGCACATTTTACTGAAATTCACACTAATCACTCCTTCCTATGGGAAGTTGTTATAGCGGTCACAGGATATCTATGTATTTGTGTAATTTGTGGTGACAAAACAATGTATACATGGCTTGACATCAACTTTTTTGCTCACCAGCCACTGTGGCTAATGGTTTTCCAAAGATACTAGCCACTCAGCATTTTCACTGGCCATAATTTTGACATCGATACCATGGGGAATACTGCCATATACATATTTTTAATATTATCATAATTTGGCAGCATATACTGTATTAGGTTGCTGTCACATTAAGACATGACACAGAGCCAATATACAGTTTCACATGCGTTTTCTTTCTCAACTGTTTACGTTCACTTAAAGGGGGCGTATAATGCTATTTCATGCATTCTGAGTTTTTTACACTCTTAAAGACTTGGATTGCCAACATGGCCATAGTTTAAAAAAAATAAGTTGGACGTTTGATAAAGTATTTCTGTGCCAAAATATTTCTGTCCAAGTTTTGGAAAGTTTTTTTCCGAGTATGAGCCTGTGTGAAATCAACAAGGGATTTCCTTGTACGGGCACTTCTTCCGGAAGGGCGCAAAAGCACGCCCATAAACATGCTTTGCTCGGCTTTAGGGAAGTCGTCGGCTGCGCTGCACAGGTCACAGGACTTCACAAAATAAACTATGTCACCAAAGAAGTGTGTTTTTGGTTGTCAGGGCTAAGACAACCGAGCCCGATCTCACGAAAATGCGTATCAATAGTACGAGTGTGCAATGTCGTAGAATGTATACGCCAAAACTCATTTTGGCGTGCATATGGTACGTCGTTTTTGGCGTGCATATGATACGTCGTTTTTGGCGTGCATATGATACGCACTTTATGGCGTATTAACCCCACCCTTACCCTACCCAAAAGCGTGTCATATACATGCCATAAAGTGCGTATCATATGCACGCCAAAAGCAGCGTACCATATGCACGCCGAAACTCATTTTGGCGTATACATTCTACGAGATTGCACACTCTTACTATTTATACGCATTGTCATGAGATCGTGTTGGACAACCCTGTACAGCTTCCCAAAGAACCCAGCGACAGTGGAAGGAGTTTGTTTTTCTGGAGCAGCAACAGAGTTTCGCAAGGGTTCTTGTTTGTTCCCTGCATTACGGCGATGATTGTTTTACAAACAAAGCCCAGTTCAAATCCGGATTTCCAGATCGTCTAATGCTGAAAGATGGAGCGGTCCCAACGACAAAGGTTCACAGTCATGCGTTGGATCCGCAGGCGCTGAGTAAATATCTTCAAAGCTTCAAATATCTGTGTGTTGTTGGCTATCATCACGCAAGGGCACATCAAGTAAACAACATGAACGTGTAGTTAAAACAGGCAAAAATTTACACAAGCCGCTAAGCAAATATATACAGTTACAGTGCATACCACATAGAGGCGTCCTGCTGTAGTCGTTGTTGCTGCTGCTCATGTTCAATTTCAGCCTCCGGATCAGATTCTGGATCATATATGTATGGCTGAACCTGATTGATAGCCATCGTTTATTTAGGACAACTGTTTTTTTTCCACGTTTTCTAAGGATGTCACAGCTTTCAGATGCTCTCAACACAATATCTGCGCGCGCTCGTGACTCTTTAGCTCCGCCCACACGATACGCCTTCAGCCACTTGGTTTTATTTGGAAAGACTCCAGCCAGCGTATTTGTCTTGTATAGATATGATAAAACTAAAGACTTTTAGATATGAAGGATGCAATACTACTCTATAGGTACTTAAGATTGACGACAGAAACTGTATGGTAACCCACCTTTAAAACATAACCGACTGTGTTTATATGAATACTCACCAAGGCCTGCATTTTGACATCATTTTGTGTCTTTGACTGTTTAAGTGCAATAATCAGCGAAAAATAACTCAAATTTAGTACTGAGAGGTGGCTTTATGTGCATGCACTTTGGTTGTGAGCACAAAATTTGCGGGAATGTGTAAAATTATGCACAGTATGCACAATCCCATGGCGAAATTCAAGCCCTGTAAACACCAACAATATTCATCCGGAGCAAATGAAAGGAGTGAGTGAGGGATGGCAGCTGGTATTGTATATCTATATCTGTTCTATTTCAGTATCGATATGTATCGGGAAAATCTATATTTTTGACAACACAACACCACCACTTAGTTTATTATTTCAGATGCCTTTTTAAAAGACTACAATTTAAAAATGTAAATATTATATATTCAATTCAACCTGCCAAAGTGGCTATAGTAGGAGTGACTGCGTTACACACGACTGCTGAAATCCACCCATTTTGGCGGGTCTTAATGTCAAGCCTTGTTGTATGTATTGTGTTGCGTGTAATGGTAAATTGCAGCAAAGCTTTATGGGATGCTTTTCATGCTTTTCATGCTCAGTGAGAGTTACTGACTTATTACGACGGCTTTTGTAGTATTTTTCAAAACTGTGGTGAGAACTGGCTGTTGCTGAAACAGGTTTTTTGACCCTTTAAAGGCTGACAGCAGAACCGAAGGACAACTTGGCTGTCTGTAATGAAGTCCCTTCCCTTTCTCCTCTGCTGTCTGACTGTCTCTCTATCAGACAGAGAGAAACTCAAGCCAGGGTTTCAGATTCCCTGGAGGACGTGTTGTAGGTCAATTCCAATCTGTATACAACACAGCGAGAGGCTTAGTCAGGTCTCTCTGTCTCTCTTTGACTTGTCCGTTCAATGTCCGGTGACACCAAACTGGATACTGACATTATTTAGCAAAGTTATTCAACCAGAAATGCCTGTTATTTTAACTGAGCATCTATTCCAGCGCAGCGATAAAATGTTCTGACCTGAGCTGAGGCGCAGTCAGATTGGAAATCACCCCCTTATCTAATCTTTACAGAAAGTCTTCTAATATTCATAGGGTATCAAGCTTAAATGTAGGAACAGTTATTGATTTAATGATAAAGCAAGCTCAGTTTCATCCAGGGGTTCTGAAGTTGATCTGGGACTGTCCTGCACTGCAAAGACATTTTTACACACACACACACACACACACACACACACACACATATATATACACTGTGAAGTTAGCAGATCTGTGTTTATTTTCCACGTTCTGTCTGGTTTGAAGCTTGCAATGATTCAGTTTGTGGGCTTTTGTTCTTTGTTCTTCTCAAAAAAAGGCTTCTTCAGGAGCAAACACACATGCAAACCCCTGGCCATTAGTTCATCTTTCCGTTTGAACAGACTCTCTAAAATAACACCTCGGCATTGAGTGCGAACTCATCAGAAGCCCTGTGATTGGCTGGCATACTCCATGTCATTACTCCTGGCCCCACCCACACTATTATTAGAGCACGGTGACGATGTGTCCTAGCCAATGTGCTCATGAGCAGGTCTGGAGGAGCTGATTGGATTGAGGGATTAGCAGCTGTCAGCTGTGCAGAATGAATGAACAAAACAATGTAATGTGTCCTTTGCACTCCGCTACAATCTGCAAACATGACAAATAAAACCGTCCATTGTTGAGTCTGTCCATTGTTAAATTCTCTATAAGGGTGTATTGAATCATTAGAAAACTATATGCGAGTTGTTATGTTGAGAATTATATTTAAGGCATATGTTATTGTGGTCTTTGAAATGTTGGTGAAAAGCTTCAAGGGTTAAAAATAAGATTGTTTAATGCTAAAGATAATGCAACTCTTATATCTCCGTTTATAAACACCTGCGTCCATACGGCGGACATGCATACCATAATACCCTGTCTTCTCTCATAATGTCTAATATCGCTCAGCATTTTAGAATCATTTCTGATGGCATCTGTGACACTGAAGACTGGTGTAATGATGCTGAAAATTCAGCTTTACCATCACAGGAATAAATTACATTTTAAAATATATTAAAGCGGTCCTATCGTGTGCTTTTACAAGATGTAAAATAAGTCTCTAATGTCCCCAGAGTGTGTATGTGAAGTTTTAGCTCAAAATACCTCACAGGTATTTTATAGCATGTTAAAATTTTCACTTTTGCCATTTCTGTGTGTGTCCTTTAAATGCAAATGAGCTGCTGCTCCTGGCCCGGCTCATGTTAGTAGCTCCAAGAGCCAGAGAATTATGCGGTGTGAAGTTAGAACAAGTAAAGTTTAGTTTAAAGTCCCTGTAAAGGCAATTTTGAGATTTGTTTCTAAACACATTAGAAATGTTAGAAATGTATTGTTGAAACACATTACAAAGACTGTGAACTATGTAGTACTGAATTCAGAAGTTAGACCATTAAGAAGTTTTTCACCATTGCTGTGTTCCGGATTTTTTGGGCGGGGTTAAAACGCTGGCTCGATGACGCACTGGAGTCACTGAGCACATGGCCCCTCCCCCATAACTAGAGCACAGTCGCAATTTCGCATCAGTTCACCCGCTAGATTTGAGTTACTGTCAGTACCGTTAGTTACTACAGCCTACAACTTACAAAACAGCCTACAAAACAAAAAGACGATCTCAAGAAGAGGTGAATTAATTTTGTGAACAGCTACCTTGATGGAGTGCTGAGGATCACCACCAACACCTGCCTCTGCAGTGTCTTTACCGGATAGTTTTACAAACTTTCATCGGCAACAACTGGGATTCACTGATAATCCGCTGCAGAATGGGGCCGAACCGACTATCTCCGCGCGACCTTCATCCTCCGCCCGCCCGACCTCTGGTACCGTCGTGACTCGTGAGCTGTACTTGAGTGTTGTTGTTGTCTTGTGTGTTTACTGCCGCTTTCCGTGAGTGGGTGTGGTTTCGGCGCCGACAGCGGACACGCCCCCAGCGTTTGAGAGCAGAGAATGCTGCTTATTTTTTCAAGATTTCGATAAGATATTTTATGTACTTAGCGGATTTTTTTATGATTCAAATTTGGCTAGGTGGTTAATAACACATTTATCTGTGGTGTGAGCAACTCAGAACATATGTTTAATTTTGACTTTACAGGGACTTTAATAACGATAAGAACTTATGTTGTCATCTTGTTTTTATGACATGCTTTTGCATTTGTGTTACGTACTATATTGCAATAAAATGTGAAAAGACGGATGCGACAACTTGAGCAGACTCCTAAATCTACTCTACAACTCTTCCTCTTCCCCGTAGCCCAACATGGCCTCACCCCCAGGGGCGATTAGGGGGGCTCAGCCCCCAGTGAGGGTATGAAAAAAATGGTGACACTTTATAGGGTCTAGGGGTGCTCCGTTTGATCGGCAACCGATCTCTATCGGCCGATAATCGCTTGGGGATGATTGATCGGCTGTCTCTAAAAAGGCCGATCTCATGAACCGATCGCATGCTGACGAAACATAAAACCAGATACACACAAATGTACTAAATTACCGTCTTGACGAGAATGCACGTAAACCCCGTCGTGACTCGCGAGTGAACGTTTGCAACTGCATGTAACCGTATCCGTGTTTGGTCTTAAAGTGACAGCTGTCGAATAAACTGCTGTCTCTGAGTTTCTCTTTGTATTGTGTTGTTTGATGAACCTTTATGACGCTCTTGAATGACTAACTTTTGCAACCTTAAGTGTAAGGATTAATCTAATTTAATGTATTCAGGGAAGACCAATATTAAATTTACATTTGATATCTTATAAATGTCTTTAGTATTTCTTACCCCAATACTAATGTTAGACCTACCTAAAAAATTGTCTTTAAAAACAAAAATGCACTGCATGATGGCCTACAGTAGCCTTAAGTTATCTCATTTTCTAAAATAAACACTTGGTGGTTCTTCAAGATCTTAACTCTAGCCTATTTCTACAGTTTTTTTCTCAATACAGTTAATTTAGAGTTAGTTTCATTTCTACAAATGTTGCAAACTCTGCAAGATAAAAAAATCCCATTCCCATGCCATTCTGTGATCGGCAATCGGCAGATCATGACCTTGCTTTATTTTTGATCAAATAAATGCAACCTTAGTGAAGATGAAGATGTCTTTCTTCAAAACATTAGCATATTCTAACTGGGCTTGGGTGAGAATCACAGTACATTTCAGAAGTTAAAAGTTACCCTAATTCACCTTGCATCTGAACAAAACACCTACAAAATCTCAGGACGTTGTCATTAGATCTCTTCCACACCTCCAGAGGAGTGAAAGGTCTTTTTGGGTTCTGAGAGTCTGCGTGCCAGCAGGATGCGAGCCATATGATCTGGTAACTGAACTTGGATGTCTCTCTGCACCTTGTGTTACCCAACAGATTCATGTACTGCGAAATAGTGGCAAATAAAATGGCTTTCTTTCGTGTTACATGCAGGAATGTACAGTGCAACCAGTATAGTCCAATTCATGAGTTGTGGTTTGACAAATCCTGGAATCCTGAATTGATTCATTTTTATATTTTAATAAACAACTTTGAATGTTTGATTACATCCTTGCCCAAATGAAATCTAATGAAATCTGAGAGATTCACCACTGAAACTCAATTAGATTATTATACATTTTAAATGATAAGATTTTCATTAATAATTATACATTTAATTATTAGTTTTAAATTAATATTAAAAGTAACCCCTTTCTCTACAGTGTCCAGTATGTCATATGTTACTAAATAACATTTGAGAGTCATACATAAATGATATAATGTCTACATGACATTCCCATTCACTGAGTTAGATCTTTTACACTATCAGCATCAGGTGAGTTACATCATCCTTTAATTCCTGTTAACGGAACAATGAAGCTCCGCCCTCTATATCTCCCAACAGCTTCCTTTCCTGGCCTCCCAGGAAACATGCTTTGGTGCCAGACAATCTCTCTCTCTCTCTCTCTCTCTCTCTCTCTCTCTCTCTCTCTCTCTCTCTCTCTCTCTCTCTCTCTCTCTCTCTCTCTCTCTCTCTCTCTCTCTCTCTCTCTCTCTCTCTCTCTCTCTCTCTCTCTCTCTCTCTCTCTCTCTCTCTCTCTCTCTCTCTCTCTCTCTCTCTCTCTCTCTCTCTCTCTCTCTCTCTCTCTCTCTCTCTCTCTCTCTCTCTCTCTGCTGTGCTGAAAATGTTCCATTGCTGCTGTAATTTGCTGTGGAACGCTCTGTGGTTTCTATGGTGAAGGAATTTAAATGCCAACTTAAATTAATATGCTCTCTAAAAATCTAAAGCATCTTAAAAGCTACGTATTTGACCTCAGCAGCTTTTTACCTTCCCTTGCCACTCTTGATTTGTGAGATAAGGGGTTTTGGATAATGTGAACATGTTGTGAAGGATATAAAAAGCGATATTAAAAACAAATGAATAAAAAATAAGACAGACACTGAACTTTTACTATGCATTGTAGTGTATGAGGTTTAAATGTTATTTTTTTCATCCAGCAGCCGAGTCTGAAAGCCCTTCCCTTTTGGCTACTCAAGTAAAAGTGTGACAGTTGAGTGTATGTTCCACACTTCATTTTTATCTGTAAAATAAGTGCATCATCTGGGTGTTTAAAGGTGTGTATTATATATGAGGATCTATTGACAGAAATTCCATATAATATACATAACTATGTTTTCAGTGGAGTATAAAGATATTACATAATGAACAGTTATGTTTTATTACCTTAGAATGAGCCATTTCTATCTACATACACCACAGGTCCTCTTACAGT
>CM040922.1:22210187-22342687 GCA_023029165.1 Gobiocypris rarus
TAACGAAATGAGAAGAAAACATAACATATAGTGCACACATTACATTAATTTGGATCAAGCCTGTCTTGAGCATTTGGCCATAGATTCTCATCCACATCACAATGAATGTTATCATTGTTCATGCACCTTGGAAAAAACCTTTTGGCGTGGCGAATCCATGCTTGACATTGGTCTACACTGATGTCATCACATGCATCATCCATGGCCTGAAGGAGGACAGCACACTCAAGGGGTTGGTGATCATAGACCTTCCACCTCCATGCTGAAAAAAATTCCTCAATAGGGTTGAGGAAAGAAGAGTATGGAGGCAGGCAGAGGGTCGTGAATTGGGGATGGGCCTGAAACCATGCTTGAACTACCTCTGCGTGGTGAAACCTGACATTGGTGACCCCTTCACCTTGACAGGCTGGCTCAATTTCATTGAGAAACTCAATAAGATGTGCAGCATTATAGGAGCTAAGTAATGGCCTACGTCCTACAACACCATCTTCAGAGATAGCTGCGCACATGGAGATGTTTCCTCCACGTTGTCCAGGCACTTGGACAGTGGCCCGTTGGCCGATGATGTTCCGTCCACGGCGACGAGTTTTGGCAAGGTTAAAGCCCGCTTCATCAACAAAAATGTACTTGTGATGGTTCACATCAGCATCAAGCACCATAACCCTCTAAAAAATATATATTGGTTAGTTCTTCTTACAGTGTTGTTATGACGTAAGTGATGCATCAAATAGTAACAGTAATACAATATATAGTGCTGTACCTGGACATACTCAGCCCTTAGTTGTTTCACCCAGTCATTGTTCCTCTCAAAAGGTAAATTTGTTTCATTGATACCTGGTGCCATTTTAAAAGGCGTCCTAATGTTGGTAGGCTGATGGATGCCACATTGGAAAAGGTGTCATTGTTCTCCTCAATAGCCTGCTTTATTTCTGACAGCCGTATTTCATTCCTGGCCCTTACCATTTCCACCACTGTCCACTCTTGCTGGTCGGTCAGCACACGGCCACCGCTATGGGGTTTTCTGTCAATTCTAAGCATAGAACAGACTATCCTGTCAATAGATCATACTGTACGAATAATGTAACATGTTTGATGAATTTACATGCATTGCAATTTACTGTAAATGTAATAGTATACATCCTCCACATTTACCGGTTTTTCTTGGCGAAAAGTTGAATGATAGAATTGACAGTTGATCTTTTTAGATTTAGATCAACTAATCTGGCAGCCTCTGCCTCGGTTCACCACATGATCAACGATAATGGCCCAGACTTCATTAGAGACAACAGTTCTGCTTCCTTCTCTGATGACCAACCCTTTGACGGGCCCCATGCCCACTTCTCTGACCTCTCTGTTGGGGCCCATGCCCACCTCTCTGACCTCTCTGTTGGGGCCCATGCCCACCTCTCTGACATCTCTGTTGGGGCCCATGCCCACCTCTCTGACATCTCTGTTGGGGCCCATGCCCACCTCTCTGACCTCTCTGTTGGGGCCCATGCCCACCTCTCTGACCTCTCTGTTGGGGCCCATGCCCATCTCTCTGACCTCTCTGACATCTCTGTTGGGGCCCATGCCCACCTCTCTGACCTCTCTGTTGGGGCCCATGCCCACCTCTCTGACCTCTCTGTTAGGCCCATGCCCACCTCTCTGACATCTCTGTTGGGGCCCATGCCCACCTCTCTGACTTCTCTGTTGGGGCCCATGCCCACCTCTCTGACCTCTCTGTTGGGGCCCATGCCCACCTCTTTGACCTCTCTGACAGATCCTTTGTCCACAAGCTCTTCCTATTCCTTGCTGTCTATCCTGCTCCATTTTGTAAGAAATTGCCAGTGTTTACACCCCCACTTTTATAGTGACCAATTGTAGTTACCACTATGTGAAATTAATTAGCAAAAACTAGTATTCATCATGTGTGGTTACACATAATTTATATGTTCATACAAACACACGTTTTTATTTCTGTAGCTCTCAAAATCCATATACTTTATATTGCTGACAAGCCAATTTAAAGTCTATAGGTTTACCAAACGGTTCAGTGATTAACCATTAAGATCAGTTGTATTAAATAATAGACAATGTATTAAACTGAACGAGAAAAGATGCAAATCAAAAAGTTTGATAGTAAGAGCTTTATGAAATGCAGTTACTGTGAATGAAACATTTATAACGATGAAACACTTATTTTGTTTAATGAAAAGGATACCTTGTGGTTTTGTGTTTTGTACTAACACAATTGAAAATATGCTGAAATGTTTGAAAAAAGTGCACTGTTGATTATCTGTTGTGATATTAGCACTATGAGTATGTACACCTTGCTTGTGAAAACAGTACCAAAGCGAATAAAAAAAAGTAAAATAATCACAGGGGTGTTAGAGGCCCTGCGTCATTTTGTTGGCGAGATGATGCCATCTGGTGGTGGGTGTATGACAAACTCAAGTTCAATATTCTAAATAAAAATAATAGTGTTTTTTTTTTTTGCTAAAAAATAATAACAATAATATAAATTATTATTAGGCTATAGTTGTTAATAACTAAGCAAATATTATTTAGCATGATTTAAATAGGCTACATTTTAAATAATCGTGCATAACTTGATATTAGCTGTTCAAGCAGTGTGTAAAAATATTAACATGTTTAAGGAGTCTGAGTGTTAAAGCCTGCAAAATTAACATGGCTAGAAGTGTTTACTAGAGATTAAGGGTAATTCCTTATTTATAAAAATGACAACAATGATGACTAGTATTACATCTATTATATTTAGATAGTTTAAAAATCCAAACATCCTGTAGAGACAACATTAAAACAAAATTAAAATCAAATCTGAAAATACATTAAAGTTCCTTTTAGGTTTAAGGTTAGTCTGTTCATCCAAAAGTGAGAATGCATAGCCAGCATTAAATGTGAACAGGTTTAAAATTGTATGTGATCAGTGCTGCACTGCTAATAGAATATACTAAAGGCTTAATATAGCCAACACAAAAACATGAAGAAGAGATTGAGTAACACAAGAAAGGGAGAGAATATTCCACAGACAACCAGTACTAACTCACTGTAATCTGTAATCCGAAAGCTTCACTTTGGCCTGTTTAAGGGATTAGAGAAAGAGTCATCAAACTATTCCAGCAGTACAACCCCCTCCGACTGCTGAGATGTCTTACAGTCAGTGTCATCACAAAAGCACAAACTCTGCCGTCACGTCAAACAAGCACCACAACAATAGGAATTCGGCTATTGCTCTTGTGGCAGTTGACTGATCAATGGCTCTGCTCAAATCTGGCTGGCTCTGGAGACAGTGTAAGTGGAATTATTATTCAGCTGTCATTGTTAACATTAGGTAATGTATTAACTGAACTAACAATGAGCAATACATTTGTTATTGTTTTTGGTAATCATTGTTAATGTTAGTTAATAAAAATCCATCTGTTCATTGTTTGTTCATGTTACTGCATTAATTATAACAAATACAACTTTTTATTGTTATAATGTATTAGTAAAATTTAAATGAACATTAATTAATAAATTTGAATATTATAATAAATTAATTATAATAAAGTATTGTTATTGCTAACTAAAGCTGCTTAGTAATGAAACCTTTTTATAAAGTGTCACCAATATTTTTATAGAGTTATATAAAGAGATATATTAAACTACTAAAATACTAAGAAGCCCAAATATAACTTTTCTTGTGTGTGTGTGTGTGTGTGGACTGGTAATCCCTACGGTATGGGGACAAAATGTCCCCACAAAGATGGCAATATCCAAATTTTTGTCCTTGTGGGGACATTTTTTGGTCCCCATGAGGAAAACATCTTATAAATCACACTAAGTGATGTTTTTGAAAAAGTAAAAATGCAGAATGTCTCCTGTGATGGGTAGGTTTAGGGGCAGGGGCAGTGTAGGGGACAGAAAATACGGTTTGTACAGTATAAAATGCATTACGCCTATGGAATGTCCCCACAAAACATGGAAACACAACATGTGTGTGTGTGTGTGTGTGTGTGTGTGTGTGTGTGTGTGTGTGTGTTGTGTGTGTGTTTATACATATTATATAGCCTACTATATATTATATTATATGTGTAATTAATATATAATGTTCCAGAAGGTCTGTTATGAAACTCAGAGCCTGACACTGTTTGCAGTAATAATCCTCTTATGTACAGTGTTACAGAACAGTACATTATAGACTCCAGGTTTGATCTGTATTCTCGAGAAACTCCAAATGATACATTAATTTAAACAGAAATGATAACTGCCGATGGGGTTACATTACAATATTGTCCCCCTTCAAGATTCCAAGCTAATTTATAAAACGTACAATGTGACTAGTAATATAAATTACTAAGGGACCTTTACATTCTCTGTTAAAAAGAAATATAGGTCTATTCTTTGTTAACACATAGTCTAGTAACATCTTCGAGAAGTTTGAGTTGCCAATGCTAACTTCAGAGGAAGACTTTGTGAGATGATATATGTTGTTATGTATGTTTATTCCTATGTTCATTTATTGTATCAAATAACGTTACACAAGAGACGCTTTGAACAATCAGGTACCCGTATGATCATTTAGCTGCAGGCTTTTAAATCTGTATTAGTACTATCATGGTTTTTGAATGAATCCGTTGTTTCCGTTCATTAATAAATGATTCAGTGTCTTATTCATAATACGCGTAAACACACTCATTGGTTATGGAGGACCAAATTACTCAAAATTAAATAATTAAATAAATAATGAATTCAATTAAACAACAATTAAATGTACCAGTTTATTCTGAAATAATTAAACAATTAATTAAATAATTTATTTATTAATTTAATAATTAAATAATTTATTTGATTAAATATTTATTAAATAATTAAATAAATAAATGTATCTATTTATTTTGTAAAATTACATGAAATTATTTAATATATTTCACAATTACCACACTCTTCCAAATAGATACAAATCAATTTTTTTTATTATTTAATGTGCTTTTTCAAAAAGATGTTTTTGATAATAATATGCCGCATTTACGAATGATGCCTATTTTGAGCAATCATGCATTTCCAAAGCAACATTTTTACTAATATTTTTTATAATAATGGAGGACATTTCACAAATGCCAATCAACAGGCAGTTGGCGGGGCTTGGCGATGATTGGATAATCCTTTCAGATTGATTACTTTTTCCTGTCTGGGTCTGGCAAGTTGCAAGGGAAATAGGGAATTGATTGTAAATTAATATGGCGGTAGGAATTGATCAAGATAAAAACACACTTACTTAAACACAGCCACATTTCTCATCATTCACAGGTTTTTAGAAAATTCAATAGAGTCAAAATACATTTTCAGTCACAAATAAGAAATGAGAAGCACCCTTGGTGTTCCGTGATGTCACCACAGCACACACAGATCGATCTGTCATGTCTGTCGACTCTTTAACTTCAAACCAATCAGCGCCAAGCACCGCCCACTACCTGTTGATTGGCATTTGTGAAATGTCCTCTATTATTATGAAAAAAATCTTTGGGAAAATCGTGCTTTGGAAATGAATGATTCGTAAATGCAGCATATTATTATGAAAAACGGCTTTTTGAAAAAGCACATTTAATAATGAAAAAATGATTTTTAAACATAACAATAGTGTGTGTGGAAGAGGTGATTGTGAAATATATTAAATAATTTCATGTAATTTTACAAAATAAATAGATACATTTATTTATTTAATTATTTAATTCATATTTAACTAAATTAATTATTAAATTATTAAATTAATTATTTAAGTAATTGTTTAATTATTTCATAATAAACTGGTACATTTAATTGTTGTTTTATTGAATTCATTATTTATTTAATTATTTAATATTGAGTAATTTGGTCCTCCATAATTGGTTGCCACCTACTACTGGTGTAACCTACAGAAACGATCAAACAAAAACAAAAAAATCAATGAACGATTCTAAACGGAATCAAACCGAATCAAACGACAGCTAGATAGCGGCCATGTCAGTGAATAGAATTTTTTAAAATTTAATTCAGATTAGTTCACTGAGGGCTCTTAAAAAGATAGTTCACCCAAAAATGAAAATTATTATTTTTTACTCACCCTCAAGCCCTCCTAGTTGTATATGGCATTCTTAAAAGTAATCCATATGGCTCCGGTGGGTTAATAAAGGCCTTCTGATGCGAATTGTCGGGTTTGTGTAAAAAAAATATCCATATTTAACACATTATATAGTAAAATATCTAGCGTCCGCCAGACCGCCTTCTCAATTTACGAAAAAAGCCTAACTGACACGACCTGTGACATCGGATGTAGTGTAAGCGTTTTGATAATGGATGAATGCACTTTTTTGGGCTTCAATTTTTTGGCTGCCATTATAATGTTTGGATTAGCCAGAACATTTATTGTATTTGTCTGAAAGAAGAATGTCATATACACCTAGGATGACTTGAGGGTGAGTAAATCATGGGATCATTTTCATTTTTGGGTGAACTGTCCCTTTAAGTTTATAAGCTATAATGAAACTTGGAGTTGACTCTCGATTTCCAATGGCTATTGGAATACAAATATATATATATATATATATATATATATATATATATATATATATATATATATATATATATATATATATATATATATATATATATATATATATATATATATATATTATTGGAGTTTACTCGCAGTCCTACACTCTTAAAAATTGTTCCAAAGTTTTTTGCAGCAATAGCAACAGAAGAACCATTTCTGATTCCCCAAATAAGAAAATAAACATTTATAAATACAATTATTTTTTTGAGGAGTGTAAAGGTTTGGATGTTAAATGTTCTTCATGGAACCATCAATGCCAACAAAGAACCTTAAAGATTAAGTCAAGTCACCTTTAATTATACAGCGCTTTTTACAATGCAAATTGTTTCAAAGCAGCTTCACAGTGTTAACATGAAAATAATGCAACAGAATTTGATTCTGCTGTACAGCCGCTCTGGAGAAAACAGTGATGTTATCCAGATCATTTCAATTATCATATAGTGTCAATGCGGGCAGATCGGTAATATAGTTGAAATTTAAGTGTCCCCAACTGAGCAAGCCAAAAGCCATAGACAACAGTGGCAAGGAACCAAAACTCAATAAAGATGAAGCTGTAGAGGGTAGTTTGTCTGTGCTACAAAAGACTTAGGAAATTGAGACAGATACTCCATAATATTGAATTTTCTTTTGTTTTGTTAAAAACGTTCACAGCTTCCATCCTCAAACGCTGGAAGCTGAACTGGTGTGACCTGTGGATAGATGGGAGCTTTGTCTTTTACACATCTGAATCCAGAAGAGACTATGAGACCAAAGTAAATCTAAAGAACACCTGTGTGAATGTGAAGTCTGGACTGGAGTGTGCAGGTAAGGAACTTATTATGTAGAAAGTGCATGTTATGAAAACTTAGACGCTGTCGTAACAGTCTCTTTGTGTCTATGTGAGCAGGTGTATGTCCTCCTGAGAGTCACCCCAGAGAGAATCTGCTGGTTGTTTATCTGAGGGATGGTGCTATGCTGATCCTGTGTGCCAACAGTGAAGATGAGGCACTGTAAGTCTTGACCTTTGACATTTGAACTTAACACCTCCTACAACAAACAAAGCCCCACCCACTTTGCCCTCTAATTTATTTCATTTCGGTCACTTTTCAGGGCCTGGAAACTCACAATCATGGAGGCGAAAAGAAATCCAGTGAGTGTTATTCTTGACATGCAGGATGGTTTTCTATTTTTGCTTTAATATTTTATTGAATTGACATTTCTTTTCTCTCTCTCAGGTTTTCACATACAATCCCTATGACGATACTTACCAGACCGTTCCGATTGACAGTCATAATGCAGTTTACATCATGCCAGGTACAGGTTGTGGAGGTAATTATACAAACACATCCCTTATTTGGCAGAAAGCACAGAAATAGGGTTAACCCAAAGGAGGCCAGCTAGTAGTAGAATAAACCTCACTCCTCTGATTTCAAGGGACGCATAGCGACTGATGCTAGAGGTTGCAGCCTTTAGCCTCCTTGTTAGAGCGTCCGACTCTCATGCCGTCGGACACGGTTTGAGTTCCACTTGGAGCGGTTCGAACAGGAGGGTTTACATTGGTGCCGTGACCCGGATGGGAGGGAGGTTTAGGGGGGGTGAGTGAAACGGAGGCCAGCTAGTAGTTGTGTAAATGCTTAATTTCAGAATTTTATTCAACATTTTTTTTATTAATATTAATTAAACTATATTTGTATTTTGACATTTAAAACATTTTCAGACATACACATGCTGCTTAGTTGTGGGGATCCACAGATGTAGCCAATCTTCATTTATTCTCGACAAGTTGCTTGCAACCAGAGCAGTCTTCTTTTAATTTCTTTTTGTTTGGTTGGACTTAACACTTAAACACTTAGTTCCAAGTTTTTGGCTTTGTTTGAAGTGCAAAAACTACAGTTTTTTGTTGTGTTGTTGTTGTTGTTGCAAAAAATTGACACATTTATTGGATATTTCTCCCCGTTTTCCTTATAGGAATGAATAACAATAAAAATGGGGTTTTGTTTTCCAACACACGAGGGCATGGCATACTTTCTGACTATATCAATGAACCCAGCCCTCCAGACTGAAAGACTTGTCTGGCTGTCACCAGACCAAGCCCAATCATTTAAGATTGAATATTGGTCTGGGGAGTCTGCTCTGTATTTTCTACTGCACAAGAGGCGTGATCAACGGGCATAAGTTAAATAACTCTGTACGCAATTGGATAGTTCTTCAACCAATCAGACCAACAACCCATCGCTTCTCTATCAGTCATCGTGTTAAACCCGCCAATAGCACGCCAGGAGGATAAGCCGGTTAGTGATTGGTTCCCACAAATTTGTAACACAAGCAGGATAAAAAGATGTACAGGTTTCCAGCCTGAGCTACAGGGCAAAATAAAATCACCGGCAGATTGGGCTGGGTTTACCCATTATACTGATTGACAGTTAGACATCGGAAATGCAAGTGCAAAGGGGATTGTGATTCCATTTGAATTTTGTGAGGATTATGGCAGGAAGCAGAGGAAGTGAATAACAGAATAATTTACTGTTATTACTATGGCAAGCACATGTAACATATGTAACAAGGACACTGTCAAGTAAAGTGTCGCCATTTATTTGAACTAATGTAGTTAAATGATGTTAACAATTGGAACCTTGTTGTAAAGTGTTACCATTTTCTCAAATGTAAAACGTTATTTATTGTCAGTTTTAAATTACAAGTTATGTTCCAATAAACACAGAAACAATGTGCTTCCTTGTAGGAACTCAGCATGTCTGGGTGCACAGAAACTCTGATGAAAATTTTGGAGAACAGATTGCTTTGGGACTCCTGGCTGGAATGGCAGCGGGTGCAGCAATGCGTTCACTTCTATGGATGCCCTTCTGGTTCTGTTGAGGACCAGTCGGATAGCAGGATGATCACTGGAAGATGAAAGAATGGAAGAATATACTGGAGGAGCCGCCCATAAAGCTCAGCGATAGCAAACGCATCTGTTCCTGCATATAAATATGTAAATATGAGAATAGGTGCAGCTGTTTTAAACTCAGTCGGCATTAAGCGGTCAATCAAGTATGTAAAACGAGGATTCTAGGAGTTTGCGTTAAAGGTACACTATGTAACTTTTGGCCCTTGAGCTAAAATGCATGCATTTTGCAGAAGAACATTGTTTTGGTTGTGCTTCGGCCCTGCATTACTGTGCGGATGAATATGGTTATCCAACTGCTCATGATAAAACATTCACTACTAGGCTATATAATCAGTTTAGATGGAAAGGATCTTAAGCTGACTAGCTGAAGACGTTATTGCAGCTATACCCATTAATAGACACAAATAAATTCCGGCACAGTGCTACAATAACCATAATTAAATGACCCTTCACAATAGATAATGCTTTACAATGAACTCTGTTATAGAGCTACATATAACACTGTATTTAAAAACAGCCTCTCTAAATCACTTTTCCAACATTTCAAATCCCTTAGTTCTCGGCATCTCTGAAAAGCCAATGTTGATTCTTGTTTTATTACAAGCTCCGCGTTCTCTTTTTGCCAGCAAACTCTGCACTGTCCTGTTTTTTTTTTTTGTTTTTTTTACGGTTGAGGTTTTAAATGTTGCATGCTCCATGTCAACCTTTCTCGCTCATTGTGACAACTAACCTAAGCCATTCCCACACCATACACGTGTCAAAGTAGCAAATTGAGTCTCCACCTGGGATAGGGTCTCCGTCACGCCCCCTAGTGATCCCATTTACTCAAAGAACTTATGAGTACTATTTTTAATCACCAGACAATTCCTGCAAAATCGCATTATGATTTATGCCATTTGAAATGCATTATGCTTTTAAATTAAATGGTTCATATACTAGTAGGCTATATATTGGAAGCTATAGGTTGTGAAATCAAGCATTTCTCCTTCTTACTGTTTTTGTTATAGCTTACTCAGTTAGCCAGCTAGCTTAGCTTATACACCATGCATTTGAACTAACCCAACATATGTAAGTTTTAAATGTCCAGATATTTAGAGCAACTTTTCTCTATTTTCGGATTGGCTATGACGAGAAAGGCATGGGCGAGTGACGTATAATATTGCAATTTCCTGTGAAAACCATCCAGACAGGTCTAAAATATAAACACTTATAATAGGTTTACCATACTGAATCAGGGTAAGACAAAAACACGTTTTTGGGAGAAAGATTGATGATGTTTACTCATTACATTACCTTGAATATTTTGCAGTTCAAAGAAAGCCGACCTATTTTAGCTGCTCAAATTAAACAGAAAATGACTGTTTTTCTCTGGTGAAATATCAGCAGATATTTCTAACATAGAATAACTTGAAATGATTGTAACGAAATGATTGTATTTTTTTGCTGCTATGATTCTGCTTATGTAGAGCTTTGCAAACTTGTTCAGTTGTGTCCATGATTTTGTCAAGATACAAGAGTTTCTATTTGTAGCCCTATTTAGCTTTAGATCTTTTCTAACTATAAATAACCCTTCTAACCCTGAATTTATGATGTCCTATAGCATGAGGTTTGGAGTGACCGTCAGACCGTTGATTGCTTGTATTTTAGAGTTTAAGAAACTTGTATTTTCTATCCACCGTTTTCCTACTCCCCACGATGCAGAATTTCAGAGTAACTTCCGTTAAACTGTAAACGGTCATCTCAAGGTTCACTCTATGAACGTAATAAGAAGCATGTTCAAAAACGGTACAATGAGATGACATTATCACAGATAACTCAATGACGAAGGCTGCATAATGTAATCCGTTCTCATGACTGACCACTAGAGGGCATGTTTATGCACTAGCTGTCTTGGAAACGTAGAAAGTTATGAACTTTATATTGTTGTGTAACACACTTATAAATAAAAAGCTGCTACCGCGCAATTCCTGCACAGATTTGACTATACTGTATTTTTAATTTTCTGCTCTGCACATTTACCAACTTGATTTACAAACGGAGTTATACATTATCCATCAATCAAAACTAGAAAAATAATGTTGCTAAATATAGATTTTATTAGGGATGTCTCAAGATGCTGATCAATTTTAGCAGTGCAAATAATGAGTACTGGCGTCAAGCAGCACTGCCAGACGAAAACTGGTTAAAATCTATTTGAAATGTATGAGACACACAAGAAAACTCAAAAAAATGACACAAAAATGCACTAGAAACGTTTAGATTAGTCTGGGGACAAAACATCACTGTACATTTAAAAACAAATGTGGCAGCTGCTTTGGGGAAGAATATCTAAACGTCTCTATGAATTATGAAAAACCAAACAGTGTTTAAAAACAAAAAGACATTACAAATAAATATTAGGGTTCATGGTTGATTCAACAAATCAAAAAGAGAACAAACCACATCTAGTGCGTCATTATTAAAATGAATCAAACTTTACAATGCTAATAATAATAATTAAAAAAAAGCAAACCAGTGGAAGCCCAATAAAACAAACCATTAAAGGCAACGGCTGCATGTTATCTGTTATACCGGATATGATACTTCCCTTAATATACATATTTCTTTACAATAACTGTATCTCTCTTAGACTAAGCTATTGGCTTTCTAATGCTCAAAATAAGATGGAAGGAAATCAAATAAAAAGACATCTAAGCAGAAAAAAAGCACAATGCTTGAGGGGCAACTGAGCAAAAAGCAGCACTTGTTCCTCCAAAACTCCCAAAACATTTGTTTTTACACTTTCCTTTCTTCCTTCTGAAGAAGAGACATCAACAGCATCACAGATTCAACATGCTGTAGCCACGTATGATGAAATATAAACTTGGATATTTCCAAAAACACTCTTTTGTAAACCTTTCATTCATCTCTGCGCCATTATAATGGAACCACGTTTAAAGAGTCATTGCATATTCAAATCTGGATATCCTTCTCCTAATAGTCATTTCATTTATTTATCTTGTTTTGCTCCTATTCACGTCATTATTACAGTAATATAAGTATTATTTCACATATAACGAAACATGAAAACAAAAAAACACTTTATAAAGCGTTTCGAGAGTGAAAAAAACTAAATCATCACAAAAGGTGT
Organism: Gobiocypris rarus; assembly: GCA_023029165.1. Taxonomy (NCBI): domain Eukaryota; kingdom Metazoa; phylum Chordata; class Actinopteri; order Cypriniformes; family Gobionidae; genus Gobiocypris; species Gobiocypris rarus. The sequence goes on from CM040922.1 coordinate 22,222,779, forward strand.
ACGATTAACGGAAACAAGAAAAGCAACATCATACACATCCACGTTGTGCTTTCGAATTTAAAGTCATTTGAGTGGGTCAGTGGTAACCATGGTAACGAGGGTGATGATAGGTAGTGTTCTACTCCCTCCGGGTGGGCGGAGCTTCTGCAGAGTATCCAGAGAGATGCTGTGAGTGCAACTAAGAGCGTCTGAAAGAACGACGATAAGAGACACGGCACAGAAATGTCGACTGAGGCCTCAGCATGAACATCCGCCTTCGCTGACCGGCTGCTCTGGCGGCTTTTCTAATTTTATGTCGATCACTGAAGGAACAAGGAATTAAGGAAAAACAATGCTTTGGTTGCGCTTTTGCACAACAACACTTATTCAGATGGACAATCGAGTACTGTAACAAGCAACTGAAAGGGCGAAAAGCCCAATCACACATGTAAATATGTATACATATATATTTGTGTAGGATACTGTCCTCTCTGCTCTTGTCTTGTGTGCTCTCCATACCAGGAAGAGCTGCTGCTACACGCCGGAAAAGCTTTAATAGACAAGCACAAACACCCATTATTAAACTCTCATACCGGGATCAGAAAAAACAAGCAGTGTGTAGGTGTGTTTGAGATGGTTTGCAATCAGAAAAGTTGAATATTTAATCAACTGGTTTCTTCTGAAGACAGTGCTATGAGAGAAATACTCAGTAATGCTCTTTTTGAATAATCATGGAAATATCATTAATAAAGTTTGTGATTTAGAGTTTGATTCTCAATCATTAAAGCATGCCTTTCTACTCTTGAATCAAGTCAAATCTCAGTCACACTCACCTGTTTAACGTTATATCCGGCTTTAGCACTAGTTTCAATAAACATTACATTCAGTTCTTTGGCTTTCCTTTCTCCTTCCTCGATAGAAACTTGCCTGAAATGAGCCCAAAAACACATGTAATCATTACTATTTGCCCATAGATTTCTATAATACTAGATAAAACAGATAAGACTGAATAATCAACTGATATTTAGCCATTTTGAGCAGATTAACTGTTAAGTTTTAGTTTGTGCCATTCAAAAAGATACCATTGTACTATGTCAATGGATACATAATTTCTGTTAATTTAGTGAATTTTATGAAATATAGCATTTTTGTGCACATACATGACCTAAACCAAAATTGTTTTTGAAAGTCTCTTAGGTCACACCAAGGCTGCATTTATTTAATCAAAAGTACATTAAAAACAGTTATATTGTGAAATATTATTACAATTTAAAATAAATCTTCTATTTTAATATACACTAAATTGCCAAAAGTATTAGGACACCCCTCCAAATCATTAAATTCAGGTGTTCCAATCACCTCTATGGCCACAGGTGTATAAAATCAAGCTCCAAGGCATACAGACTGCTTCTACAAACATTTGTGGAAGAATGGGTCACTCTCAGGAGATCAGTGAATTCAAGCGTGATACCGTGATGGGTTGCCACCTGTGCAATAAGTCCATTCATGAAATTTCCTCACTAATAAATATTCCACAGTCAACTGTTAGTGGTATTATAACAAAGTTGAAGCAATTGGGAAAAACACCAACTCAGCCACAAAGTGGTAGGCCACGTAAAAATAAAATAAAATAAAAATCACAGAGCGGGGTCAGCGCATGCTGACGTGCACAGTGTGCAGAAGTCGTCAACTACTCAATAGCTACAGACTTCCAAACTTTGCGTGGCTAGTGTGTAGAGAGCTTCATGGAATGGGTTTCCATGGCCGAGCAGCTGAATCCAAGCCTTACATTACCAAGTGCAATGCAAAGTTACGGATGCAGTTATGTAAAGCATGCCGCCACTGGACTCGAGAGCAGAGACGTGTTCTCTGGATTAATGAATCATGCTTCTCTGTCTGGCAATCTGATGGACGAGTCTGGGTTTGGCGGTTGCCAGGAGAACGGTACTTGCCTGACTGCATTGTGCCTGACTGCAAGTGTAAAGTTTGGTCGAGGGGGGATTATGGTGTGGGGTTGTTTTTCAGGGGTTGGGCTTGGCCCTTTAGTTCCAGTGAAAGGAGCTCTTAATGCTTCAGCATACCAAGACATTTTGGACAATTTCACACTCCCAACTTTGTGGGAACAGTTGGATGAGCGAGTTTGGTGTGGAGGAACTTGACTGGCCTGACCTCAACCCGATAGAACACATATGGGATGAATTAGAGCGGAGACTGCGAGCCAGGGCTTATCATCCAACATCAGTGTCTGAACTCACAAATGTGCTTCTAGAAGATTGGTCAAAAATTCCCATAAACACACTCCTAAATCTTGTGGAAATCCTTCCCAGAAGAGTTGAAGCTGTTATAGCAGCAAAGGGTGGGTCAACTCCATATTAAACTTTACGAATTAAGAACGGGATGTCATTCAAGTTGATGTGCATGTAAAGGCAGGCGTCCCAATACTTTTGGCTATATAGTGTATTTTAAAATATAATTTATTCCTGTTATGGAAGAGCTGAATGTTCAGCATCATTACAGTCTTTAATGTGGCATGATCCTTCAGAAAGCATTCTAATATGCAGGTTTATTAAATATTTATTATTATTATGCTGCTTAATATATTTGTGCAAACTAAATTATTTTCAGGATTCTTTGACAACTGCAAAGTTTAAAAGAACAGCAATTGTGTAAAAAACTGTGTCATGTTCCTAAAAGGTTTCAACCGTTTAAACAAACCGTTTATCTGCAAGATCTGTTTTGTTTCCCACAAGCATGATTATGACATCACTTCCTCTTTCTGTTCGGACATCATCGATCCATTTGGTGGTCTGCTGGAACGAGTTGACATCTGTCGAAGGGATTTCAGAGACACTGGGTTAACACTTAAGATGAGCCTTAAGGGGTCTATGGTGGAATCCCAGGATCACAGACAGGGAGACAAAACTTGCAGGTAGAAAAAAACACAAGGATAAAATAAGAGGAAAGACAGAAGGAAGTTCTAAAGCTGGAAGCAACTCATGAATGCTCATGAATGTCTCACAGGAACTCGGTCTGCAGAAGAAAAGTAGAAAAAAAAAATAGACAAATCATCTTTCATCTACTACCAGTCTGTAAAATTGTGCATGTATGCATATTTACTTTTTATAAAATAATTTTAATTGTTATATGAACAAAAAAAATTATTAAGTAAACATTTAATATTTCTAGTGAATATAAAAATTTACTGTCGAAAATAAAAATGTATTATTCTTGTATCATTGGTTGTTCGTAGGAACTTATTGTTGAGTCCTGACGGTGTAAAATTAACTTTTAGCTGCAACTGCCAAAAATCTTCTAGACATTTATATTTTTTACATTAAGCAGTATTCTGCATTCTTTTTATAATAAGATATATTTTCTCTCCCTATGAAAACTGTATTATTTAGCAGTTTTTTAACTATATAGATCTGCACTACATTTTAGCTGCTAATAAAACAATGGCCTGTTATCCTTTAAATGCAAAGATGTAGCCAAAAACAAAGGTGTCTACCAAGTTAAAGGGATACTTCAGCGCTGGGAAGATGAATCTATATTTAAACTGGGTGATTAATGTAGTAGAAATATGAAATTATTTTTGAATTTGGTGCCTTCTAGACTGAGAAAACACAGAAAACGTATATGAGAGTGCGATGTTGAAAACATGTGGAAATAGCGCCTCCTGCTGGCTGTAGTCTTCAGCCTCTGGCCAAAATCTCCTCCGATGATGCAAAATGGCGATATTTGCGTCATCGGAGTAATTTGATAATTTGAATATACTCCTAGGTTTCTACTGATACAAAGCTTAATGGGCGGCAGTGGCTCAGTGGTTCATGTAGATTGTCTACAAACTGGAAGGTTGGTGATTCGATTCCCTGGTTCCACCTGACCAAGTGTCGAGGTGTCCATGAGCAAGACACCTAACCCCAGCTGCTCCTGACGAGCTGGATGACGCCTTACATGGCTGACACCGCCGTCGGTGTATGAATTAGTGAGTGAATGGGTGAATGTGAGGCAACATGTAAAGCGCTTTGGATGGCCATTGGTCTGTTAAAAGCACTATATAAATGCAGTCCATTTACCATTTACCGCTAATCGCTGAAGTAACCCTTTAAGCAAAGCAACAAAAAAATTCAGAAATTCAAAAAAAAACAAACACTTACAAATAAGAAGGAAGACAAAAAGAATGAAAAACCACAGAAAACTCAAAGGATGTGAAACAAAACAAAAAAAGAGGCTGCGTTGAGATGACAGACATCTTTCCTCTTCCTTAAGTTCTCCCGCCGATGATCCACACTCACTTGTGATGTCAAAGACTACCACGGCAACCGTAGAGTCCCGGATGTAGCTTGGAATCAGACTGCGAAAGCGCTCCTGTCCTGCTGTGTCCCACAGCTGCAGCCGCACCTGACCAAACATTTTAGCACCAGAGTTCCAGCAGAGAGAGAGAGAGAGAGAGAGAGAGAGAGAGAGAGAGAGAGAGAGAGAGTGGGGGAAAAAGGGGAAGACGAAGAGGTAAGAGGAGGGGAACTGGACGCAGAGCGGGTCTCAGATACCTACTTGTGATGTCGTAAACTACAACAGCAGCAGCAGAGTCTCTGATGTAACTGGGAATGAGGCTACGGAAACGCTCCTGTCCTGCTGTGTCCCAAAGCTGCAGCCTGATCTGTTTGAATGGAGAACAAACAAAAGAAAAAGAGGGGAATAAAGGAAAAAAAGAGAGGAGAAATTAAATGTTCAAAGGGAGGTGGGTAGGGAATAAAGAAGGAGTGGAATGAAATATAAGAAATAAGAAAAAGCAAAGTGGACAGAAAATATTTTTCAAGCTCAGGATTCGGGTCAGGGAGCAGATTAAGGTCTTCAGATGGACTCATGCTAGTAGGTTTATAGAACCCTATGATTTCCACAATGCGAAAAACGCGTAAAGAATCACTGAATCCAAATATAAAAATGGAATTTACTGAATAACATGGAATGTCATAGAATTTGGCAAGTTTTGGATGAATATATTAAAAGTAGGGATGTGCACTTAAAGGGATAGTTCACCCAAAAATGATATTTCTGTCATCATTTACTCACCCTCAAGTTGTTCCAAACCTGTATGAGTTTCTCTCTACTGTTGAAAACAAAAGAAGATATTTTGAAGAATGTCGGTAACCAAACAGGTAATGGTATTGTCAACTGTCTGGTGGTCACCAACATTCTTCAAAATATCTTCTTTTGTTTTCAACTCATAAAGGTTTGGAACAACTTGAGGATGAGTAATGACAACATTTTGGGTGAACTATCACTTCAATCAAATTGCGATGTTGACTAATGTCAGTGCATATTAAACCAAAAAAAGACTAACAATAATAACACACATACATATACATATATATATACATACATACATACATACATACATACATACATACATACATACATACATACATACATACATATATATTAAATACATAAATTATGCCTTAGTTGGATTACAAACATTTTTGATAGTAAATTTGTATTCAATCCAAAATCCAGAAAACACAACACAGAATTAAAATTTTTTATAAATCATAGGGCCCTATTATTATATAGAAAAAGTAATAATAATAATAAATTACGTTGTTAAATGCCTGTCAATTCAATTGATATAGATATTGATTAATACAATTTATTTAAAGCATTAAAATAGAACCCAGAAAACAAAATTTGGGAAAACAGTTTTTCATAGGGCACTAAAATGCATTTTTGTTGAACTTTTAATTAATCCTGAATTGTATAAGCTTCATGATTTTAATTAATTAGACTCGCTTTTTGACTACAAACATTTCATTTAACCAATAAATCAGAGTCCATAAAAAATGTTATTGAAGGGGGGGAAAAACAGAATCCAGAAAAAAATAAACGAAAAATAATTATTAAATGGAAATAAATAGCCCTAGGGTTATTGTATGGGTTATGTTATCAGGACTACAGATCTGCAGAGTGAAACATTCCCACTCAAATCCAATCAAGAAGAACAATTCGTTAGAGGAAGAAACATACAAATGTGAACAAATAACTAGACAGAGAGATAGATAGCGAGAGAGAGAGAGAGAGAGAGAGAGAGAGAGAGAGAGAGAGAGAGAGAGAGAGAGAGAGAGAGAGAGAGAGAGAGAGAGAGAGAGAGAGAGAGAGCAAGAGAGAGAAAGGGGCTGAAGCAATGGACACACCAGGTGGAGAGAGGCACAGGACTTTCTCATGGTGCAGTTTATATTGGGCTTTTACAGACACATCATCTCACTAAACGTTCGAATCAACATTCAACAAAGCAAATAATAACACTAGGGCTGAGTTGTAGACATTAAAATAACAATACATTTCCATAAAGAAAGAAAATTAACAATCTAACAATAAAAAACAATGCATTAAAATCATATTAACTGCAATAAATTCACTTGCAATGTTTTTAAAATGACACATTGTAAAGCCATAAAGAGTACTGACCAATGTAAACTATAAAAAAATAATCCAAACAAATCCCTGAGTCAATAATCAACAGCATCCCAGACGTGTGTGTGTGAAGTACATTTAAACACCAGTAAAACTGTAATTTAAACTAGTAGGGATGCACCGATCTGATACTCTTTCCCATTATTTGCAGACAGGACCGATCCAAATCCAGTACTGTGTGTATAATATTCTGTGTTATTGTTAAGCCCCAGTGCCCCGCAAAAGACACAAAAACATTATAAAGCATTATCAACGCGCCGTGCACTGTATTATAAGTGTTCTGGAGCCATTCCATAGTTTAATGTGAGGTACAGGTGAATATTTCAGTCATTAAATTCAAGTTCACATCAATGCTTCCCTCCGCTGTGGCATTCTCCATTCAACTTTCAAACTGCGTGTCGTGTTCGGTTACTACAGTCAACACGAAACTCTCTCCAAAATGATTCCATGTTCCTGTTATGCTCGATCTGTAGATAACGGTATATGGTTTAGCATGAAATGACTATCTTGCTGGTGTTTATTACTGTAAAACATGTGACTTTCTACCGGGTGTCTGTCGCTATGACTCTGTATTGCTTCAAGCGCATCATCCTGAATCTGCCGCTCTATATTGGAGCCTTTCGTATTATAATACTTTTGCGCTTTGAAAGATTATTAATAGCCTTTCTTGTCCTGCCCTATCTATAATATGTTGCTGCCTTATTAAAAAGATGCGCTATACATTTAAAAAAATGTCTTTTAATTTCTTAGTATATAGGCCCTAATTCTATAAATATATTTACTTGTTTTTTTGATGAATGTATTTTACAACATGTAACATTATACTAGATTTAGTGCTACACTTACTTTTTTTTTAATATATATTTTTCTTTTTCCCACTAAATGTTTGCAATTATTGTACACTCACTTTCTATTGTGCACTTATTTTCTAGAGTAACTTTTGCTATAGAATTATCCACTAATTGAGTTTATCTACCATCTAGTTTACTGTAGTATTTGTCATGGATTGTTTTTTTTTTTATTTGTTGTTTTTCATTATAATAAAGTTGTCTGTATTAAGTAGATTGTGTTTGGTATCGGATTGGAATCGGTATCGGCCGATACTTTCCCGTATCGAATTTTTGTTATCGGATTGGTTCAGAAATAATGGTATCAGTGCATCCCTAATTTAAACACTGGTAAAAAACAGTATTAATATTTTCATGCATTTCATTCCTTCAAATCATTGAAAGAGACATGCATTTATTGGTAAATCAAAAAATATTGACTTACTGTTCTGTCCTCAAGATACATTGTTTTCGACAAGAAATCGATTCCTATTGTCGCCTGAAAATAAAAAAAGCAACAAAACAAAACTTTAAGGAAAGGACACAAATCCATGCAACTGATCAGAAACAGCCAAAATAGGAACCAAACAAATCAGAACACGGTTTAAACTTACACAATGAGTCAGGAAAAATATTCACTTACCTGGTAGGTATTATCGAAACTGTCATACATAAATCTGGTAATCAATGACGTCTTTCCGACTGCAAAACCAAATGAAAATGTACTGGTTAATACTATCAAATCATTACATATATCTTTGAACAAATGTTGACATTTTGCATCGCTTTCACTGTGAATACATTTTGAATGCAGAAGGAAAAGATCCAACCAATTACATAATTAAATATCATGTGTGTCCATCTATCATTTGACACTGACATGCTAACATTAGATTTCACAAGGTCATTTAAAAAGCATAACTTTAGTTTAAAAACTTCATTAAAGTGAATGAATGCATAAACCTGTGCACATTCATTTCTGATTCAGATCAGATGAAAGATGCAGGGATATTGAAATAGATTCATCTAAAAATGGTGAATGAAATGAACACATGCATAGACAGACATGCATGTCTATGTAAATGTATGCAAATAGTTTGAATATTTCCTATTCAAATTTGTAGAAATCCAAGAAAAAGCAAAACTATCTTACACATGTCTAGTCTTACTAATGTTTGCAAAATAATGCTACATGATCTTTGTTTATGCTTTATTATACTGATTGACACAGAACCTGCAATTTATTTTTTTATTTTTTTCATTACTCATGTCGTTTCAAACCCGTAAGACCTTCGTTCATCTTCGGAACACACATAAAGATTTTTTTTTAATGAAATCTGAGAGCTCTCTGATCCCGCCATAGACAGAAATTTAACTAACACTTTTAAGGCCCAGAAAGGTAGTAAAGTCATTAATAAAATATTCCATGTGACTCCAGTGGTTCAACCTAAATTTTATGACTTTGAATACTTTTTATGCGCAAAAAAACAGCAACAAAAATAACTTTATTTAACAATTTCTTCTCATTGGTGTCGGTCTCCTACGCTGTTGATGTAGTAAATACAGTGCAGCGCTTAGAATTGGCGGACTGTTCACATGAGCACGTGATGCTGATGCAGGAGCTAGCCAATGGTAAGCCGCCGCTCTGCCATAGAACTCGGAATGGCACTGTTTACACTACGTAAGACTGACAGACATGAAGAGATTGTTGAATAAAGTTGTTATTTTTGCTGTTTATTTGCACACAAAAAGTATTCTAGTCACTTCATAAAATTTAGGTTGAACCGCTGTAGTCACATGGGCTGTTTTATCAATGTTTTTACTACCTTTCAGGGCCTTGAAAGTGGTAATTAAACAGCTGTCTATGGAGGGATCAGAGAGGTCTCGGATTTCACCAAAAATATCTATATTTGTGTTCCGAAGATGAACAAAGGTCTTATGGGTTTGGAACAACATGAGAGTGAGTAATTAATGATAGAAATTTCATTTTTGGGTGAACTAACCCTTTAATGTTATCGAATTGGCAATGGTGGTGTTTATATTCTTATGAACACATGCAAGTTCTCCTAGGCTTTGAAATATGAGTGTTCAATAGCTAGAAGATCCGGATAAAACCAGCATGTAAGCAAAACACAGTCAAGCATGCAAATATCATGTTTACACGGGAGACAGTCAAAAATATACTGAAATGAATATGAAATCCGGTTCAAGACCAGACAGCCGTAGTCTGATTTCACTATATTAGTGATGGCATCTCATGAATGTTGTACGTTTTATTTGGCAGTGATGATGATATTTTCTAAGACTTTACCCCCTAAACCAAACACCCACAAACCTGTTGATATTAAAAGATTAAAAGAAAAACCTGTTTTGGCTGATGTGATTAACGTTACATTTGAAGTTGTCATATAACTATCATACATGTTGGTCTTTGACATGTTTTACTGGATTTGTGAGTATGCTATATAACAAGTTATAGCTAAATATGTAGACATATTAAAGCACACGCACAGGTGTATAGACATTTCAACTTAGATAACAAGTTACTTAGAAAACAAACTCATAAAGACAGACAGGACCAGTATGGTCGGTTCGGTTCGGCACTCACCGCTCTGTTCTCCCAGAAACACCAGCTTGAATTTGCGGAGCGGGTTGCCGAAATCTCCTGCTGCAGACATGCTGCCGGTTCCGCTGGGTCTAATGTGGGCGTTAATGTGTTGCTAAAATAATCTAAATGCTCTAAACAAGAAAATAAAGCGGTTCAGTTTGAGACTCTCAGCCGTCTATTCAGGCCCCGATCTGCGCCGCAACCTACCATGATGCTCACAGAGACGTGATTGACAGCTGAGCTCAGCCTATAGAGTTAGAAAGAATACAATGACATGCGTCGTTGTGTCAAATTAATGACATAGTAGTAGATAAGTATTCAAATATCATCTCAGTATCAATATCATTGAATCTAAAATGTAGCTCTTTTGAGCAATGCGTTTGCTGGCTGCGACGTCTTTTCATAATGAAATGTAAGTTTAGCAGGCCTCATTAGCATCAATATTAAAATAGAAGAAGAAAATTTTTCAAGTGGAAAACTTAATAGTTATTGAGCAAGCGAGCGGAATGTATAAATGTGGAAATAAGGCGGGACGCCAAGCATGTTAGATTGAGCTCAGCAAGCGCCACCGGCGCCACGTCACGTTCCTAGCGTCATTTGCCCTGCATCATCGCACTCCATTAACCCTTGAGCTGTGAAAAGAGAGACTTTTTCAGGATTAAATGATTCTGTTGCTGTCCATTTTAATACATTATACGATTATATTTAAATGGGGCATATATTACACTAATGCCGGCCTTTTTGTGCCAGTGGTTATTTATGATTATTTCACATATAGTGTAGAACCATTTGATATTAGAACAGTTTTGTAAATGCTCTCTTTCAAAGCAATATTTTTATATTTATTATTTTTAAAATAATATTTTATAATGTTTTTCTAAGCCTTATGATAACTTCTGAATGCTAAAGGAATTTAATCATACTGATTTTAACGGCATGTGACATGACAAAACCTGCATCAATCTCCAATCCAAACCATGGACGACTTTGCTCCAGCGGGTGGCAGTAATGTGCCGAACGAGCGTAAATTCACCCTGCTGGAATCCGTGAAGAAGACTGCCCGCAGTACATGCGCTTATCGTAGTGATATTTACGGGTTTTGGCCACTTATTTTAAAACGTTTCTATTAGATGAATATATCAACGTGAAACAATGAGCTATTTACTGAATAAGGTGTAGTATTTGGAGTATGACATCTTAATTGTCGTTTTGTTTGCAGTAGTGTATGTTGTTTACGTGCCAAGGTCGTAGAGGAAGAGCAGAGCTGAGTGCAGTACATTTACATTAATGAATTATATTATCCCAAAATAATTCATATTTTTTGGTTTGTGTCATTCTTTTGCCTCAGGTTTTTCTTCAGAACACACGGGCGCTGTTGTGTGCAGCATCATCTGTCCAGTAAGTGTCAGTTTTTATCTATCTATCTATCTATCTATCTATCTATCTATCTATCTATCTATTATTAAAACTGATCCTTGTTTTTTTCTGTAATGTCACAGAAGTCAAGTGTTAACTACACAGATGCCTTTGGGTAAGAGCAATGCATTTGTTGTTCTCTGTTTAAATATGTACACTATATTGCCAAACGTTTTGGGACACCTGCCTTTACAGGCACATGAACTTTAAGACATCCCATTCTTAATCCTTATGGAGTTGGCCCACCCTTTGCAGCTTAAACTCTTCTGGGATGGCTTTCCACAAGGCTTAGGAGTGTGTTTATGGGAATTTTATTATTTGCATTTGTGAGGTCAGGCACTGATGTTGTACAAGAAGGCCTGGCTTGCAGTCTCTGCTCTAATTCATCCCAAAGGTGTTCTATCGGGTTGAGGTCAGGACTCTGTGCAGGCCAGTCAAGTTCCTTCACACCAAACTTGCTCATCCATGTCTTTATGGACCTTGCTTTGTGCACTGTCTGGTGCACAGTCAAGTTGGAAATGACCATTCCCAAACTGTTCCAACAAAGTTGGGAGCATGAATTTGTCCAAAATGTCTTGGTATGCTGATCCATTAAGAGTTACTTTCACTGGAACTAAGGAGAAAAGCCCAACCCCTGAAAAACAACCCTACACTATAATCCCCCTACACCAAACTCTTCTGGTAGATTTGCTGCCAAAAAACTATTTTTTTTGTTTCATCTGACCACAGAACCAGGTCCCTTTTGAATTTCCAGTCGTTTCTGACAACTGAATATGCTGGAGTTTGTTTCTGGATGAGTGAGGAATATTTTTCTTGAATCCCTCCTAAACAACATGTGGTGATGTAGGGGTTGTTTGAAACCCCTTCATCAAAAAAGCCTCTTTTTTTAGGCTTTCTGACCCCAAGAACTAATCTCTGCAATTCTCCATCTGTGATCTTTGTAGAGTCTTTGTCAACAATTTTGACCATCACTGTAGTGTATGTGTGTTTAAGTATAATTGTTAGCTAATGGTAATCAAGTGTCTGTCTGTTTTTATGTGTCTGAACAGGTGTTTTGCTGACTAACAGACAGTATAGATCAATGCCCACACATGGCATTGGAAGATACAGACATCTTCTTCCAAAAGCATTGGTAAGATCTAGTTTTTTACATCATCAGTATAAAATATTTTCACTCCCAGTTAATAGCATATGCTAAATTATTTTCATTCAGGCAAAGAAGAAGAAGGACAGAATTCAGGCAAAGCAGATCAAAGCAGCTACAGCCACTGAGTTCGGTGTGCTTAATGTGTGTGTTTCTGGTTATGACATGACTCAAGTGGAACATTATTCCCAGTACATCCACAATCTCTGCAGTCACTTGGACATCAAAGTTGATGAATGGTGGGAGATATTTTATAATATATTATAATGTTATGTATTAAAATCCCTTTCCGCACAAACAAAGACATTCCTAAAAGCATGTTGTTTTTAATTACCAATACATCATTTAAATTTCTATGAAATATTGTAAGGTAATGTGAAAAGAATCCTGTTATTTGTGTTTTAAAGCTATGCCCTGCCTACGAAAAGCACAGAGGTCATGGTGATGCAGGAGCAAGGCACAAAGATGTATGTAGATGGAGTCCTGAAAACCCATGAGCGTGTTGTTCAGGTAGAGTGAATGCAGGAGCTTTGAGCTTGTGTTTGGTTGTATGAATAAATTACATCATTTTATGATTGCATTTAATTATTATAGGTTTCCTGCAGTCTATAAATGATTTATCGGTGATGTGTGTTTAGATTAGTGAAATGAAGGCAACACTTTTTCCCATACTTGCGGAAGTTCTTCTGAAGAACCAGCCTGAAGGAGTGCAACTCTGTGTAAAGCAGGTCAGAAAATTACACTTAGATTGTACACTTATGTTTCTCTGTCTGGCTGCAATTATGACACGCCTATCAACTGTCATGGGCTTAATTTGTTTTGTGTGTGTGTGTGTGTTTTTTTGTTTTTGTTTTTTCAGAACACGGAAGCAGATTATCAAGCTCGGTTCAAAACAAGACCTGAGCTTGAGGGGCTTATTGCAAAAATGAATAATTAATGCATTATTTAAAAATGTTTTCATATAAAATAATGTGTGTTCTTACATGACAGACATTTTCTACCTTGTATGTGCTATAATGAATAAACTATTTTATGATTGTTTTCCGTATCTACTCATTTTTGTCTTGACTTGTTTTTAAAAGTGTATTTGAATGCACTGGAGTATGAGGAGAGTTGAAATTCATCCCCAATGTGACTGTGCTGTATGTTGACAGTATCAGAATTTATTTTATCTCTAATTAAAGGATTCAGTAGCTGTTTAATGAAAGACTGCATTACCCAGAATTCCGTTCTCTGTTTCCATAGCAGCCTCCATTGACAACAGTAAACTAATGTTCCTTTCTACTGACGAATCCCGGTTTGCATTTTTACCTTGATAGATAAAGTGTAAATAAAGTGTTATATAAACAGTTAGGCGATGGGCAGAGACTATTACGTTATTTTGAAATAAACCGCAACGCCACTGATGCTGACATAAAGAAGGCGTAAGTTACGTTTTGTTTAATTCCTGAGTAGTTTTGTAAATATATAACGTTACTCAATTGTAAATGGATAAAACTAGTCATCATTTTGCGGACTCGTTTGCTAGCAGCATATTGTTTTTATTTTGGTATCAGGTACCGGCGGCTCGCGCTGAAGCATCATCCGCGCAGCAGGAGCCACGCGCGCGCCGCCGAGCGCTTCACAATTCTCGCGGAGGCGTTTGACGTGCTGAGCGACCGTGAGTTCACAAGACAAAATATATAGAAAACAAAACAAATCTACAACTACCATATACATACACAAAATACGTGTTTTTTTCGACAACTATAATAGCTAATTACATGCAAAGCTGTATCCCACCTGTTTTTGGTTCCCATAAAGTTCTGGAAGGCTAGTTTATAGTTATAAGAATAAAACCCCAAAATAAACTTTAAAGAACGTTGTGTATAAGGTCTTACTGTTATCAAATAAAAACCTCCATGTTAGTTTGTTAAATAAAAAAAATAAAAAAAGAATGTTCACACAACATAAAGATTTGGGTTCCCCCAAAATAACCAAAATAGAACCATGTACTAACGTGCGTTCTGCTTTTACTGAGATGGTTTTATTGAAAGAGATAGTTCACCCAAAAATTACTTACCATCAAGTTGTTCTAAACCTGTATGAGTTTCTCACTTCTGTTGAAAACAAAATATGTTTGAAGAATGTTGGTAACCAGACAGTTAACGGCACCCATTGAATTGGATATTTTCACCCTACTTTTGTAACTGTCTGGTTACCAACATTCTTTAAAATATAGGCTATTTTTGTGTGTTCAACAGAAGAAAGATACTCATACAGGTTTGGAACAACATGAGGGTGAGTAGCCTAAATTATGTCAGAATTTACATTTTTGGGTGAACTATCCCTTTAAGGCAGGGGTTTTCAAATGTTTTGGTGCCAAGAACCCCTAAATATGAAGTTCACATTCCTAGTTAATAAATGGTAAATGGTAAATGGACTGCATTTATAATAGCATAATATATTACATTTCTGCATCATTTTTTCTAGAGAAACATAAATATACAAGTAACTGTCATTAATCTCATTTTTACAGACAGTCTTTAGAAAACAAAACGTAAATGTACTTTAAATACTGTAAATGTAATAATATCCATGATATAATTGATTTATGAATAAATATTATAATTATTTGCATATTTAATTTAAAAAAAAATTTCTCTAAACTTTTTTCACAGACCCCCTAGCACCCCTTTAAGGCCAGTTTGAAAACCCCTGCTTTAAAGTGATAGTTCACCCAAAAATGTAAATTAACCCATGATTTACTTGCACTCAAGTCATCTAGGTCAGTGGTTTTCAAACCTGTCCTGGAGGACCACCAGCCCTGCACATTTTGTATGTCTCCCAAAATCAGACACACCCATTTCAGGTCTTGCAGTCTCTAGTAATGAGCTGATGAGTTGAAGCAGGTGTGACAGATGAGGGAGACACACAAAATGTGCAGGGCTGGTGGTCCTCCAGGACAGGTTTGAAAACCACTGATCTAGGTATCTAGGTGTATGACTTTCTTCTTTTAGACGAATAAAATTTATAAAAATGTCCTGGCTCTTCCAAGCTTAATAATGGCAGTTTCTGTTTTGAAGTCCATAAAAGTGCATCTATCCATCATAAAACTGCTCCACACAGCTCCGGGGGGTTAATAAAGGCATTCTGAAGCGAACCAATGCGTTAGTGTAAGAAAAATATCCATATTTAAAACTTTACAAACTGTAATCTCTAACTTCCGTTAACTGTTGTACACGTGTTCACGAGAGACTGGCGATCAAGCGTATCGTGTAAGACGCTCCCATGAGAAAATGCTAGTCATTGCTTTGTTTTGCTCAATCCTCTGCGCTTCCGTGTCCATCACCGCAACATGCGTACGACAGTTAGCAGAAGTTAGAGATTACAGTTTGTAAAGTTTTAAATATGGATATTTTTCTTACACAAACACATTGCTTCAGAAAGCCTTTATTAACCCCCCGGAGCTATGTAAATTACTTTTATGATAGATAGATGCACTTTTATGGACTTCAAAACCGAAGCAGCCACTCAATGCCATTATGAATGAATGAATGAATCGCTTTACACTCATGACAGGGGTCTCTCCTCAACCATCTCCAGTGTGCAGCATCCACTTGGATGTTGTGACGGCAGCCTCAGTACAACGGTGCTAGTGCGCTCACCACACACTAGCGATAGGTGGAAAGGAGAGAGGGTGATAGAGCCAATTCAGTGGATGGGGATTATTAGGAGGTCATGATTGGTAAGGGCCAATGGAGAGAATTTGGCCAGGACACCGCTACTCTTTATGCCATGGAATTTTTAATGACCACAGAGAGTTGGGACCTCGGTTTATCGTCTCATCCAAAGGACGGTGCTTGTTACAGTATAGTGTCCCCATCACTATACTGGGGTGTTAGGACCCACACAGACCACGGGGTGAGCACCCCCTGCTGGCCTCACTAACATCTACCACCTCTATTATAAAGTTTGGAAGAGCCAGGACATTTCTTTTTTTACATAACTCCGATTGCATTAATCTGAAAAAAAGAATGTCATATACACCTAGGATGACTTGAGGGTGAGTAAATCATAGACTAATTAAAATTTTTAGGTGAACTATCCCTTTAAGGTGTCATGTAAATGTTAAATGATAAATACATTTTTGATATACTCGAGCAAAGTTGCAAAGTACTATCCTGTACTATGGTCTTGTGTAAGGAAACAGCACACAGTTCAGTTTGTGACGGTCTTTCTCATCCAATGCAGCACGTAAAAAGGCCACTTATGATAAGTTTGGAGAGGAGGGTTTAAAAGGAGGAATCCCATCTGAGCTGGGAGTGAATGGTGCCTGGTCTTCAGGATATGTCTACCATGGAAATGCAGATGAAACATTTCGACAGTTTTTCGGAGGAGATAATCCTTTTGCAGGTATTTTTTTTAAAACCTGGGTTATTTCTCAAACAATTTGTATTATTTGAATTAATTTCAAGAAACAATCTGGTGCAATCAAATTATATATTTACAATGTTCATAATGCCATAGGGTTTTGAAGAATCCAAGCTCTGGTTAGTAATTTTCTGCTAACTCATCCTCCATAGATTTCTTCACTGGTGATGGCAGTGAGGTCAGCACAGCTTTTCAGAGCCTGCGTGGGCAAAAAGAAAAACTACAGGATCCACCAATAGAGAGAGACCTTCATTTGGCCTTGGAGGACCTTTATTATGGATGCACTAAAAAAATTAAAATATCCCGTAGGGTAAGTTCTGCCGCCAGGGATACAAATAAAATCATATGGACTAATGAGAAATTAATTGTTTGATGATACAGGTCATGAATGAAGACGGACACACATCCAGCATCAGGGACAAAATTTTAACCTTCACCATAAAAGCAGGATGGAATGAAGGGACACGGATCCAGTTTCCAAAAGAGGGAGACCAGGCATGACCGAATATATCACAATTTTGTTTTGTCGTAGTTGTAAATTGATCTTGCTCATCACAGAATGCTTTTTCTCCTCAGGGACCAAACAACATCCCAGCAGATATTGTGTTCATCATACAGCAAAAACATCACCCACGCTTTGTCCGCCAAAATGATGATCTGTACTACACAGCAAATATTTCTCTTGAGAAGGTGAGAAACATTTTTAGTATAGCATTTCAGCACATTTAAATATATTTTCAAGCTCTAGATTAGGATCAGAGAGACTTTCCAGTCTAGTTTTCATGCTGAACATATGAGGTCTCTATCGGCCCAACATGTTAAAAATGAGTAGTTCTACATTAAATGTCTGTAAATGGGAAGTGACTTTTTAAGTTTAATAAATGTACCACATTTATAAAATGTATAGTACGTCTTTGAAAATATACATCTATTGTAACTCTACAGGCTTTGACTGGATTCTCAGTAGAAGTTGAGACACTAGATGGCAGGCTTCTCAACATCCCTATTAATGACATTGTACAGTGAGTAAAACCTCTCTAACATACACAGATAGGCACATTTATAGTTGCTCAGAACTTCTGAACACTTGTTTCATATTTAAGACTGTTGCATTTTAATTTTTTATACTACAGCCCTCAGTACACCAAGGTTGTGACCGGGAAGGAATGCCGATAGCCAACAGTCCATCTGAGAGAGGCGACCTGATCATTCGCTTCGTTACACATTTCCCAGAGAAGCTCTCGCCTGAAAAGAAACATCTTCTAAAACAAGCCCTCTCATCAAAACTAATCCAGACTTCTTAAAATCCAGTCAGTCATTAGAAATGTTGATTCTGAGGATTAAACACTTGAATGCAAAACAGTGTTAAACTGGTGTTTTTAAGAGCCTAATTTTATTTCAGATTCTGAAAGACAGTAGAACCACATTAAAAGCCAAAGATCAAGTTTAATAGACATGTAAACAATTCACACAGAATATCAAAGTCAAGAGAAGGTTAGAACCATATCAGCAAAGCTCAACTAAATGCATTCTCTGCTTTTAAAGAGGAGTGACCCAGTTATGGCGAGCTGCCATCAGGGCTCGTTTCAGCTGTTCATAGGTGACAAACATAACCACGTTCCAGGAGCCCAGCCTCAGAAACGATGGCATGAATCTAAAAAGAAACAAACAGATGTCAATTCTACATTCATCCTCCAATCACTACAGTAAAGCTATAGCTGATAAAGAAAACGGACCCCTTGTAAAACGCCTTTGGTCCCTCTTTAGTTAGCATGGCTAAAGCGCAGTTGAGGGCCCCACTGTACTGGCCCTGGGCGGAGTTCATGTATCTTGTCTTCACAACATCAACGGGAGAAGCAATCACTGTGGTGCAGAAACCAGCTCCAAATGCAGATGTGAAGTGGCAGGGAAGATCATCTGTGAGGAAAAAAAAAGCTATAAGTATCTTCCATGGCCTGACACTTAAGTTTGCAATTCTTTTTCTGCAGCCTCATCTTACCAGTCATCAGCGATGATTTTAGGAGTGCATCTTTGATGAGGTCATAGGTCACCAGCTCAGTGCAGTTTACAATGGCATTGCGGGTGATGTTTGGGCCAGTTCCTTTAAGAGGATAGAAGGGTAGTATAAATTAGAAAGATGTAAACAATAAATGTAGGAAAATAAATGTCAGTTTATGCACTCAAGTACATAAACGGAAAAAGGGTGTTCTCTTACATTTATGTAAAAATTAAATAATAAATAACTTCTAGATTCAAAAAAAAAAAAGTATTTTATTTTTAAAAGTTAATTACCACATTATAAAATTGTGTTTAATTGTTTATTAACTACATTTATAAAAACAAATTCTTAAAATTACTACATTTTAGGTTAAATTTATTTATTTATTTTTTAAATTTATAGGTCAAGTTTAATTATATGTAATAAAAAAAAAACTATCCATCCTACATATTTATTATTCACACTTTATACTTATTTTATTACAATATTAAATTTTTTTTTTTTTTTTAAATGTAGATATATAAAAAAAAATTTAAAAAAATTTACTTGAGTGGGCCCAAGCTCACCTTTCCACAAACCACGAAACCCCTCTTCCTTCGCAATGGTCCGATATGCATCCATAGTGCCATGGTAACGTTTACTGGCCCCGGCACTGATCTGAGCCTGAAACCGTACCTTCACCACATCTGTGGGTTGGGCCAAAGCCACTGCCATGGCTCCAGTTGTACATCCGGCCATCAGCCTACTGCCAATCCCGACATCTAATAAAGGAAAATTATGCATTGGAAATGGGGTTAATATGAGGTCTTGCATAACAGTATCCAATCATCTCGGCAGAAAAGTGTAGAGCACATGGAGTGAACTTACGATCTGAGCCTTTGTTGTAGAACTGCTTGACTGAATCGTAGAGGCCAATGCGCACCGAGGCAAAGCTCATCTGACGCTGCAGTCCCGCAACCAACCCACTGTAGAGACTGCGTGGCCCCTCGACACGCACCATGGTGCTGATCGTGCCAAACACTCCACGATATTTCACTGGACCATGGCCTGTGTTCGCAGGACCTTTGGTCTCCCCTTGAATCTGTACAGAACAAAAGGTGGATGGAGAAACTTTACAGAATCACAGGGGAGGGAAGCAGCATCTTCAGGTTAAAAGGGTCCACAGTGATCCTGGGGCAGCAAGGACAATCATCAAGGCCTGGACCTGCTTACGTTGCTAGTGTAAAGAGAGTCAAAAGAAATAGAGCTGACGTCAGTATGGGTGTGACTTTAAAATCATCCAGCTGAAAGGAAAGATTAGTTTGTTTTTGTTGCTGCAAGTTGACCTGGGTTGAGTCGTCACACGTGTCTGTTGTCTCCAGACTCAAGCGCTGGCCCAGCTTTCACTCAAGGTTGAGACCACCCAAGTTCTCAAAGTCCACACAATAAAGACTCACCTGAAGTCTAACTTTTGCTGTGTCCAGTGGAAACGTGAACAGGTCTGCAATGCAGGCTGCAGTTCCCGCACCAATAAACTTCACAGTGGCTGTGGGAGGCACGTCACCAGCTCTGAATCCAACCATGTTTAGTTGAAGTCGGAATCACGGGAAGTCGGGAATGTAAGAGGTGAAACGGAATGTGTTGAAAACCAATGAAGTGAACACAAGATAGGTGGACTCCACCCTAACCTGGATAAGGAAGAAGCGTGATGATTATTTTTATTTATTTATTTTTTGCACTTCTGGCATGCATGTAATGTTTTTATGAGGGTTATTATGCAAATGTAGACATTTTGGTTGGGAATTAAAAAAGTAACAATTATTAAATAAAAATAACAACTTTTAGATTTGTGCAAACATAAGCCATTTAGGTTGGGACACATTTCGTTTTAAAATCACGCAAATTTAAGCCATTTGGAGTGATACAACGCCTGTGCTTAAGACTTATCTCTGACAGTCATACAGACAAATACAGGAACATCATGTTCTTTCTGATATGCTAATATATAAACTGACGTCATCATCCTGTTTGTGTCTGTGTGCGGCTTTGTTGACTTTCTACCACACAAAGGAACTTCAACAACAAAGGAAGTGCGGATACGCACAAAGTGCGATATTATATAATGCTTACACGATGTTAAATCAACTAGATTGGTTCAAACAAAAGAATTAACGCTTTTGGAAAACTTACCGGTTTGGATGAGAACTTCAAGATTCTCTAAAAGCATCTCTTTGGTTGAAATTACTTTCAACTTGTATTTTGTTGCAGTGTTCTTCCATATAGAAACGTTTAGAACCCGTACAAATAAAAAACATACTCCAAAGTCTGAAAAACAGAAATATTCTCTATTACATTAAGCTCAGCATCACATCAAATAAACAAAGAAAATACATTCGCAAGTAGCGAGGAAAGTCTATTCGTAGTGTTTAAGGTCAAAAACTCACCTTGAACAAAAATGTAGAAAGTTTCTATGAATAAAAGTGTTTACTTGGGGAAAAAATAACCAACTCGGAAAGCAAAAAGTTAAAAATCCACAGGTGCTCTACTCTGGTCGGAACGCCGCATCCACCCTTATAAACTCCAGCGAGGAAGTCACGTGATACACGTGACGCATCATGATTCGTCGCATAAGTTACCGCCTCTGTTGCTTGCTGCTTACTTTACTGATAAACACCAATTTCCAACGTTCATCTTCTTTCATTGTTTTCACTGTAAACTAGAACCCTATGTGTTGTTTGAAGAAGTTTATCACTATACGAAAACGAACAATGTTTTTAAAATACCAGGTAAATAAACGTGCTAAACGTTCGCAAATACCAAAACACGACGGACAGGAGTCACTCTATTTTAAAAAAGACCGGGGTTTGTTGTCACAACGAGGTCTCGAGTAAAAAACTATTATACAATTGTGCATTTTCTCTAGTTTAAACTTGTCGAATGTTTGTTTAATAGATTTTGATGTTTCCTCAATCGTTTTGTGTTTGTGTTTTCGGAATTGTATGCTTATACACAAATGAACATGACTTGCAAAAACAAATCTATCCTCAAAAATATTGCGTGGAGTAGAGTGTGACAACTAGCCCCAGACTCCACATTTGACTGAAACGCTTAGTCATTCTGAATCATTATGTGATGTAGTTCCACATATGTTATTCATAAAAGAGCACTTTCAGCTCTCCCCTTTTTTTCAAGTCACATCCCCTGGACTTGCTTTTTCACATAGATTTGTATACTATTTGATGCAAAAGCTGCAAAAAATTTTTTTTTTTTTTTTGCCAGTTTCAAGGAATTCATCTTAATATCTTTACTTAATATCCAGTTTTTCCTAAAATACAAGAACCAAAAGCATATCAACTAACGTTACATACTTTAACTGACCTCACTATTATCGAAGACAAAGCTGCTGGTTTCATGGAGGTATGTTCTCGTGGAACTATATTGGAGAAAGTACAACCCAGTACAACAAAATAATTGTGTTCACTTGTGAGATAGGTTAAACCCCGCAGTGACACGTGCTTTATGAACTGCACACTGTTGCTTATTATTGTGTGACTAGCAGGCCTGATCTCAGGTCAATTCAAGGGTCACATATATGCTCAGTGAGCATCAGGCATCTGTTCTGTCACACGCCCTTGTCTTTCTTTTTTGTCACCCACATTTCACAGGTTTGCATTTGTCTTCTGATTGTTAATTAGGTACATGCACTTCCTCTTTCCCTCAAGTGAACTTCACAGCTCTGTTCTAATGAAGAATAGGTCAGCGTGACAGCTCGGAAAAGCAGTTTAAAGACACTTTCTAATCCTTTGTCACGTGGAGACCATTTGTGATGGCCTCTGTTGATTTGATCATTGACTGAACCTGATTAAATGACTCTTAGACATGATATAAATTAGTTGTATGTTCCTAGTTTGAAACTTAAAAGAGTTTAGACCTTTTATCAAAGAAAATAGGTATATCATAAAAAAAAACTTTATTTTCCAATAATGTACAGTTTACAATTTATAGTATAAATATACATTCATTCATTAGAGCTATGGACCCGTTTTCATGACAATTTTAAAGCACATACATAAACAGTGAACTCTGATGCTAACACCACCTCTGTCAGTGCCGTAACACTGAAACTAAGACAAAATATGCACATTTTGCTTTATCAGCCATGCATCTCATGATTTTTGGTGACTCATCTTTCATTTTTGATGAGCTTGACCTTTGGCCTTTTTTCAGTGATAAGACTTAACCGTGAATCCCTCTGTATTTGCTCTCTCTGTTTAATCAAAATCAGAAGATACTGAGAATGTCCATTCAGAAAGGTGACTCCCATGAGTACTGCATTCTAGTCATACATCTCTTGATTTGCTCGTAGGAGACGAACATCACAATGTTCCAGGATCCCAGGCGCAGGAAGGAAGGCATGAAGCTATTGGGGAAGATGAAGATGGCACATTAATTGTACTGAAAATAAGAATGTGTGCATTGTTCTACGTAAATAATGGTTTACAGATTTTTCTTACCCCTTGTAAAAAGCTGCTGGTCCCTCTTTTGTCAGCATAGTGAAGGCACAGTTAAGTGCACTGCTGTACTGGCCTGTAGATGAGTTCATGAAACGGGTCTTTACCACGTCTACTGGAGACGCCACAATCGTGGTGCAGAAGCCAGCGCCGAATGCAGCAGTAAAGTGGCACGGTAGGTTATCTAAACAGGGCACACGTGTTAGATGACGAGTACATGAAAGTAACTATAATGAAAGCATATTCATATGGTAGCTTACCTGTCATGAGGCCATACTGTAATATGAGATCCTTGATGATGTCGTAAGTAACCAGCTCTGCGCAGTTCACAATCGCGTTCCTTGTGATGTTTGGCATGCAGCCTAAAATAGAGAAACACACGCATGTTTATCTTCACTAGAGCACATCCACTTAGAATGGCATGTGAAAGCTGAACTTAAAGGGATAGTGCATAGAAAAAGTACAATTTTGTCATAATTTACCCTCATGTTGTTTCAAATCTGTATGACTGTATTTTGTCTCAGTGTAATTTTATCCATACATTGAAAGACAGTGGGGTCTAATGGTTTGTACTGTGTTATTTTAGTATTAAATGATATGTTGAATTAGCTTTTATTGTTACATTTTCAGTTTTCATTTTGATTTCAGTTTAAGTTTTTAGTCATTTTTATAACTTTTTTATTTATTTAAGCTTTAGTTTATTTTTAATTCAGATTTAGTTTGTCATTGTAATACTTTTTAGTGTAAGTTTTTCATCTAATATTTATATTTTATTTAGACTTCTATAAGTTTTAAATATAACAACATTGGTTTGGACCTCATAAACTTACATTGTGTGGACAAAAACAACAGAAACATTCTTCAAATTATCTTTTTTTTTCCAAAGAAAGAAATTCAAACAGGTTTGGAATGAATAAGAGTGAATAAATGATGATAGAATTTTCTTTATTGCTTACCTTTCCATAGCCCTCGAACGCCCTCGTCACGGGCAATAGTCCGATATGCATCCATTGTGCCATTGTATCTTTTTAGTCCATCAGACTGGCGCACTTGAGCCTGGAAACGCACTTTTACGACATCTGTGGGCTGAGCAAAAGCGACAGCCATGGCCCCGGTGGTGCAGCCCGCCAGCAGGCGAGTCACAATGCTCGCATCTGAGAAGAAAATAGCAGAGTGTTAGCCTGTCTATAATAATTTCTCTCTCTTTTTAAACAAACAGTTTGATACTCACTCTCAGATCCTCTGGAGTAGAATTGCTTCATTGAGTCATAAAGACCGATACGAACAGATGCAAAGCTCATCTGTCGTTGCAGTCCTGCCACCAGGCCATTGTACAGACTCCTTGCGCCCTCTGTACGCACCATAGTGGTAATGGTGCCATATACTCCACGATATTTCACCACGGCTGATCCTGATGCAGCTATAGACTCTCCCTGGATCTATAATAAGATGTACTGATGAAAGCCATGACAGATGGATCAAATATGCTTTTTTTGTTGTTATTTGAGTGTTTCAGACATAAAGTAAATGCAATTCTTAAAGTAACTCTTACCCCTGGTTTCACAGACAAGGCAAGTCTAGTCCCAGATTAAAATGCAGGTTTCAGCTGTCTTAACTGTACCCAACTTACATTGAAAAATCTTAAAATACGGCAGTACCATTGTTTTATATCAAGATGAACAACACTTAAATACTTAAATGTTTAAATTACCTAATTGAACTAAGATCTAATCCTGGCTCAATCCTTGTCTATGAAACCAGGCCTAATGTATAAAAAAATTATATACTTTATGCAATGCTTTTTAATAATTCCTCACCTGAAGTCTCACTTTTGCTGTGTCCAGGGGGAAAGTGATCAGGTCAGCAAAACATGCTGCCGTACCGGCTCCAAAAAACTTGACAGTGGCAGTTGGTGGCAGGTCGGTAGGTTTTATTCCAACCATTTTTTGTGCTTCTTACAGGAGAAACCGCAGCAAGAGAATTGAACTTTCTTTTATAGAGCTTCTTGTGTTTCCCCACCTGAGGGAGAATAAGAAGCAATGCAAAAAATTGGTTAAGATTTTTCATCTCAAATTAATCTTGATTCAGATTGAAGAATTCTAAATAAACATTTATAATTTACCTCAGTGGACCGCTGATTCACGATCAAGTTTCTTCCAAAAGAATAACTCTCCTGTCTTTTGTTTTAAATGTTTCAACACCTTTGGCCATACAAAATTGTGGCTCAATGTCCCAAAGCAGCATTCCAGCAGCACAACACTACAGAGAAACATTTAAGATCAATAACCATCATATGTTGATTGGTGATTATAGAAAAAGCTGTAAACTCTCTCATATCTCTCATAACTTCAGCTCTGGCTACCCAGAAACATATTAATTAGCACACGACATTGCTCACCTTGCGGTAATATGAAATTGTTAGTCCTGATAGAAAGCAAAATAATTATTTCCATCCGGGCGTTAATCCAGCAAGTGTGTTTTCCACCTGAGTATGATGGAACCGGTCTGTCCAACTCTGAATTTATAGGCACATGTGCCGGTTGCAGCCAGTCCCATGTATTCCTTTCATCACACGACTCTAATTTTAACTTTATGTGGCGGGAGAATGTGAACACTTGTTTACTAGCTAGCAGTTTACTGATAGGGTTGTTGTCTGTTCTCCATATTAAAGGTAAACACCTATTAGTAAAATTTAATTTAAAAAAAGGAAACTATTGGAAAGTGTCTTGTGCACAAATCATTTTATTGTTTATTAATTGTATTTTTTTTTTTTTTTTTTACAAAAATAGATGTTCACAAACACACATGGGCCTCAGTCATGTGTTGCTGTACCAGTGCTGTCACCTTTCCCCCACTTCCCAAAACACCTCTGGGGGAATGCTGCACTGTAATCTCAGTGCGATCTCATTGGCTGCTGAGGGGATGTGTTCATCCTATCAGAGAGGGGCTTGTCACCTTGACTTAAGCACCTAGGGATACTTTTCATTTCTGCTCTTTACAGAGAAGGGATCAGTGTTTCATGTAATGTTGCATTCAGTTTATTAGAAAAACACAATTGTTTTTCCATCCATCTTTTTTTGCTGGATAAAGAGAGACCAGCGCGTAAATATGCCTGACATCCATGCAAGAGGAAAACAATGTGTACCAAGATGCTGCTCCGCCCCAAACTTGTTAAAGTTGTATAAGCTGTTCGGGGAACGCCACTCTTTACAGCCAATCTGTACATGTCTCGGGGTGGGAGTAAATGTGTGCAGCTGCTAACAGTAAATCAGGAACCTTTGTAGTCCGGATGAATCCGGATCAGGTCCAGACCTGATCGCATAAAAATTAAAGTATATTTTAAGGCCATTTTAAGGACATTACGCATAACTAAACTTATATCATATCCTACATTTATGTTCATAGATTTTATATATTTATTTAAAAAAATTTTCATGCCCACTTGTCCAAGAATGTATGGGAGAATTTTCATGAAAAATTCCCTCCCCTGTTCATTATCATTTGGCTGCTATTTTAGCTTTGGCTTTGAACAAATGCTGCTTATGAAAAAGTTATGTAACAGTGGCATTATCATGTTTCAACAAATGGTGAGAAATATTTGCTTTCTTGACCTTAAACCTTAAAGCTGGCTTTCCTTAAAGCGTCAGTAGGCGGAAGACCAGCAGAAAAATAAAAGCAAAACATTCAACACTGTTTGTATGAGTACATGAGATCAGGACATTCAACTTATGAAAGTACTGCATTATTATGATATTTCTGCCTGAACTGCCACATCAGCTATTGCACCATTCAAAAAAACAACCTGCAGATGTTTGCTACCGTCATTCCCACCAGGAATGTGTGACAAATGAGCTCCTAGAATAGTTTTGCATCACTGGCTATTAGAGATTGTGATTTGCACCTTTGTAAACCTTGATCACAGCTAAACAAGCTTGTTCTTCAAGATATGTTTGTATGTCATGTCACCTTTATTTATATAGCGCTTTTAACAATGGCGATTGTTTCAAAGCAGCTTCACAGTGTTAAAAGGACAATAATGCAACAGCCGTACAGCCGCTTTGGAGAAAACGGTGATGTCATCCAGCTCATTTCAATTATCATAGTGTCAATGCGGGCAGATCAGTAATATAGTTGAACATTTAGTGTCCCCAATGTGTGTATTTGTCTACTCTTGAATCACTTGAACCCTTTTCTGCATTGTTTGGTCTGTAATCTTGATGCCCTACCTCTACTGTCTGCATCCAGCTAGAACCAGTTTCTTCAAACCCTGTAATCTTTCAGCTTCTGAAAGAGGTAAACAAACCCCTGTGTACTGCCAGACACACACTCACACCGCCCACTACTGAAAGCAGATACATCCAGGACTGACGCAGACGCAGACATCAATTCATGCCTACCATAGACAGCTGCCGCTGAGACCTGCCTTGCGTACGATTACATATTTCCTCCGAAAGGAACAGGCACATCTATAAATATACCTCCCTCGATTTAAGCAAAGGTCAGTAGGTCACTCAGTCTATGGAAGGCAAATATCTCATCAAAACTCCATATGTGGTCATTCATCAGTGGCCCACAAAATGTATTTGGACACTTAAAATGTCTGAATGGCAGATCAAATATAACATCAAAGTGGCACCAAGTTTGATTTTTTTCTACTAATTCATACAATTTTAAGCAGCTCAGCATAAGAACAAACGTTTAGACAGTGAACACAATAATAAAATAAGATTTAATACACAGGAGAATTTTAAGGCCTTTTTTTACATTACAAGAGAATTTGAATCATGTACCGCTAGTTATTTTCTTGACCTCCTGAAGATCCTAAAAGATGCATTTATAACCCTGACCAATAAGCAGGTGCATGGTGCACAATAACTTCACTGCTGACTTTAGAAGGATCGTTTTCTTTTCCTCCTGTCGTTCTTAATATGAGTGATATTACAGATGGCTGTCCCATCATGCCACCTTATTATCTGCAGGCTATATTGCTGTGTCAGCTGGCCGGGTACATGGAAATCAGTGGCACTCTAGTCATTTGTGCCCTTTTCTTTATACACTACCATAGTGGTGATTGATTTTAGAATTTTCTCTGCATGACCCTCTGTAAAAGGACTTTTTAGATGACTTCAGTTGAACTGAGATGTCACATATGTGATTTTTAATCTTAACAAGTAATTATGTGTTATCAAAACATACTATATTGTCAAAAGTATTGGGACACCCCTCCAAATAATTTAATTCAGGTGTTCCAATCACTTACATGGCTAAAGGTCTATAAAATCAAGCAACTATGCAGACTGCTTCTAAAAACATTTGTGAAAGAATGGGTCGCTCTCAGGAGCTCAGTTAATTCAAGCGTGGTACTGCCACCTGCACAATAAATTCATTTGTGTAATGTCCTCACTACTAAATATTCCACAGTCAATTGTTAGTGGTATTATAACAAAGTTGAAGCAATTGAGAAAAAGAGCAACTCAGCCAAGTGGTAGGCCACATAAAATCACAGAGCGGGGTCAGTGCATGCTGAGGCGGACAGTACGCAGAAGAGTCAATAGTTACTGACCTCGAAACTTTGTGTGGCCTTCAGATTAGCTCAAGAACAGAGCGTAGAGAGCTTCATGGAATGGGTTTCCATGGCTGAGCAGCTGCAATGCAAAGCATCGGATGCAGTAGTGTAAAGCACAGAGGTGTTTGGCGGTTGCCAAGAGAACGGTACTTGCCTGACTGCATTGTGCCAAGTGTAAAGTTTGGTGGAGGGGGGATTATGGTGTGTGGTTGTTTTTCGGGGGTTGGGCTTGGCCCCTTAGTTTCAGTGAAAGGAACTCTTAATGCTTCAGCATACAAGACATTTTGGACAATTTCATGCTCCAAACTTTGTGGAAACAGTTTGGGGATGGCCCCTTCCTGTTCCAACATGACTGCGCAGCACAAACAAGGTCCATGGATGAGCGAGTTTGGTGTGGAGGAACTTGACTGACCTGCGCCTCAACTGATGCTGCGTTCCAGGCAGGTTTTTGAGCCTGTAAATTATGACTTCAAACCATGACTCACGACTTTGTACTGTTCCAGGCAAAGTCACGCCAAACTGCCTGAGCGCAAGGAATTGTGGTAGCTAGATGTAAACAAAGCATGACGGACCGGACGGGGCTTATGCTCATTTACAGTCATTTCTGTGCTTACTCCTTCCTTATTTGAGGGAAATGGAGGAGAAAAAACGGTGCATAAGGCAAGATAAGCTGTTATACCTTTTATTTTATTTTATTATATTTGGAAATGTATTTGGTACCGCATCCGTAGGGGCTGCCATTGTTGTTTCGCGGGCTAGGTGACATCAGAGCGCGTAACTGTGAGTTCATCGATCTAGAACGAGTTCACGGTGGGAAGTCACGGGTTTGACTGCCATTCGGTGCACTTTCATGGGTAGAAGGTTGGAAAAACACAGGTTACGACGACATTAGTCCTGACCTCAACCCAATAGAACACCTTTGGCATGCGCTTCTAGAAGAATGGTCATAAATTCCCATAAACACACTCCTAAACCTTGTGGAAAGCCTTCCCAGAAGAGTTGAAGCTGTTATAGCTGCAAAGGTGGGCCAACTCCATATTAAACTCTACGGATTAAGAATGGGATGTCATTAAAGTTCATGTGCACATAAAAAATAAATAAAATAAAAAACTTAAATATTAACTCCTCTGCCAGATTAATGTGCAGAGGCAATTAAATGTAAATAATTTATAAATTTACTTCCAACACAGATTGGAACAATTCAGTATAATCTAGCTGTCCAAAAGACATTGCTGAATTGTTTGTTGTTCTACTTTTTTTTTTTTTTTTACCTTATTTTCTGCAAAAATGAAACATGAGACACTTCATGCCAGTATCATTCTTAATGAGTGAAATACTTCAAAATAACATACCAGAAATATTTATATTTTCAGTAAATGATCAGGAAATTAAAGAAATTTTATCAATCTAATTTGTGCTGGTGTGGGTAACAATAAGGTAACATTAGTTAACCACATTAGTTAACATAAACTAACAATTATGTTAATTTTAATGTTTTCTGTATTATTAAAATCAAATGTTGATTCGCCTGTTAGTTGATTATATGTTAATATTATTTAATGGTCCTGAATTAACATGAAATAACAGTG
The DNA here is from genome assembly GCA_023029165.1 of Gobiocypris rarus. Classification (NCBI taxonomy): domain Eukaryota; kingdom Metazoa; phylum Chordata; class Actinopteri; order Cypriniformes; family Gobionidae; genus Gobiocypris; species Gobiocypris rarus. The sequence continues at coordinate 22,253,281 of CM040922.1, forward strand.
AACAGTTAACTAATGTTAACAAAGATTAATGGGGCCTGATTGTTGATAGGTTACCCTATTGGGTGTGTGAGATGCCAAGGAACATTTTACATGTGTCAGAGGAATGAAGAAAAAGAATGACAGGTATGAAGAGAAATGGGGCATTGTGAATGGGAGGGAGATCTGGATTATCTGGTCTAATTATTGTCTGGAAATAGACAGCATGTTTCATGTGTTCTTTCCTCTATGCTATGCAAAGAAGAACACCATCATGTTCTCACACACTGATCTGTGCAAAGCAACCAAAATGTCACATGGTTGTTGTATAATTTTTAGATTGCTTGCCTATAAACTTTCCCAATATGCCCTGTCATGACTTATAGCAGACTTTATGATATGCCAATGAAATAGCTGCGAATTTTGTCAGTACACAAATCTTGTTTAAACAAAAAAGACTGTAAATCTGCTTTTATTATTTAAATGACTTACAAACCTACATGTCAAGCTCATAAACTTATATAATACTTGCTAAATGGCACAAAGCATCTGGAATGATTTTGGCTCCAGCCAATAGGCTTTTTTTAAACACATTCTGCCCTTCTCATTATCCAAACTTCATTGAAAGGAAAAAGACAACCTCAGTGCACAACACATAAATAGATCCACTTTAATAGCTGGTGCTTTTTCTTATAACTTCACAATCTGAATAATACAATACAGCTCCTTTATGAATGCACAATAAAACATAAATGATATGCAAATTATCCCTATAGCTTATTCAGACACAAGGGTTCAGTGTGTTTCTACTCTGAAGACACTATTTCTACCAACCTGAACCTGAAAACAACTATTTTATTAGATCTCGATTTCGTATTCATACAATGTGATTATAAGCATTAAGGTCCACCCCTAAACCTAACCAGTGGGTCAGTGTGTGGACTCATCGAAACTCCTTAGAGTAAGGAAATCTGATTAACACATTAAAACCATTACAAAATAAACCAGAACTGAATGTACTCTATAGCAGACACTTTCTGTCCTCCTGATTACCTTAATTATGGCCTCAAATTTTACTGACCATAAATATTCATAGATATTATCAAATAAAATACTAAGCCAAAAAATGTGTTAATGTGTACAAACTTAAAAGCCAAATTATCAGTTTTATTGCACTGTATAAGAAATCCTTGGTTTCACATAAAGAAAAAAGAAAACAAATGTAAATTCTTGCAATAAATATTCATTTAACAACATATTAACCAATATAAACCAGTTTTTTTTTGTTCCTGCTTTTCATTAGTTGTCATGGTTATTCATGTTACTTATTAGAGCACACCTGTTTGCATTTGAGTTTGTCACCTTGAGTATTTAAGTCCTTAAATAGACAAAACATGTATGCAGTTTAGTTTCAGAGTAAATTATTATGAAAAAGTTACTTTACATTCACAAATAAAATCTAGACTTGACAGAGTATTAGTTGGTGCTATATTTTTAGATTTACATAAAGCATTAGTGATACAGTTAATCACAAAGTCCTAAGTTTCATCTTCATGAGTTTTATCTGGAGCTTTAGCATGGATATCCCCATATTTATCAAATATAGTACAATGTGTCATAATTAAAGGGGTTCAGTCCTGTATCTTACATTATACAATGTGTGTACCCCAAGGATCCGTGTTAGGCCCCTTATTATTTAGTCTGTATATAAATGATCTCCCGCAAGAGTGTAAAGAGATACAAGTACAAATGTACGCTGATGATAATGTTATTTTTACACATGCGAGAACAGCAGAGTTAGCAGCTGAGAAGTTAAAAGCTGCTATGGAAAGGATTACTCAGTGTGCTGGAGCAATCATGTCTTAGCCTGAACAAAACAAAAGGGATGTTCTTCTCTAAAACAAATGTTCATGTTGATATTATAAAAAGATAGAAATAGTTACAGAGAAGGGTGACCAAACGTCCTGTTTTCCTAGGACATGTCCTGTTTTCAAGTCCTGTCCTGGTCGTCCTGGCTGTTTTTTATAAAGTGATAAAAATGTCCTGGTTTTCATTATTTTCCATTGGGCCATTAAATTGACCGGCACTCGAGTATCATTTGAGTATCTCATTGCCGGGCCGAGTGTCCTGGTTTTCGGGAATCAAAATATGGTCATCCTAGTTACAGAGTTCAATTATATCAGTGTAATATTGGACAAAAATTTTAGTTTTAATAAAACATGTAAAGAAACTGGTGAGAACTATTAAATATAACTTGGCAAATTTTAGACAAATTAGTTTCTCTCTATTGACGTAGCTAAGATACGTTCTCATACTCTCTGACATGTTGGTGTCAAGCTAGTGAAACTGTGATTATACTGTGATTCCTGTATAAACAGACTACATTTTTTGATAAAAAAAATCATTATAATTATTGTAGGATCTTAGAGAAACATGATTTTTTTCATTTTGACAATTTTAGACTTTTTTTCAAATTTGTGTATGCTATATAACATTTTAAATGGTTTGTCTTCTTTTGTACTTTGTGATCTTGTTCATTTTCATTCTAAAGACTGTAAGATGTAATTTTTCTAGGGCAATTGTTTATCACTTTGCTGTGGCACTCATATATTTAACTCAGGTTCCTCCATAATCCTTAAATGGAAGACATTTGGGATGACCAGAACCCTTCCTAGAGCTGGCCGTACGGCCAAACTGAGCTATCGGGGGTGAAGAGCCTTGGTGAGAGAGGTAAAGAAGAACCCAAAGATCACTGTGGCTGTGCTCCAGTTGTAGAAAGTCAACCATCACTGCAGCCCTCCACCAGTCGGGGCTTTATGGCAGAGTGGCCCGACGGAAGCCTCTCCTCAGTGCAAGACACATGAAAGCCTGCATGGAGTTTGCTAAAAAACACATTAAGACTCCAAGATGGTGAGAAATAAGATTCTCTGGTCTGATGAGACCAAGATAGAACTTTTTGGCCTTAATTCTAAGCGGAATGTGTGAAGAAAACCAGGCACTGCTCATCACCTGTCCAATACAATCCAACAGTGAAGCATGGTGGTGGCAGCATCATGATTGTGGGGGTGTTTTTCAGCTGCAGGGACAGGACGACTGGTTGCAATCGAGGGAAAGATGAATGCGGCCAAGTACAGGGATATTCTGGACGAAAACCTTCTCCATAGTACTCAAGACCTCAGACTGGGCCGAAGGTTCACCTTCCAACAAGACAATGACCCTAAGCACACAGCTAAAATAATGAAGGAGTGGCTTCACAACAACTCTGTGACTGTTCTTAAATGGCCCAGCCAGAGCCCTGACTTAAACCCAATTGAGCATCTCTGGAGAGACCTGAAAATGGCTGTCCACCAACGGTTACCATCCAACCTGACAGAACTGGAGAGGATCGGCAAGGAGGAATGGCAGAGGATCCCCAAATCCAGGTGTGAAAAACTTGTTGCATCTTTCCCAAAAAGACTCATGGCTGTATTAGATCAAAAGGGTGCTTCTACTAAATACTGAGCAAAGGGTCTGAATACTTAGGACCATGTGATATTTCAGTTTTTCTTTTTTTTAATAAATCTGAAAAAATCTGTCAGTATGGGGTGCTGTGTGTACATTAATGAGATTTTTTTTTACTTAAACAAATGGCTGCAATTGAGAATGATGAGATACGTCATGGTCGCTCGCTGTCACTTGACAAATTGAGCCCGTCCACCATTTTGGGAGAGGCGGTATTAACATTAAGTGACATGGCATCTGACGCACGGAAGCCAATGGCACATGTCGCTATGCCTAGTGACACACCCGGTGGCACTTCCGGTTCTCATTGGCATATGTGTCAGTGGATGCTGTAAGGCCGCTGAAATCGCTCCAATGGCGGCAGCGAAGAGCGGGTGAAGGGATTTGCGCGTTCGGTGTTCTCAGCTGGGCAACATGGATCTAATTCCAATTCCTCTTTATCTGACTCCATTTTATCATAATTTAGATAATTTGGTTATTTGGTCATTCTTATTTAATAGTTAGCTACACATTTAATTATTCCGTTTAACCCTTTGTGGAAAGTACCCATTAATAATTCCAGAGTAAGTCAGAATAAATCAAAATGTAACAATTTATAATTTAACAGTCAGGGACATGTATAATTCCAATTACATAATCAATTCAAAGATCCTCCGTACATAATATAAAATACTTCTGAAGTACAGAGTGAGAGAGTTCCTGACTTTCCATAGGCTACGTAACGTTGGCTGGACCCAACGTTACGGGCGAATCTGAATACAATATTGCGCCCCTAACTTTCTGCTACATCACCTTAAGTACTCAGACCAGCCAGTCACCTCTTTCAAATGGTAACATATGTTAACAAAGGGAATTTAAATTCAATCACTCTACCATTTGCCTGGATTGAAAGAAGAGACCAAATAGCTCCAGAAGACACACTTATTATAATATGCAAGATATTTCTAAATTAATCAATCAATCAATCAACTTTATTTATATAGCGCTTTTACAATGACGATTGTTTCAAAGCAGCTTCACAGTGTTAAACAGGACAACATATTTCAGTGACACATGCCACTATCCACTGACACATGCCACTATCCACTGACACATGCCACTATCCACTGACACACGTTTCAGTGACACATGCCACTATCCACTGACACATGCCACTATCCACTGACACATGCCACTATCCACTGACACATGCCACTATCCACTGACACATGCCACTATCCACTGACACATGCCACTGACACATGCCACTATCCACTGACACATGCCACTGACACATGCCACTATCCACTGACACATGCCACTGACACATGCCACTATCCACTGACACCACTATCCACTGACACATGCCACTATCCACTGACACATGCCACTATCCACTGACACATGCCACTGACACATGCCACTATCCACTGACACATGCCACTGACACATGCCACTATGCACTGACACATGCCACTATGCACTGACACATGCCACTATCCACTGACACATGCCACTATCCACTGACACATGCCACTATCCACTGACACATACCACTGACACATGCCACTATCCACTGACACATGCCACTATCCACTGACACATGCCACTATCCACTGACACATGCCACTATCCACTGAAACATGCCACTATCCACTGACACATGCCACTATCCACTGACACATGCCACTATCCACTGACACATGCCACTATCCACTGACACATGCCACTATCCACTGACACATGCCACTGACATGCCACTATCCACTGACACATGCCACTATCCACTGACACATGCCACTATCCACTGACACATGCCACTATCCACTGACACATGCCACTGACACATGCCACTATCCACTGACACATGCCACTATCCACTGACACATGCCACTATGCACTGACACTTGCCACTGTACATGCCATTATGCACTGATACATGCCACTATCCACTGACACATGCCACTATCCACTGACACATGCCACTATCCACTGACCCATGCCACTATGCACTGACACATGCCATGTAGGCATGTAGGCAACCGGACTTGACACAACCATATGGACACAACATAAAGCGACATGTTCCGTGGCGTGTCAGTGACACATGCCACTATCCACTGACACAAGTTTCAGTGACACATGCCACTATCCACTGACACATGTTTCAGTGACACATGCCACTATCCACTGACACATGTTTCAGTGACACATGCCACTATCCACTGACACATGCCACTATCCAATGACACATGCCACTATCCACTGACACATGCCACTATCCACTGACACATGCGCCACTATCCACTGACACATGCCACTATCCACTGACATGCCACTATCCACTGACACATGCCACTATCCACTGACACATACTGACACATGCCACTATCCACTGACATGCCACTATCCACTGACACATGCCACTATCCACTGACACATGCCACTATCCACTGACACATGCCACTATGCACTGACACATGCCACTGACACTGACACATGCCACTATCCACTGACACATGCCACTATCCACTGACACATGCCACTATCCACTGACACATGCCACTGACACATGCCACTATCCACTGACACATGCCACTATCCACTGACACATGCCACTATCCACTGACACATGCCACTATGCACTGACACATGCCACTATGCACCGACACATGCCACTATCCACTGACACATGCCACTATCCACTGACACATGCCACTGACACATGCCACTATCCACTGACACATGCCACTATCCACTGACACATGCCACTATCCACTGACATGCCACTATCCACTGACACACTATCCACTGACACATGCCACTATCCACTGACACTACCACTGCACATGCCACTATCCACTGGTATCCACTGACACATGCCACTATCCACTGACACATGGTACTGACACATGCCACTGACACATGCCACTATCCACTGACACATGCCACTATGCACTGACACATACCACTATCCACTGACATGCCACTATCCACTGACACACACTTTCCACTGGCACATGCCACTATCCACTGACACATGCCACTATGCACTGACACATGCCACTATGCACACATGCCACTATCCACTGACACATGCCACTATCCACTGACACATGCCACTATCCACTGACACATGCCACTATCCACTGGCACATGCCACTATCCACTGACACATGCCACTATCCACTGAAACATGCCATTATCCACTGACACATGCCACTATCCACTGACACATGCCACTATCCACTGACATACCACTATCCACTGACACATGCCACTATCCACTGACACATGCCACTGACACATGCCACTATCCACTGACACATGCCACTATCCACTGACACATGCCACTGACACATGCCACTATCCACTGACACATGCCACTATCCACTGACACATGCCACTATCCACTGACACATGCCACTGACACATACCACTATCCACTGACATGCCACTATCCACTGACACATGCCACTATGCACTGACACTTGCCACTGTACATGCCATTATGCACTGACACATGCCACTATCCACTGACACATGCCACTATCCACTGACACATGCCACTATCCACTGACACATGCCACTATCCACTGACACATGCCATGTAGGCATGTAGGCAACGGACTTGACACAACCATATGGACACAACATAAACCGACATGTTCCGTGGCGTGTCAGTGACACATGCCACTATCCACTGACACAAGTTTCAGTGACATGCCACTATCCACTGACACATGTTTCAGTGACACATGCCACTATCCACTGACACATGTTTCAGTGACACATGCCACTATCCACTGACACATGCCACTGTCCAATGACACATGCCACTATCCACTGACATGCCACTATCCAATGACACATGCCACTATCCACTGACACATGCCACTATCCAATGACACATGCCACTATCCACTGACACATGCCACTATCCACTGACACATGCCACTATCCACTGACACATACCACTATCCACTGACACATGCCACTATCCACTGACACATGCCACTATCCACTGACACATGCCACTATGCACTGACACATGCCACTGACACATGCCACTATGCACTGACACATGCCACTATCCACTGACACATGCCACTATCCACTGACACATGCCACTATCCACTGACACATGCCACTGACACATGCCACTATCCACTGACACATGCCACTGACACATGCCACTATCCACTGACACATACCACTGACACATGCCACTATGCACTGACACATGCCACTATGCACCGACACATGCCATGTAGGCATGTAGGCAACATGCCACTATGACACACATGCCACTATCCACTGACACATGCCACTATCCACTGACACATGCCACTATCCACTGACACATGCCAGTGACACATGCCACTATCCACTGACACATGCCACTATCCACTGACACGCCACTATCCACTGCACATGCCACTATCCACTGACACATGCCACTGACACATGCCACTATCCACTGACACATGCCACTATCCACTGACACATGCCACTATCCACTGACACATGCCACTATCCACTGACACATGCCACTATCCACTGACACATGCCACTATCCACTGACACATGCCACTATCCACTGACACATGCCACTATCCACTGACACTTGTTTCACTGACACATGCCACTATCCACTGACACATGCCACTATCCACTGACACATGCCACTGTCCACTGACACATGCCACTATCCACTGACACATGCCACTATCCACTGACACATGCCACTATCCACTGGCACATGCCACTATCCACTGACACATGCCACTGACATGCCACTATCCACTGACACATGCCACTATCCACTGGCACATGCCACTATCCACTGACACATGCCACTATACACTGACGCATGTTTCAGTGACACATGCCACTATCCACTGACACATGCCACTATCCACTGACACATGCCACTATACACTGACGCATGTTTCAGTGACACATGCCACTATCCACTGACACATGCCACTATCCACTGGCACATGCCACTATCCACTGACACATGCCACTATCCACTGACTCATGCCACTATCCACTGACACATGCCACTATACACTGACGCATGTTTCAGTGACACATGCCACTATCCACTGACACAAGTTTCACTGACACATGCCACTATCCATGTGTCACTGTCTAGGTCTAGCACAATTCTGAATGGTTGGTGCCAGTTTTCATTTGTTGTCACTTTACAATGGTTTGGGTGTAATTTTCTCTCATGCTAGTTTAAAATTATATGAAATACCTGATTGGTAAGTGTCAATTAGTAATGGCACATGTCATGTAGTGGCATATAGTGGCAAGTGTCACTGAAACATGTGTCAGTGGATAGTGGCATGTGTCAGTGGATAGTGGCATGTGTCACTGAAACTTGTGTCAGTGGATAGTGGCAGTCAGTAATATAATGTGTGGATCAGTGGCATGTGTCACTGAAACTGTGTCAGTGGATGGTAACATGTGTCAGTGGCATGTGTCAGTGGATAGTAACATGTGCCAGTAACATGTGTCAGTGGATAGTAACATGTGTCAGTGGATAGTAACATGTGTCAGTGATAATCAGTGGATAGTGGCATGTGTCAGTGATAATGGCATGTGTCACTAACGTGTGTCAGTAGATAGTAACATGTGTCACTGGTAGTGAATATGTCAGTGGATAGTATGTCAGTGGATAGTGGGATGGCAGTGGTTAGTGGCATGTGTCAGTGGATAGTGGCATGTGTCACTGGTAACGTGTCAGTAGATAGTAACATGTGTCAGTGGATAGTCAGTGAATAGTGGCATGTGTCAGTGAATAGTGGCATGTCACTGAAACGTGTCAGTAGATAGTGGCATGTAACATGTGTCAGTGGATAGTGGCATGTGTCAGTGATAGATGTGTAACAGTGGTTAGTAACATGTGTCAGTGGAATAGTGGCATGTCATGTCACTGAAACTTGTGTCAGTGGATGGCATGTGTCAGTGGATAGTGGCATGTCACTGAAATGTGTCAGTGGATAGTGGCATGTGCCAGATAGTGGCATGTGTCAGTGATAGTGGCATGTCAGTGTGAAGTAAGCTGTGTGTGTAATAATGGTCAGTGGCATGTGGCAACATAACAGCATGTCAGTGATGGTGTCAGTAGATAGTAGTGATAGTGCCAGTAAGTCAGTGTGCATAGTATAGCGTGTGTATGTCAGTAGTGTGTGTCAGTAGTGGCATGTGTAGTGTGGTATGGCATGGTATGCCAGTGGTAGTGGTGCCATGTGTGGAATGTTATGTAACAGTGGCATGTGTGTCAGTGGAAACAGAAACTACTGACTCTCTCTTTACTAGCACTTTAGACATAGTTGCTCCTCGGCGCTTAAAGAAGATTAAAGCAAATAATCCAATGCCGTGGTACAACGAGCACACTCGGGCCCTTAAAACAGCAGCCAGAAAAATGGGCGCAGCTGGAAGAAAACAAAACTGGAGATTTTTGCAATTTGTGGAAAGAGAGCATGATTGCATACAGAAAGGCCATAAAACTGCTAGATCTGCTTATTTCTCAACTCTTTTAGAAGAAAACAAACACAACCCTAAGTATTTATTCGATACAGCGGCTAAATTAACAAAGGATAAAGCTTCAACTTCTGCGTTTGTAAACAACACAGCAGTAATGACTTTATGAACTTCTTTACTAGTAAGATTGATAACATTAGGAATAAAATTATAACCATGCAGCCGTCTACTACAGTATCACTTCAGACAGAACATTGTAGTGTCAATGAGGAAAAATTACACTCATTCACTGCTATAGGAGGAGAAGAATTGGCTAAACTTGTTAAATCATCAAAATCAACAACATGTATGCTTGACCCTATACCGACTAGGCTATTAAAGAGATGCTTCCAGAGGTCATAGATCCTCTGCTTAATATTATTAATTCATCCTTGACATTAAGATATGTACCAAAAACTTTTAAGTTGGCTGTAATTAAACCACTTATTAAAAACAAACTTGATCCTAAAGAATTAGTCAATTACAGACCAATCTTGAATCTACCGTTTCTATCAAAAATATTAGAAAAGGCCGTGTCTTCACAATTATGTTACTTTTTAAAAAGAAATGGTATATGTGAGGATTTCAGTCAGGATTTAGACCGTATCATAGTACTGAGACTGCTCTAATAAGAGTTACAAATGATTTATTCTTATCATCTGATCGTGGTTGTATCTCTCTATTAGTGTTACTAGATCTTAGCGCTGCATTCGATACTATCGATCACAATATTCTTTTGAATAGACTCGAAAATTATGTTGGCATTAGTGGAACTGCATTGGCATGGTTTAAATCTTACTTATCTGACCGTTATCAGTTTGTAGCAGTAAATGAAGAGATGTCACACAAGTTCAGTATGGAGTACCGCAAGGCTCAGTGTTAGGACCGTTGCTTTTCACCCTGTATATGCTACCACTGGGAGATATCATTAGGAAGCATGGCGTTAGTTTTCATTGTTATGCTGATGATACTCAGCTCTATATTTCTTCGCGCCCTGACGAAACTTACCAATTCACAAGATTAACGGAATGCATAGCTGATATAAAAAATTGGATGATCAGTAATTTCCTGCAACTTAATTCAGATAAAACTGAATTTTTAATTATTGGACAGAAAAGCTCCACAAGTAGTGCCCTAGAATACTGTCTAACCCTCGATGACTGCTCTGTCAAGCCCTCGTCGTCAGTGAGGAACCTGGGTGTGCTCTTTGATACCAATCTTTCGTTTGAAAGCCACGTTTCTAGCATCTGTAAAACTGCATTCTACCATCTTAAAAATATATCTAAATTACGTCACATGCTTTCAATGCAAAATGCTGAACAATTAGTACATGCGTTCATGAGCTCAAGGCTAGATTATTGTAATGCTCTACTGGGTGGTTGCCCTGCTCGCCTAATAAATAAACTCCAGCTGGTCCAAAACGCAGCAGCTCGAGTTCTTACTAGAACCAGGAAGTACGATCATATTAGTCCAGTTCTGTCAACACTGCACTGGCTCCTATTAAACATCGCATACATTTTAAAATCTTGCTTATTACTTTTAAACAATAAATGGTTTAGCTCCCAGTACTTAAGCGAGCTCTTAACGCAGTATACTCCATCACGTCTATTGCGGTCTCTAAACTCTGGCCAGTTGAAAATACCTAGAATATCTAAATCAACTGCAGGCGGTCAATCCTTTTCCTATTTTGCACCTAAACTCTGGAACAGTCTTCCTAGCATTGTTCGGGAAGCAGACACACTCTGTCAGTTTAAATCTAGACTAAAAACGCATCTCTTTACTATGGCATACACATAGAACATTTTTAACTTTCTTTATTCAAATCAAATGACTGATTGTTAGGCTGCATTAACTAGGTCAGCGGAACCGGGAACACTTCCCATAACACCTGATGTACTGGTTACATCATAAAAAGAGTGGCATTCACACTAATGTTAGTCTCTCTGTTTATCCCGAGGTTTACTGCAGTCGGCGGATCCAGGCCGTGTCCGGATCGGATGGTGGACCTGCATCTGGACATGACCAGCTCATCCTGGAGTGTCTGCTGAGACCGTGTCCATTAGTGTCTCCTCTGAATTTGCCTCACCGGCACGTCATCCTCAATTAACCCGTCTCGGCGCAATAACTCCGATCTTTCAAGTATTCATATTCTTGTGTAATCGACGCCATCCTAAATGAACCCGTCTCGTGCGTGATACCCAAAATTTCGAATATTCCTATCTAATATGATTTATGACCTGCAAGGTTGCCAGAGTAATAATTATACACTGTTAATAATAGGCCAGTGGAGAACTGGCACCCGACTGAGTCTGGTTTCTCCCAAGGTTTATTTTTCTCCATCATGCCCTGATGGAGTTTTGGTTCCTTGCCACTGTCGCCTTTGGCTTGGCTTGCTCAGTTGGGGACACTCAAATTATGATCCAAGTTACTCAACTAAGTATACAAATAGAATTTATTAATTTAGTCATATATAATTCTATAAACTATCCAAATTAAACTAGCCAAATCAAATTTTGTTGCAATGTTGCCCTGTTTAACACTGTGAAGCTGCTTTGAAACAATCGTCATTGTAAAAGCGCTATATAAATAAAGTTGATTGATTGATTGATTGATGTGTCAGTGGATAGTGGCATGTGTTGGTGGATAGTGGCATGTGTCAGTGGCACGTGTCAGTGGATAGTGACATGTGTCAGTGGATAGTGGCATGTGCCAGTGGATAGTGGAATGTGTCAGTGGATAGTGGCATGTGCCAGTGGATAGTGGCATGTGCCAGTGGATAGTGGCATGTGTCAGTGGATAGTGGCATGTGTCAGTGGATAGTGGCATGTGCCAGTGGATAGCATGTACCAGTGGATAGTGGCATGTGCCAGTGGATAGTGGCATGTGTCAGTGGATAGTGGCATGTGTCAGTGCATAGTGGCATGTGTCAGTGGATAGTGGCATGTGTCAGTGGATAGTGGCAGTGCATAGTGGCATGTGTCAGTGGATAGTGGCATGTGTCAGTGGATAGTGGCATGTGTCAGTGGCATGTGTCAGTGGATAGTGGCATGTGTCAGTGGATAGTGGCATGTGTCGTGTCATAGTGGGCATGTGTCAGTGGCATGTGTCAGTGGATAGTGGCATGTGTCAGTGGATAGTGGCATGTGTCAGTGGATAGTGGCATGTGTCAGTGGATAGTGGCATGTGTCAGTGCATAGTGGCATGTGTCAGTGGCATATGTCAGTGGAAAGTGGCATGTGCCAGTGGATAGTGGCATGTGCCAGTGGATAGTGGCATGTGCCAGTGGATAGTGGCATGTCAGTGAATAGTGGCATGTGTCAGTGGCATGTGTCAGTGGATAGTGGCATGTGCCAGTGGATAGTGGCATGTGTCAGTGGATAGTGGCATGTGCCAGTGGATAGTGGCATGTGTCAGTGAATAATGGCATGTGTCAGTGGCATGTGTCAGTGGATAGTGGCATGTGTCAGTGGATAGTGGCATGTGCCAGTGGATAGTGGCATGTGTCAGTGAATAGTGGCATGTGTCAGTGGATAGTGGCATGTGCCAGTGGATAGTGGCATGTGTCAGTGAATAGTGGCATGTGTCAGTGGCATGTGTCAGTGGATAGTGGCATGTGCCAGTGGATAGTGGCATGTGCCAGTGGATAGTGGCATGTGTCAGTGAATAGTGGCATGTTGCAGTGGCATGTGTCAGTGGATAGTGGCATGTGTCAGTGGATAGTGGCATGTGTCAGTGGATAGTGGCATGTCAGTGGATAGTGGCATGTGTCAGTGCATAGTGGCATGTGTCAGTGGATAGTGGCATGTGCCAGTGGATAGTGGCATGTGTCAGTGGATAGTGGCATGTGCCAGTGGATAGTGGCATGTGTCGGTGAATAGTGGCATGTGTCAGTGGATAGTGGCATGTGTCGGTGGATAGTGGCATGTGCCGGTGGATAGTGGCATGTGTCAGTGGATAGTGGCATGTGTCAGTGGATAGTGGCATGTGTCAGTGGATAGTGGCATGTGTCAGTGCATAGTGGCATGTGTCAGTGGATAGTGGCATGTGCCAGTGGATAGTGGCATGTGTCAGTGGATAGTGGCATGTGCCAGTGGATAGTGGCATGTGTCAGTGGATAGTGGCATGTGTCAGTGGATAGTGGCATGTGTCAGTGGATAGTGGCATGTGCCAGTGGATAGTGGCATGTGTCAGTGAATAGTGGCATGTGTCAGTGGCATGTGTCAGTGGATAGTGGCATGTGTCAGTGGATAGTGGCATGTGTCACTGAAACTTGTGTCAGTGGATAGTGGCATGTGTCACTGAAACGTGTCAGTGGATAGTGGCATGTCAGTGGATAGTGGCATGTGCCAGTGGATAGTGGCATGTGTCAGTGGATAGTGGCATGTGCCAGTGGATAGTGGCATGTCAGTGGCATATGTGTCAGTGGATAGTGGCATGTGTCAGTGGATAGTGGCATGTGCCAGTGGATAGTGGCATGTGTCACTGGAAACATGTGTCAGTGGATAGTGGCATGTGTCAGTGGATAGTGGCATGTGTCAGTGGCATGTGTCAGTGGATAGTGGCATGTGTCACTGGAAACATGTGTCAGTGGATAGTGGCATGTGTCAGTGGATAGTGGCATGTGTCGGTGGATAGTGGCATGTGCCAGTGGATAGTGGCATGTGTCAGTGAATAGTGGCATGTGTCAGTGGCATGTGTCATTCGATAGTGGCATGTTTCGGTGGATAGTGGCATGTGTCAGTGGATAGTGGCATGTGTCGGTGGATAGTGGCATGTGTCAGTGCATAGTGGCATGTGTCAGTGGCATATGTCAGTGGATAGTGGCATGTGCCAGTGGATAGTGGCATGTGCCAGTGGATAGTGGCATGTGTCGGTGAATAGTGGCATGTGTCAGTGGCATGTGTCAGTGGATAGTGGCATGTGCCAGTGGATAGTGGCATGTGTCAGTGAATAGTGGCATGTGTCAGTGGCATGTGTCAGTGGATAGTGGCATGTGTCAGTGGATAGTGGCATGTGTCAGTGAATAGTAGCATGTGTCAGTGGCATGTGTCAGTGGATAGTGGCATGTGTCAGTGGATAGTGGCATGTGCCAGTGGATAGTGGCATGTGTCAGTGAATAGTGGCATGTGTCAGTGGCATGTGTCAGTGGATAGTGGCATGTGCCAGTGGATAGTGGCATGTGCCAGTGGATAGTGGCATGTGTCAGTGGCATGTGTCAGTGGATAGTGGCATGTGTCAGTGGATAGTGGCATGTGTCAGTGGATAGTGGCATGTGTCACTGAAACTTGTGTCAGTGGATAGTGGCATGTGTCACTGAAACATGTGTCAGTGGATAGTGGCATGTGTCAGTGGATAGTGGCATGTGCCAGTGGATAGTGGCATGTGTCAGTGGATAGTGGCATGTGCCAGTGGATAGTGGCATGTGTCAGTGGCATATGTGTCGGTGGATAGTAGCATGTGTCAGTGGCATGTGTCAGTGGATAGTGGCATGTGTCAGTGGATAGTGGCATGTGTCAGTGGATAGTGGCATGTGTCACTGAAACGTGTCAGTGGATAGTGGCATGTGTCAGTGGATAGTGGCATGTGTCAGTGGCATATGTGTCAGTGGATAGTGGCATGTGTCACTGGAAACATGTGTCAGTGGATAGTGGCATGTGTCAGTGGATAGTGGCATGTGTCAGTGGATAGTGGCATGTGCCAGTGGATAGTGGCATGTGTCAGTGAATAGTGGCATGTGTCAGTGGCATGTGTCAGTGGATAGTGGCATGTGTCAGTGGATAGTGGCATGTGCCAGTGGATAGTGGCATGTGTCAGTGAATAGTGGCATGTGTCAGTGGCATGTGTCAGTGGATAGTGACATGTGTCAGTGGATAGTGGCATGTGCCAGTGGATAGTGGCATGTGTCAGTGAATAGTGGCATGTGTCAGTGGCATGTGTCAGTGGATAGTGGCATGTGCCGGTGGATAGTGGCATGTGCCAGTGGATAGTGGCATGTGTCAGTGAATGGTGGCATGTGTCGGTGGCATGTGTCAGTGGATAGTGGCATGTGTCAGTGGATAGTGGCATGTGTCACTGAAACTTGTGTCAGTGGATAGTGGCATGTGTCACTGAAACATGTGTCAGTGGATAGTGGCATGTGTCAGTGGATAGTGGCATGTGCCAGTGGATAGTGGCATGTGTCAGTGGATAGTGGCATGTGACAGTGGATAGTGGCATGTGTCAGTGACATATGTGTCAGTGGATAGTAGCATGTGTCAGTGGCATGTGTCAGTGGATAGTGGCATGTGTCAGTGGATAGTGGCATGTGCCAGTGGATAGTGGCATGTGTCACTGAAACATGTGTCAGTGGATAGTGGCATGTGTCAGTGGATAGTGGCATGTGTCAGTGAAACATGTGTCAGTGGATAGTGGCATGTGTCGGTGGATTGTGGCATGTGTCAGTGTCATGTGTCAGTGGATAGTGGCATGTGTCAGTGGATAGTGGCATGTGCCAGTGGATAGTGGCATGTGTCAGTGGATAGTGGCATGTGTCAGTGGATAGTGGCATGTGTCACTGAAACTTGTGTCAGTGGATAGTGGCATGTGTCACTGAAACATGTGTCAGTGGATAGTGGCATGTGTCGGTGGATAGTGGCATGTGTCGGTGGATAGTGGCATGTGTCGGTGGATAGTGGCATGTGAAAGTGGATAGTGGCATGTGTCAGTGGCATGTGCCAGTGGATAGTGGCATGTGTCAGTGGATAGTGGCATGTGTCAGTGCATACTGGCATGTGTCGGTGGATAGTGGCATGTGTCGGTGGATAGTGGCATGTGTCAGTGGATAGTGGCATGTGTCGGTGGATAGTGGCATGTGTCACTGAAACATGTGTCAGTGGATAGTGGCATGTGTCGGTGGATAGTGGCATGTGTCAGTGGATAGTGGCATGTGTCACTGAAACATGTGTCAGTGGATAGTGGCATGTGTCAGTGGATAGTGGCATGTGCCAGTGGATAGTGGCATGTGTCACTGAAACATGTGTCAGTGGATAGTGGCATATGTGTCAGTGGATAGTGGCATGTCACTGAAACATGTGTCAGTGGATAGTGGCATGTGTCAGTGGATAGTGGCATGTGTCAGTGGATAGTGGCATGTGTCACTGAAACAAGTGTCAGTGGATAGTGGCATGTGTCAGTGGATAGTGGCATGTGCCAGTGGATAGTGGCATGTGTCACTGAAACATGTGTCAGTGGATAGTGGCATGTGTCAGTGGATAGTGGCATGTGTCACTGAAACATGTGTCAGTGGATAGTGGCATGTGTCGGTGGATTGTGGCATGTGTCAGTGTCATGTGTCAGTGGATAGTGGCATGTGCCAGTGGATAGTGGCATGTGTCGGTGGATAGTGGCATGTGTCAGTGGATAGTGGCATGTGTCACTGAAACTTGTGTCAGTGGATAGTGGCATGTGTCACTGAAACATGTGTCAGTGGATAGTGGCATGTGTCAGTGGATAGTGGCATGTGTCAGTGGATAGTGGCATGTGTCAGTGGATAGTGGCATGTGTCAGTGGATGGGCATGTGTCAGTGGCATGCCAGTGGATAGTGGCATGTGTCAGTGGATAGTGGCATGTGTCAGTGCATAGTGGCATGTGTCAGTGGATAGTGGCATGTGTCAGTGGATAGTGGCATGTGTCAGTGGATAGTGGCATGTCGGTGGATAGTGGCATGTGTCGGTGGATAGTGGCATGTGTCGGTGGATAGTGGCATGTGTCGGTGGATAGTGGCATGTGTCAGTGGATAGTGGCATGTGTCACTGAAACATGTGTCAGTGGATAGTGGCATGTGTCACTGAAACTTGTGTCAGTGGATAGTGGCATGTGTCAGTGGATAGTGGCATGTGTCAGTGGATAGTGGCATGTGTCACTGAAACTTGTGTCAGTGGATAGTGGCATGTGTCAGTGGATAGTGGCATGTGTCACTGACACGGCCACGGAACATGTCGCTTTATGTTGTGTCCATATGGTTGTGTCACGTCCGGTTGCCTACATATGCCGCTATCTGCCATGGTATGACGTTCAGGCAACTCCAGATGGAATGCATTCACATTTGTGTTTATTAGCCTAATTCCATAAAATTAGTTGTGAAATATTAAAGCCATAGATAAGTAGGTATAGCCTAAGTATGCAAATAAATTAGTAATCGGAGTCTGATATTAATATAAATAATTAGTAAATAATTTATATAACATACTTTATGTATAAATAACATTTTATATGTATTTTAAATCAGATGAAGTTTTTACAAATCAGACTTTATAAATCAGACTCTGGATACTGTTTTTGTTACTGTCTAACTCGCAAATCAAAGAACAGATACACCACCCGTTTATGTTCCTCAACTGTCGTGAGTTATGGTGTATCTTTGCTCTGGCTAATGTGTATACTGACACCTATAGGAGCGTGTGCAGCATGACGCAAAATTAAAGGTTTACAGTAACGGATGCGACTGTTAATGCGGTATTTGTAGTGACTTGTGATGAATGGTTGGTTCGTGTTTTCTAGGACGTGCAGTTTGCGTGATAAACAACATTGGCATTACATATTACATTCAGTGGCACATGCCACTCAGATACTGATTGTCACAAACTGACACATATTACTATCTTTAACACCTTAGATTATCATTTATTTAAGAAAAAGAAAAAAGTCACGAAAATAGGACATTTAGTTGGGCTTTTGTGGCAGATATAGACATCAGTAGAAGCTCATCTACCAGTGAGTGTCACAACAATACAGCGACATGTTCCGCGACTCAGTGTCACTCCCAGTGTCAGTGACACATGTCACTATCCACTGACACATGCCAATGAGAACCGGAAGTGCCACCGGGTGTGTCACTAGGTATAGCGACATGTGCCATTGGCTTCCGTGCGTCAGATGCCATGTCACTTAATGTTAATACTGCTACTGGATTTTGGGATCCTACGCTACCGGTTGTCAGGGGCAACATTGTAAGAGTGATATACAGAGACGGAACAGGATAGACGAGATTTACGCGAAAATTAAAATAAAAAACAAATTAAGAAATGGAAAAGGCGGCAGCAAAAGAAAATGACCCTTATAGGGATAAACTTATTACCAGTGCCAAGCAGAGGTATTTAGAGAAGCTGGCTGATATAAAAGACGTCGACCCATACGAGCTGCTTGCAGCAGAATGGAATAGAGACCTAGACTCTTTACCACCTTGCACCTATATAGACATTGTTAATTACTTGGTTTTTGGCATTAGTTATTACACTATGCAATAATTCAAAAGCCTGAAATTCTACTGTAATTTTCGTCAACGAATAAAAACGAGACGAAAATGTCAGGGAGGGACAATTAGGCAAGAAATCCAGTCAGAACTGATGTCATGTGTAACAGATGCACACATTAGAGCTGTAACGTGCGGATCTAACGGCGCTGTTGAGCTTCTCCAGGCTCACGCATCTCTAATACAGCACTTCTGGGGCCTATACCATGAAGCCGGTTTAGCTAGCTAGCCAGATATGTTTAAGCTTAGTTTGTACCAATCCTGGGTTTTAAGTACCATTAAAGTACTTTAGCTTTTAGCAGTGTTCATCTCCATAGTAACTTAAACTCCGCAGCTAACCTGCTCCGGAGCAGGTTATGTTCGGGATAAGAGATCGCAAACTGAATTTGAACCAATCAGCTGTGAGCAAAGTGACTCAACTCTGATGCAATAAAGCCACTCCCCCTGTTTCTCTTGCTCCAAATTAAAGGTCACTACATGATTAAAAAAAAAAAGTCTAATGATGATTACTTAATATAATAATTGTATATAATTTATAAGTATATAATGATGTTTTATAAATTACATTGTAAAAAATGTTTATACATTTTAATAATATTTCACAATATTACAGTTTTTTTTAAATAACATTATATATGTACACACACATATATATATATACTGTATATATATAACTCATTTCACAACTTTCACTTGCACTAGTAGCAAGATATTTTCTTTATTTATCCTCTTACATGGAAACGTCTTTTCTTCTTTGTAAATGCATTTAAATTCTTTATGTATACTTCAATGTCTTTATCTTCAGCAAAAGAGTTTTGAATCACGTTAGCTCTCTCGCAAGAAATTAGTCACACTTTGCGTTGAAAGGCATGTGATTGGCTGTTCACTGCTGATGTCACACTTTCACGTGCACATGCTCCACAAACTCAGGATCAAAGCCTGAGTTGACAGAGAAAGTTGATGATCAGCATCATGGGACCAACAAAGCCTGAATTGATTGGTTTGGTCTTGTCAACTCATGACTAATCCTATAACCCTGATTTTGTTAAACCCAAAATTCCTATCTAAAAAAATTAGCATATTTCACCCGACCAATAAAAGAAAAGAGTTTTTAATATAAAAAGTCAACCTTCAAATAATTATGTTCAGTTATGCACTCAATACTTGGTGGGGAATCCTTTTGCAGAAATGACTGCTTCAATGCAGCGTGGCATGGAGGCAATCAGCCTGTGGCACTGCTGAGGTGTTATGGAGGCCCAGGATGCTTCGATAGCAGCCTTAAGCTCATCCAGAGTGTTGGGTCTTGCGTCTCTCAACTTTCTCTTCACAATATCCCACAGATTCTCTATGGGGTTCAGGTCAGGAGAGTTGGCAGGCCAATTGAGCACAGTAATACCATGGTCAGTAAACCATTTACCAGTGGTTTTGGCACTGTGAGCAGGTGCCAGGTCGTGCTGAAAAACGAAATCTTCATCTCCATAAAGCTTTTCAGCAGATGGAAGCATGAAGTGCTCCAAAATCTCCTGATATCTAGCTGCATTGACCCTGCCCTTGATAAAACACACTGGACCAACACCAGCAGCTGACATGGCACCCCAAACCATCACTGACTGTGGGTACTTGACACTGGACTTCAGGCATTTTGGCATTTCCTTCTCCCCAGTCTTCCTCCAGACTCTGGCACCTTGATTTCCGAATGACATGCAAAATTTGAGCGACAGTCCAGTGCTGCTTCTCTGTAGCCCAGGTCAGGCGCTTCTGCCGCTGTTTCTGGTTCAAAAGTGGCTTGACCTGGGGAATGCAGCACCTGTTATCCATTTTTGCCACACTTTTTCCTTCCCACAGACTTCCCACTGAGGTGCCTTGATACAGCACTCTGGGAACAGCCTATTCGTTCAGAAATTTCTTTCTGTGTCTTACCCTCTCGCTTGAGGGTGTCAATGATGGCCTTCTGGACAGCAGTCAGGTCGGCAGTCTTACCCTTGTTTGCGGTTTTGAGTAATGAACCAGGCTTGGAGTTTTTAAAAGCCTCAGGAATCTTTTGCAGGTGTTTAGAGTTAATTAGTTGATTCAGATGATTAGTTAATAGCTCGTTTAGAGAACCTTTTCATGATATGCTAATTTTTTGATGAGCTGTATGCCAAAATCATCAGTATTAAAACAATAAAAGACCTGAAATATTTCAGTTGGTGTGCAATGAATCTAAAATATATGAAAGTCAAATTTTAATCATTACATTATGGAAAATAATGAACTTTTATCACAATATGCTAATGTTTTGAGAAGGACATGTAGTTAACTGGCAGCGCCCTCTTCTGGTAACCTATGACATTGTTAACGCTTCATTAACTCACCTGTTCCATGAATGCATAATGAGATGAGTCATACACGAGTTCGTTTTGTCAGTGGACTTGTTCACTACAATATTTTAAAGAAAAAAAATTTGATTTATACTATTTCTGTTTCCAAGTAAGAGGAGAGATGACATCAGTGTCTGGATTTCACTCAATCTTTTTTTTTTTTTTTTTTATACGTTCACTGTCATCTCTTTCTTCCCAATTTTCACTCTCTCATCTCAAAGAGAAAGTGTCCCTTAGTGCAGCTTACAGTGTGGCAATGACACAGTGAAGTGAGTTTTTTGTATAGTTTTTGCTTCTTATCTGGAATATTGTGCCATTTAAGGTTTTGGTTGATGGGCCTTTGTTTCTTTTTTTTGCTCCCGCTTTCTGTCTCTCTGCTGCTGCTGGTGGTTTGTTTACATCAGTTCAGTGTCTCTGGCGCAAGGGCTTCTGGGCCATGTGTCTGCCATAGTCGCGGTGCATTGTGGGGAGGTTGTGGTCCTCCAGCGGCTCGGTTCGGAATAATGTCCTCCTCGGAGGCAGCGGACGGTTCTTCCACGGAATTATGCCCGAGCTTCGCCGTTATCTGCTCGTTTCTGGAGCGGTATGGAGCTCTGCTGGACCTGCCGGAGGTGTCGTTCCCGATGCTGGAGCGCAGTCTGCAGGAGAGCAGCGCGGGTGAGCCGCTCCTCCATTGTTGCTCTTTAGCCGCTTTACATGTGTTTAAACGGGCTGCTTAGTACTCCAGCAGCGAGTGTCTGTGTTTTAGTCGCCGTTTGCGTCTCTAATGCGCCTTTTCTGCTGTTGAGTTCGGCGTTTTGAGGGACGGAAGGTTTTATTCCGCTTTATTTTCTCATCACAGCACACATAAACACATTGCTGCTCTATTTGCGTTTATATGCGACGTTTTGCATTGGGAAAACACATGGATTTGCATATAACGACGCACATGTAGCGAGGGATGAAATATTCGTGTTTATTCATAGTTAAATAATAATTTGGCATGAATTGGTGCGATGTGAGCAGTGCGCATGCGCAGAATGTGTAAACTTCCTGGGAGGGAGAGATGACAATATTGGGATTATTTTGATTGACAAACTTGAGTGAAAGTTGACGACAAGCCCTTTTATTCGTGCCTATGATGGTTTCTTCTCAAAATGCTACAGTTGTAGTTATTGTTACTACAGTAAAACTGATCAATTATTATAGGTTTTTGATTAGAGAGTGTAAATACTCAAATAGGTTACCCTTTTTGTTGTTTTGTTGACAGCCTTGAGTAATATTAAACCAAGAATTCACTATAAACGTATTCAATTATTAATATTTATCCACACTCATGTTGTCCAAACCTATATGATTTGGAGTTATTAAATAAAAATAAATTACTAGTTTTATTGTGGTAACAAATTAAGTTGTGGTATTTTGGCTGCTATGGTACATATAGTAGAGACAGACAGATTATTTCACTCATAAATGTATTTAAATGAATACATTGATTCATTAAAGCATGTGGGAACTTTGGCAGGTATAAGAACAACAGCAATATGAAATGTCCAGTAATCTGTGTCACTGTGCAGTTGCTTAAAGTGCCAATTTAATGTGCGTACCTGAATATTACAGTGTACAATACAATAGTAATAATGTGCAGACTGATCATTTTTGAATACAAACATTAATGATCCTACTGTTTCTGGCTAAGAAGTTGGACCAAGCACTTACATAAACTGCTGTGTTCCTGCCAGTTATGTTACTGAATGAACAGAAACACTACTATATTAAACACAGTGATAACTGATTATTCAGTGAGTTAATTAAATGCTGGTGGTTTTTTTTGTCATTCTGTAATGTCTAATTATTATTATTATTATTTTTAAATCCACAAACTGACCTGCAGACCTATCAAACACAGTAGTTTTAGAACCACTGCCCTAAAAATGACAAAAACATGTATGTGCCAAACGTGTACATTATAATTGTGCTGTGCATTTTGCTTAAATATTGAAATACTTTTTCGTCCCTAGTACCAAAACTCCTTGTGGACCTTCATGTGAAATTGCTGAGGAAAATTGGCAAGTCTGTGTCTGCAGACAGATGGGAGAAGAATCTCATTAAGGTAAGTCAATCAGTGTTAAAAGTGTCAAAATATGACACATTCTGCTTTTAACAATCAAACAGCTGTGAATTATGAAATATATTATAAGATATGTGAAAATAAATATGTAAATAGGGTGTTCCGTCAATATTGGTCTCATCTGTGTTAAATTTTTGATGGCTTTATTACTCTGATCTGTTGCTGTAGATCTGTCAGGAGTTTAACACCACATGGGCATGGGAGCTGGAAAAGAAGGGTTATCGGGAGATGACAGTGGAGTGTAAGACAGGA
The DNA here is from genome assembly GCA_023029165.1 of Gobiocypris rarus. NCBI lineage: Eukaryota > Metazoa > Chordata > Actinopteri > Cypriniformes > Gobionidae > Gobiocypris > Gobiocypris rarus. The sequence continues at coordinate 22,277,286 of CM040922.1, forward strand.
ATACTGAAGGTAAGATGGGGAAATCTGTTAATATCCAACCACTGGTTTAAGTTGCATTGGGACCTCACATTCATCCAGATAAATGGTGGTTGTGTTTGTAACACATTTCTGTTTTTACACAGTATAACCTAACAATGTTTTGTTTTTTCAAACAGTACTTGTGTGAATGCCAGTTTGATGACAATGTTAAGTTTAAGACCGCTATCAATGAAGAGGACCCGGATAAAATGCGTCTTCAGCCCATCGGCAAAGACAAAGATGGCCTCATGTACTGGTTTCAGCTAGACCAAGACCATAATGTGAGGATCTATGTGGAAGAACAGGATGATCTGGATGGGTCATCCTGGAAGTGTATAGTAAGGTAGGCATTCTGCAATCAGTTTGCAGTTGAATTAAATCCACTTCTTCTTATAACATGCATAACAGTCTTATACTTGATGGCTGTTAAATTGAGCAAAACATTGATGCCAAACGGCAATAAGACATAACATTCACTTGCACGAGTTTGTGGGGGAAAATCCATTATTTTCCATTGCAGAAATAGAAACGACTTTGCTCAGATCCTTGGTCTGTTGAAGACTCAGATTGATCCAGCGCTCCTAGTAAAGAAGGATCCGGAGGAGGGCTCATCTAGTAACAGTCCAAACCCAGACGATGAGGAAAACAAGAAGAAAGATGGAGCTGAAGGTATGTAAAAAGAAAAAAAGTAATATTAAGTATTGTCTAGGGCTGTGACGGTGGCATTTTTTGACTACCGCGGTGGTAATGGAACAACTACTGGCGGTGGTTGGAGGATATATAATGAAAATATACACTAATATTGCCAAAGGTATTGGGACACCCCTCATAATCATTGAATTCAGGTGTTCTAATCACTTCCAAGGCCACAGTTGTATAAAATCAAGCACCTAGGCATGTAGACTGCTTCTACAAATATTTGTGAAAGAATGGGTTGCTCTCAGGAGCTCAGTAAATTCAAAGTGTTGGATGCAGAGGTGTAAAGCATGACGCCACTGGACTCTAGAGCAGTGGAGACGTGTTCTCTGGAGTGACGATTCACGCTTTGGGCCATGTGCATTGTGCCATGTGTAAAGTTTGGTGGAGGGAGGATTATGGTGTGGGGTTCTTTTTCAGGGGTTGGGCTTGGCCCCTTAGTTCCAGTGAAAGGAACTCTTAATGCTTTAGCATAACAAGACATTTTGGACAATTTCATTCTCCCAAATTTGTGGGAACAGTTTGGTGATGACCCCTTACTTTTCCAACATGACTGTGCACCAGTGCACAAAGCAAAGTCCATAAAGACATTGGTGAGTAAGTTTGGTGTAGAGGGACTTGACTGGCCAGCACAGAGTCCTGACCTCAACCCGATAGAACATTGGGATGAATTAGAGCGGAGACTGTGACCAAGGCCTTCTTGCCCACCAAATTTCTGACCTCACAAATACGCTTCTAGAAGAATGGTCAAAAATTCCAATATACACACTCCTAAACCTTATGGAAAGCCTTCCCAGAAGAGTTGAAGCTGATATAGCTGCAAATGGTGGGTCAACTCCATATTAAACCCTACGGATTAAGAATGGGATGTCTTTAAAGTTCATGTGCATGTAAAGGCAGGCATCCCAAAACTTTTGGCAATAGTAATATTAGTAATAAAATAATAGTGTATGTGTGTTTTCAGGCCATTTCAAATTTGATTTTGACATTGACAAAATAGTGATATAAAAACAATTTACTTTAATTAGTCTTCCCGTTAATGCCATCATTTTGTTCATTCAGACTGAGAAACAAAACAAGAGGCAGGATTTATCGCGTAAACCGGTCATATCCAATAGTAACCAATCATCAATCACGGGACAATGGAGTCATTGCCTCCTCTCATATGACCCCCCATTCATTCTCAATTACCCCCCACCAAACCCTCAGACGGAGCTTTAGTGGGTCTGTTAAAATTCAAATGGCTCAGGGGACCAAGAGAGACATGGACTCCCGCTGGGACTTTACCTGCTTTTGTCCCTGTTGGACAGTGTTACCTTAGAAAAACAAGTCATTTTATTTTTTTATTAAATGCATGGTATTTGTGTATATACACAGACACACACACACACACGTCTGGTTCACTATCTTTGTGGGGACTCTCCATAGACGTAATGGTTTTTATACTGTACAAACTGTACATTCTGTCCCCCTACACTGTACATTCTATCCCCCTACACTGTACATTCTATCCCCCTACACTTGTTGCCCCTGGCCCTAAACCTACCCATCACAGGAAACATTTTGCATTTTTACTTTCTCAAAAAACTCATCCTGTGTGATGTATAAGCCTTTTGAAAAGTGGGGACCGCTGGCTGGTCCCCACAATGTAGGTGATCTCAGGTTTTACTATCCTTATGGGGACACAATGTAATATAAACAAGGGCACACACACACACACACACACAAACACACACACTGGGGCAAAAAAGTATTTAGTCAGCCACCAATTGTGCAAGTTCTCCTTAAAAAGATGAGAGAGGCCTGTAATTTTCATTTTAGGTACACTTCAACTATGAGAGACAGAATGAGAAGGAAAAAAAGTTCATCTCAATACTTTGTTATATACCCTTTTTGGCAATGACAGAGGTCAAGCGTTTTCTGTAAGTGTCCACAAGGTTTTTACACACTGTTGCTGGTAGTTTGCCCCATTCCTCCATGGAGATCTCCTCTGAAGCAGTGATGTTTTGGGGCTGTTGCTGGGCAACACAGATTTTCAACTTCCTCCAAAGATTTTCTATGGGGTTGAGATCTGGAGACTGGCTAGGCCACTCCAGAGGCCTGTTGCACAAAGCTAGCTGAACAAACTCTGAGTTTCAGAGTAGGTTTAGAGTTGACAAATCCAGATAAATCCAACCTGGTTTAGATCAAGTTCAATTGTTTCTCAAAGCTTGGTATAAACTTTCTCTGTCAACTCAGGTTTAATCCAGAGTTTGCAATTAACACTGAAGCGCGTGCACCTGAAAGTGACACATGCAAACAGCCAATCAAAGTGTCCGTCGATTCACTTCTCTTCTGAAGATTGAGAGATCGCTTCTGAAAATTATCATGAAATTAAATGTGTTTAAAGCAGGAATAAACACTTATGCTGCAGCGCCAATTTAAGAAGGCAGCTGAAAGAATATCTGATTATATCAATGCATGATGTTAATCAAAGAAATATGCCTAATAATTATAGGTTCACAAAGAGCTCAAATAAATACACGATGTTTGAAAGAATTATGAATGCACGTTTATTTATATTACTATTTGGCTACTTGTTAATATAATATAATTGTATGAATATATTATGTGAATTAAAAGTAATTATAATTCATATATTATAAATATAATAAATAATTTGCACCAAAAGATGAGCATTTTTGTCTCTAAAGTTTTTCACTATAAACTACTTTAATTTGAGAGATACAGGTGGTGTGAGTTTTACTTGCAGCTGATTGGTCCAGTTTGAGTTTGTGATCTCTAACCCAGAATAAAACTCCCAGAGCAGGTTAGCTGTGTTGTGTAAGTTACCATGGTGATTAACACCGCTAAAAACCAATCCACCTTCTTGAGCCCGAAAAACCAGAGTTTGCTCAAACTAATCTCAAACTTACCTGGGTAGCAACTGAAACCAGCTTTGTGCAACAGGCCACTGGACCTTGAAATGCTTGTTACGGTTACCTCGCTGCACGGGCGGTGTGTTTAGGATCATTGTCATGCTGAAAGACCCAGCCACGTTTAATCTTCAATGCCCTTGCTGATGGAAGGAGGTTTTTATTCAAAATCTCACGATACATGGCCCCATTCATTCTTTCCTTTACACGGATCAGTCGTCCTGGTCCCTTTGCAGAAAATCAGGACCTAAGCATGATGTTTCCACCCCATGCTTCACAGTAGGTATGGTGTTCTTTGGATGCAACTCAGCATTCTTACTCCTCCAAACACAACAAGTTGTGTTTTTACCAAAAAGTTATATTTTGGTTTCATCTGACCATATGACATTCTCCCAATCTTCTGGATCATCCAAATGCTCTCTAGCAAACTTCAGACGGGCCCGGACATAAGCAGGGGGCTGGCTTTAGGAGGGGGTCACGTCTGGCACTACAGGATTTGAGTCCCTGGTGGCATAGTGAGTTACTGATGGTAGCCTTTGTTACTTTGGTCCCAGCTCTCTGCAGGTCATATCCTGTGTGGTTCTGGGATTTTTGCTCACCGTTCTTGTGATCATTTTGACCCCACGCAGAAAATCTTGCGTCGAGCCCCAGATCAATGGAGATTATCAGTGGTCTTGTATGTCTTCCAGTTTCTAATAATTGCTCCCACAGTTGATTTCTTCACACCAAGCTGAAGAAATCATTATTATTCAGTGGTCTTGTATGTCTTCCAGTTTCTAATAATTGCTCCCACAGTTGATTTCTTCACACCAAGCTGCTTACCTATTGCAGATTCAGTCTTCCCAGCCTGGTGCAAGTCTACAATTTTGTTTCTGATGTCCTTTGACAGCTCTTTGGTCTTGGCCATAGTGGAGTTTGGAGTCTGACTGTTTGAGGTTGTGGACAGGTGTCTTTTTATACTGATAACGAGTTCAAACAGGTGCCATTAATACAGGTAACAAGTGGAGGACGGAGAAGCCTCTTAAAGAAGAAGTTACAGGTCTGTGAGAGCCAGAAATCTTGCTTTTTTGAATACTTATTTTCCACCATAAAGACTTTCTGGATTTTTTTTTCTCATTCTGTCTCTCATAGTTGAAGTGTACCTATGATGAAAATTACAGGCCTCTCTCATCTTTTCAAGTGGGAGAACTTGCACAATTGGTGGCTGACTAAATACTTTTTTTGCCCCACTGTGTATATATAAAAATAAATTAAAATATATTTTGAAATATAAAAAAAAAACATGAGGCTTAGTATCCATTTTGTAACCAATGTAACAAACAAATGTGTTTATTTTAGCACTTCTGTATGTTATTTTTGAAATAAAAATCAATCAGTAAATAATGGTAACCTAAGTAACATAAGAAAATGTAATATTACATTTAAAAACATTTGTTTTATTCCCACAAATTTGTCGTTTATACTATACTGCTCTGTGCTTTGAGAAGGATGTGGTACACAATCAGGACAGAGACCGTCTTGTCTGATAACTTCATGCCTTCTCCCAATGCAATGTTCCAAAGCAATTGAGATTTGTAAAAGGTCTGAAGAGCAAATGTTATCTTTTGCAGAATAAAGACATTTATTTAAATTAATGTATTAACTTACATGAACTAACCATGAGCAGTTCATTTGTTACTGTATTTGTTCATCTTTGTTAACATTACTTAATAAAAATACAGCTGTTCATGGTTTGTTCATGTTAGTTCACAGTACATTAACTAAAGTTAACAAGATTTTAATAATGTATTAGTAAATGTTGAAATTAACATTAACAAAGATGAATAAATGCTTTATAAGCGCAGCTCATTATTAGTTCATGTTAACTCATGTATTTAACTAATGTTAACTAATGACCATTATTCTAAAGTGTTACCCATTTAGGCTGTATTTGATATTGTTCTGCCAGAGGAAGTGAAACTAAATTACCGCTGCATGTGAAATGCGCTATATAAATAATCTTGACGTCCTTATCAGTTCAACAAGCTCAATCTGTTACATAAAATTTAACATGCAAGTAAAAGGTATCTGTCCTCAGTATTTTTTCTTAACTTTACACCGTAAAGAATGCTAATATAGTATTTAAACATGAACAAAAGGAAGAAACTTTTATAATCCCCTGTGAAAATGGGTGAGATGGGAGTGACGATTTGTGAAAAGAAACAATAAATAATTTAAACATCATTCACATACCAAAAAAATTATTTGGTTTACCACCACTGGTGCTACTCGGCCGGTGGAGTGGTTGTCAAATCCAAACGACACTGCCTTAGTATTGACTGAACACAGATTGAATTAGATCTGAATGTTTTACTAGTTTTCATTGTTTTGGCTTCTAGTGGAAATCAGAGATGAGAAGTCACAAGACGATTTATCCACATCTGAAAATAAGGAACACATCTTGGAGAAAGAAAATACAAAGCAAGAAGATCCAGAGGCCACAGATGCTTTGTCGGAAAAGGGTTTGAAGGTGAAGGAAGAATTACAGAAACATCCGGAGACGTCTAATGGCACTGGTGTTATCGTTGAATCTATCAAAGAAGAGCCACAGGATGAGGAGGAGAAAGTCAAGGACTTGTCAACTCCTTCACAGACTGCAGAACAGATGGAGGATGTGAAGAAAAAAACCTTAGAAGAGACTCAGAGAACTTTGAAAAATGACCATCAAGCTAAAATTCCTCTGAAAAAGCGAGAGATGAAAATAACCGAAGACTTCGACAGCGCAGGAGTGCGAAATGCACCTGTCACTCCAGTGAAAGAATCACGAACATGTTTTGATGACAACAGATTGAGTGCTGAAAAGATCAACGGCCACGTCCCTCACCTTAAACCATCTGAGAGTGAAACACAAAAAGGATCAGAGAGTTTTCAAAAAGAAACGACAGAGAAAGATTCAGACAATCTCCCTCGTATCTCAGATGAGTCCAGTGAGAAAAAAAAGGATACCAAGGATGACCAGATGGAAGATAAGATGGACACGAATGAAACCAGATTGTGTGCTGAAGAGCAGATGGAAGTGGAGAAGCCTGGGAAATCTTGTGCAGCCACCGCAGAGGAGAACAAAGCAAAATCTGAAACTCCTCAACCTCACAAAAAGCTCTCAACAGTAAGTGAGCTGTCAGAAAAGACACCCACTAGTGAAAATATGGAAACTACAGAATCAAATACATCAACACGGCCTGAAGAATCAACAAAAGATCTATCAAAAGAAGAATCAATGAAAGCTCTCTCAGAAAACAAAGCAAGGAAGGATTTCTCAAAAGAACAATCAAAGAAAGATCTCTCAAAAAAGAAAGCAACGAAGGATCTCTCAAAAGAAGAATCCACGAAAGATCTCTCAGAAAAGGAATCAACGAAGGATCTCTCAAAAGAAGAATCCATGAAAGATCTCTCAGAAAAGGAAGCTAGGAAGAATCTCCCAAAAGAAGAATCCATGAAAGATCTCTCAGAAAAGGAAGCAACGAAGGATCTCTCAAAAGAAGAATCCATGAAAGATCTCTCAGAAAAGGAAGCTAGGAAGAATCTCCCAAAAGAAGAATCCATGAAAGATATCTCAAAAAAGGAAGCAACGAAGGAGATCTCAAAAGAAGAAGCAAAGAAAGATCACTTAAAAGAAGCAATGAAAGGTCTATCAAAACAACAAGCATTGAAAGATCTCCCAAACAAAGAATCATCAAAGGATCTCACAAGAGGAGAGTCAATGGAAAATCTCCCAAAAGATCTGCCAAAAGAACAGTCAGTGAAAGATCTCTCAAAAGAAAAGACAATAAAGAATCTCCCAAATGAAGAATCAAACAAAGATCTTGTAAAAGAAGAGTCACAGAAAGCTCTCACAGAAGAAAGTCAAAAATCTCCTAAAGACTCTGACAATTTCAAAAAAGGCCTGGAAAAACAAAATTCAACTGCTTCCACGGCAATGGAAACCGAATCATTCCAATCATCTAAAATGGAGTCCTCTTCTGGTGAAGTAATCAAACCGCGTTCTGGAACAGAAAAGCTACAGAATGCTGATAAAACAAAAACTCATCACATCTCTGCAGACACCACCACAGAAAAAGAGTCTGCTTCCCCTGTCTCAAAACCTGAAAAACAGTATTTGTCTGAAGCAGACAAACTCTCAACCAATGAAGAAAAGCAGTACATTGCCTCTAAACCTTCTGAAGATACAGTTGGGCCTCAAGACAAAGCACAAGAGCAGTCTGCCTCCCCCAAGTCGGCATCAAAGGATCTTGAAAAATCATCTGTTTCTGATTCAACGAAGAAACCAAGTATGCCAAAAACCACAGAGAAAGTAGAGGATGAGGAAAAATGTGACACAGCTGAAACAGATAAAAATGAGAATTCAGAAACGACAAAAGAAGATGGAAAGGGTGAAGCTGCAAAAAGCTCTGAAGAATCTACAGTGAAAAAATTGGTTGAAGTTAAAGCTACAGATCAACCCAGTGAATCCAACAGTTCTGAGAAACCTCCTTCTGAAAGACAACATGAAAAGGAACCAGATTCAGAGGAAGGCAACAAAGAGAAGCAAATGGAAGTTGATTCAGAGATCACTAAAGCTGATGAAGTACAGTCGGCTGTTGCAGAGGTATATGAGACTACAAGAGCAAGTAAGAAAGGAACTGATGTTCCTTTGGATCAAAGCACCACCTCAAGCAAGCAATCTGAGCAAGACACAACTTCTGAACAATGTGAGGCTTCCGGTGATGTTCAAGAAAAGAGTGACGCAGCTGTGAAAAGCAGTAAAAAACCAGGACGGCCTCCAAAAAAGTCTCAGGAGAGTCAGGATGAGGATAAAACAGAAGAACAAGAAGAAAAGACCAACTTGCAACAGGAAGGAATTCGTCTGAAGATCAAAATCCCAGCTCACAGACGGAAGGCCGAACTCCAGAAAGAAGAGGTCAAGGGAGATTCAGAGTCTGAGGCGACTGAAGGCAGATGCTTGAGGAGATCTCCGAGAATCTGCAGGCCCACTGCTAAAGCTGTGGAGATCCAGGATAGGAGGGTGGAACGGAAGCAGGCGACTCCAGTGTCAGATAAAGAAAAGGATGACAATGAAGAAAAAGAGGATGAGGAATCTGTACAGAAGAAACCGAAGAAAGCTGAACCAGATGGCCAAACAAAACCAAAAGTATGTGTCAACATTAAAAAACATTTATTTACGTGTGTGTGTGTGTGTATGTATGTGGATGGATGGATGGATGGATGACCATAGGAATTTGGCCTGTGTGTCACTTGACTTATCACTTAAGTGTTCCCGATCACTTAATATATATTATAAATCTACCATTTGAATGGGAATAGACTTCAGTTGTATACTTTGGCACAAATTTTGGAGAAATAATTTGTATTTTATTTATTCCACATTTATATTTTGTATAAATTAACTTCAATTGAAGCTTATATTTTGAATGAAAGACTAAGAGATGTTGACCAAATTTTCAGTCAGTTTTGCTCCTATTTACCAAGGGTGCCAATATTTGTTGAGCTCCCTGTAATTGTGCAGCTCATTTTTCACCTGTTTTTAAATTTTGATTACCTTTGCCGTCATCCTCACTTAGTTAATCTTTTAAAACACATTTTATAACCGCTAAATATTAAAAAAAATTAAACTAAATAAAAAAAATTCACAGTGTGCATTGTTACAATGACTAAATTCACTTTTGGGTAGCATTTAAAATGATTAATCTTAATATTTAGTATTTTTTTATTTATTTAGGCAAAATACTAAAGAATTTTAATATTGGCAATTTATTGTTCATTGGCAATAACATTACAGTAATACTTGGCTAATCAAATAAATTTTTTAATGTATTTTTTAGTGGTGGGCATAGATTATTTTTTTAATCTAGATTAATCTCAGTGTGATCTTGAAATTAATCTAGATTAAAATGGCTCATTTGAATTCTGCTGAAGGTATTCAGAATATGTGTGCTACCCAAATAATGACTGGTGCTTTCACACTTGGTTCGATTGCCTGGACCGAACCGGGTTTGTTTGCTCCCTGGATCGTGTTCATGTTATATTATTTGGGTACGAAACCAGAGTGCGTTTGCGTCATCAAAGCAGCAGCTGTTTACCTCGTTACTTGCTAACGACGTTGAGCGAGAAGGTGGCAATATGAATAGCTTTGTTTACCTAACTTTTATATTTGAGTTTTTGAACCGTGTGTTTTGTTGCCAAAGCTTCAGTAGGTAATGGCACTTGCGTCTATCTGCCGCGAATGTACAGCAAATGCTCTAAAGAACGCTGACGACGAGCAGAAATTAGATTTACAGCTCTCTAGATTAACGGCAATCTTTTTTTTTTATCGCCCGCTAAGAGTCTCACGTTAACGCAGATAACGGCCCACCACTAGTATTTTTAAAGTTATAAAAGTTTGGGGTCCGTAAGCTAGTTTTTTTGAAAGAAGGCTTTGATCAAATACAGTAAAAAGGTAACATGGTGAAAAATTGTTAAAATTTTAAATAACTGTTTTCTATTGGAATATAATTTCAAATTGACTTATGGAAACTGTGATGCATTTAATGATAAACAGAAAGTTCAAAAGAAAATCTTTTGTAACATTTTAAATGTCTTTACTTTTACTTTTTCTCATTTTAAATGGTCTTTGTTGCATGCAAATGTTCATTTCTTTTTTAAAAATCATACTGACCCCAAACTTTTGCACGATAATGAATGTAATTTACAGTGTATGTACAATCTTTCGACAGGTTGGGAGACGTCGAAAACGACAACCATGGTCTCGCATGAGACGTAAAAAGAAATGTTCTGAAGACGAGGAGGAGGAGGAGGAGAGCGAGAGTGAGGAAGAGGAGACGGAGGAGGATGACAGTGATGAAGACTACAAGGTGGAGAAGACCAGGAAGAGGAGGAGAAACCGAAACCGAGAGCGGAACAGCTCGGACTCCTCTACCTCTTCATCAGACAATGATGTACCCAATGACGACCCCTGCAAACACTGTGGCCTTCCCAATCATCCCGAGCTGGTGCGACAGTGTTCTGCAAAACATGATCTTCAGCTCAGTCAAAAGTGCTGCGTTTAACCTCTCGTTTCTGTTCCCCTAGATACTCCTGTGTGATTCCTGTGACAGTGGCTACCACACTGCCTGTCTGCGGCCTCCGCTCATGATCATTCCAGATGGGGAATGGTTCTGTCCCCCCTGCCAGCATGTGAGTCAATTCAGATTTTATGAGTCTCTTTACGGAAATAACAGTCCTGGCTATTCAGATGCTGATGCTCTTTATTTCTCTTGCAGAAGCAACTTTGCGACAGGCTCGAAGAGCAGTTGCTGAATTTGGATGCCGCCCTCAAAAAGAAAGAACGTGCAGAACGAAGGTGAATAAAGAAATATTTAGACCAGCTCACGGGAATTAGTTTGAAGCAGTTCCATAAAAGTTCCTTAATCCACACTATCAGTTTGCACTATTTATGCTGCTGCATAATGTCTACCTGTAGTTTAGATGTTCAGTCAATATGAGAGATTATTTTCAGGCCTGAAACGTCATTTTTGTCTTTCCCTCACAGAAAAGAGCGACTGGTGTATGTTGGCATCAGCTTGGAGAACATCATCACACCCTCCGTAAGTGCCTGTAACAGTGGTGTTAAGTATTTAAATAAATGTTATTAGTTTCTTTACTTGGTATCAAAGATATTAACAACTTTTACTCTCTACTCGACTACATTTTTTTAAAAGTATATGTGCTCTTTACTCCAATACATTTGTGATGAGTATTACAATCACTCATTACATTTTTGCATGGCACCTAACTTTTTCTGCAGCAGTTTATTTCTGCTACAAAAGAAGTGATATCTGCATCTACAGGGCATTAAAGGTACTATATCTAGTGTGTTTTGCCCTTACTCAAACTTGTCAACAAGGCTGCTTTACGTGAGTGCATTAGCAGGTGTTTTCATACATGACTGCAGCAGGTGTTGAGGCTGAAACCAGCACGTTCAGTGCAAGTTGCCTTTGACTATTAAAGGGTTAGTTCACCCAAAAATGAAAATTCTGTCATTAATTACTTACCCTCATGCTGATCGACACCCGTAAGACCTTTGTTCATCTTCGGAACACAAATTAAGATATTTTTGTGTAAAATATCGTCGTTATAAAGTCCATCTCAGTACAGTGGTTCTACAATAATTTTATGAAGCGTCGAGAATAGTTTTTGTGTGCAAAAAAACCCCGAAATAACGACTTTAGTGATGGGCTGTTTTCAAAACACTGCTTCCTGAAGCTTCGGAGCATTATGAATCAGTGTATCGAATCATGATTCGGATCGCCAAAGTCACGTGATTTCAGCAGTTTGACACGCGATTCGAACCGCTGATTCGAAACACTGATTCATAACGCTGTTTTGAAATTCTCTCTTGAGAGAGAAAATTACATTGGTGTCAATGGAGGCCTTTCTGAGCCATCGGATTTCAACAAAAATACTTTCATTTGTGTTCCGAAGATGAACAAAGGTCTCACGGGTGTCGAACGACATGAGAGAGAGTAATTAATGACAGAATTTTTGGGTGAACTAACCCTTTAAATTTTACTTCACATTATTTTATTTATCCGTTATATATAAAATACCTTTTTGAAGGATATTGATTTCCTTCACTTGAGCTTAACTGAGACTTAAGAGTTTGTAGTCAACCTTGCAATTTTGAGGGGTTAGGTTTTATTTAGATTTTTTTAGGAAATAAACATGATTGCTCTCCTCACAAATTAACGGTTTCTTGGTTTTCAATAGCATGTCTCTCAGGTGTTGAGGACTAGTGTATATTTGAGCCTACATTCAGCACTAAATACTTAAATACAAGTAATATTTACTTGAAAGAGCCAGGACATTTGTTTTAATGTAACAGATTGTATTAGTCTGAAAGAAAAATATCATATACACCTAGGATGACTTGAGGTGAGTAAATCATGGGCTAATTTTCATTTTTGGGTGAACTATCCCTTTAAGTATTGTTAAAATCTTTTATTCAAGTCATATTGGAATTGGTGTCATAACTTGTAATGGAGTCATTTTTGCTGTGAGGTATTTTGTACTTTAACTCAAGTATGGTTTTCAGGTATTCTCTGGCCTGCAGTGTTTGTTGAAATTTGTGAATACTTAATATGGATATTTCATTTAAAAATCTTCATATTCTAGTAGAACCATATTGACCAAGTGAATGAATAATGATTTTAGATCCCAAAACTCGATCCGACTTTTACACTAGATCATGTGGCGTGAACAAAAAGCACTTAATAGTGTGAAAAGTAATCTAATCTGCTGTCATGAAGCTAAACTAATATTTTAAAGATTGTATAATAGACTTGTAAAATTATTAATCACATGAGAGTATTTTTTTCCTTTTAAGCTTAATTGCCATTTGAATTCTGGAGAAATTATATTTTGAGTTTAGTTTTTTTAGTTGTCATGCATAATTCTCATTTACACTTCCATTTAAAAGTTTGGGGTTGGAATTATTTTTTTAAATGAGTTTTGTTTTTAAGAAGTCTCTTACACCTTGTCTACACCGGACGTGAGAGGTGCAATGTGACAAAAGACAATATAACCCATTATAATCAGTGATGTTGTCTACACTGGATGTGGCGCGATGCGACATGACAAATCCCCGACAGTAAATTGATGCCTCGTTCTATTTATGACGTACTGACATGAAGGACAAAGGCATTGCAATGGACGCTTTCTTCTAGCTGTTGTGCTCCAGTGTAGACACAGTGTTATGCTCACCAAGAATGCATTTATTTGATCAAAAACCGTAATATTGGGAAATATTATATATATTATATAATATTGGGTTTTCTTTTGTTATACATTTTAAAGTGTAATTTATTCCTGTGATGAGAAAACAGAATCAAGAAGTTTTTTGCGGAAACTTATACTTTTTTTAAAAAATGTATATGTAAATGTATACTTTTTTTTCAAAAGAACACCATTTATTTGAAATAGAAATCATTTGTAAAAATTCAACAAACAAAAAAATTGAATGGAGTACCTCTGTAGTAAAAGTGAAGAAAAAAAAATGTTTTGAAGGTGGAAGTGGAAGAAGAGAAGGAAGAGAAGGTGGTGAAGGAGATTAAGAAGAGCAAAAGTTGGGGACGTAGATCAACCAGGGCGAAGAAATACATAAGCTACAGGTATGTCAATCTGTCTGATAGATTTACATAATCTTAAAATTTGTACTTTTCCTTTGTCTTATGCTGTTTTTACATTATCTTTATTCATTGTTTATTGCTAATTTTTTGTCAGATTTGATGAGTTTGATGAAGCCATTGAAGAGGCAATTGAGGAAGACATCAAAGAGGCAGAGGGGGGAGGTAGGGGAGCAATTCCTTTAAGCGCTTCTGTTGCAGCTGTCATTACATCTCGCTTAATCGTGTTGATATATGAGCTTGGACGTGTAAGTTTAAACTGATCAAATGTGTCATTACACAGGAGCAGGCCGGGGGAAGGACATGGCGAACATCACAGGCCACAGAGGGAAAGACATATCCACCATTCTACAGGAGGAAGGGAAGGAGAATGGCCGACCACGGAGACCCAGTGCAGCTCAGAAGAAGAAGCGGCGACGTCTCAACGATCTGGACAGCGACAGCACCGTGGACGAGGAAGAGAGCGAAGACGAGTTCCGTCTTAGCGACAGGTTCTGTTAAACGACATTTCATTTTAAAGTATCACAGAATCTTGTAACGAAATGACACTCACTCTGGTCTGATTGGTCAGCAGTTCAGAAGAGGAGGAGTTTGTGGCATCTGATAACGAGGCAGAGAGTGAAGCAGAAGCCCCGTCCTTGGATGACAGTGACTTCGGGAGCGATGCGGATGGCCTGCGGATAAAACCTTCAAACAGAAAGGCAGCAAGCCGTTGTCGAAGCAGAAGACAGCCGCCACGCAGGAGACGCAAACCCAAAGGATACTCTGACGAAGAGGAGCTGGAAACTGATGACGATGAGGAAGAGGAAGAGATGGGTGAGGCATTTATTTTCTTAGTATTGACTGCATTGGTCAAGCTCAACAAAAATGGTTATATAAACATAAGAATTGAATAAGTTTATCAATATCTACAAGCCAACATAGGAGTTATTGTTTAATTGAGGTATTCTGTCAGCTTTTATTTATAATGTCAAAATGTTATTTTTTTATTTAATGCTTATTTCTTATGCTTATTTAATTGCTAGAAAAAGACCTAGACCTGCTGAGGTAGACAAAAAAAACTTTTTGTTGAAAAAGATTAAAAAAATTGAGTTTTAAGACATAATTTGTACCATACTTGTGGTTTACTCTCTGTTCACTGATATATTTCTCTGTTTGTTTGACTTCCCATTGTGTGTGGTTGTTTGCATGCAGTGACAGAAGGCTCTAGTGAATTCAGTGACAGCGATCTGGACGTCCGCTTTCGACGGTCCTATCGGAGCCGTAAGCAAGAGGTGAATTACTGTGAAAGTTCAGATTCTGACGGCTCACAGGCCAGCACCAACAAAGACAAAAAGAAGAAACGCAGACGTCTTTCCAGCTCTGACAGCGAAGGTCAGTGCCATTTACACCTATGTAGGCTGAATCATTACAAATTTGACCCCTATATATATATAAATGTAATATCACTGTAATCTTGTATAATATTGCTAGAATTTTTAGTGGTTGAGTGATATAAGCTTTTAAATAGCTGATACCAATATATAGAAACCTGGATGACTTGTGCTAAATACTGTTCAAATTGTTTAAAAGTGTCTGCAAAGACAATGTTAAAAAAGAAAATAAATGCTTTTCTCTTGAACTTTCTATTCATCAAAGAAGCCTTGTAAAAATATCATAGTATCCAAAAAAATATTAACTGTTTTTAAAATGTATTAAAATTTTACTGTAAAAAAAAGTAAAACTGCTATATTTTTAAAATATATTCAACTAATCAGCCTGGTCGATATATCAAACTATAACCAAAAATGCAAATCAGTTCAGACTGATTTGAGGCGTACTGTTGTCGTAATCTAACTGTCTCCTCTGTGTGTTAATTTGCTCCTCCAGTTAGTTTCCAGTCAGCTGAATCTGATGAAGAAGAAAGGAAGCCCAAGAAGATAAGGGTGGACTCGTCCGAGGAAGAATCCAGGAAACGGCGCAGGCGCTTGTCCCTTAAAAGGCGGAGGGAATCAGAGGATGACGACGAAGACGACGACGATTCAGACGAATCCGAGGAAGAGGAACGGCCTGTCCGGAAGCGTGTGAACCGCATCGACTCTGACGACAGCGACGGTGAAGAAGAGGAGGAGGAGAAGGAAGTGAAGAAGAGCCCGTCAGAGAAAGAGACAGAGGAGACCGTTGTCAAAGGGCCCAGTCCACTAGAATACAACTTGGTGGAGCTTCCTCCCACTAACGGACAAAGCCCAATAAAGGGTATAGAGGGCATCATGCCACGACCCGGGGTGGGGGTGATGCCTAAAACTGGCAACGCCCCATCGGCTGTATCCATAGCGCCGAATGGCCTGGAGATTCCCGCACAGGACGAAGATGAAGACGACCTTTTGGGCGTCACAGACCTTGTAGACTATGTTTGCAACAGTGAACAGTTATAACTTGGTTTTCTTTTTTTTCTTTCTTTTTTTTTTACATTTTTCTCCTTTTTTTTCCCCGACCCTCATCCTGTTTTCAGCACGGATCATGTCAACAGTCCCTTGTTAAATGTGCCAGCGGAACAGATCAGGGACAGCTCGGCCTCGGTGGCACATTAATAATAGCTGTAAATATTTTACCGAGCAGAAGTATCAAGGGAAGGAAAACGCAATCCTTCCGAGAGATTCCCCGAGATATTCCTATTCTAAAGTATTGTTTTTGTTCTATAAGAGTGATCGCTCTCAAACAAACCCTCTCTGGAAACAACCTCTAAAACCTCTTTTTACACTAACCACACAGCCATGCTCATGCTCACGCTCACACGTCTGACGTAGAGACATTTGTCCAGTTTACGTGCGTTTTGATCTCCACTGCTGTCAATTGCACATTTCAGAGCAAACCGGAAGTGGGTGGAGTCTGTGCAAAAGGGGAGGGGCCAGAGACAAATCTCATTTCAGTGAAATTCCACACGTCGCTAAATATTTTTAGCGTTCGGTTCCACTCAGAGGCCATTTTTAAACGTTCATCTTTTATAATCTAATTGGAGTGGAAGTTGAATTTCTACCGATTGGTGTCATTTGGTGGGGAAATGTTTTTATTAAGTGATGTCATTATAAGCTTTGTTTTGTTATACTATTTATTACAGAAATTGTAATTTGTACCTGAAATTATCGCTTGGTCGTAGAGCTGCTCGCACCATTAGAGCAAAAGATTCCTGGAAGTTTCTAAGAAATGTCTAATAGTGAAAAATTGCTCGTTTTCTTATGCCAACATAATAACAACGCATCAAATCCTTTTGCTTTGGACTGTTTTAGCACCATGTTTTAATTTGAAGTCAAACACTATTTACTCTGGCAGCTTTTCAACACGTCAAATGCCAAATCTTCTACTCGAGAATGATAAAATGCTGAGGACTGTCACCCACACCGATGTGCACCAATGTGTTTCTCTGAGGGATTCCTTGAAGTTGAGTGCTGTTCATCTCATTTTAATGCAGATATTTCATCAAAGGGATTCTACTTTCCCCATCATGTCCTGCTTATGTCTATGTACTTTATATAAATATATGAATATAATCATTGTAATGTTTTCCTTTTATTTTTAAACATACTGATGATGTATGACATTTAAAGTTTTGTTTTTCATCAATTACAAAGCAATACATTTTTCTTACAAGATATACAGGAAGAGCTTCATCATCTCCTGGTTTCGTCTATTTTTTAATGATCGAAATTCATGCTGCCGGTGACATTAAACCGATTTCCGACCCTTCCGAGAGCAGCGTGATGTGAGACGCCCCTCTGAGATGTATGAACACGTCTGAGAAACATGGTATAGTCTTGCATTATCCTGGTGTGTATATCTGTAGTTTTTGCTGTAACATATTAGAAGCATTTTTAAATCATTTAAAGTATACATAGCAGTCCTTTTATGATTGCAGCTGTTTATAATTTGTTTTGTAGGTACATTTGTACCACTCCAAAGTGGGGCGTCTGTCTCATTTTCATCAATGCGTTCGTTTTGTTTTCGTCTTTCTTTGAGGGTTTTCAGTCTCTCTGTCCCATTTCCACTGATAGCTAAAACATTTACAAGGATGATCTGTTCTCAGAGGGAAAAGCATTCGATATAAAGCCCAACAGACAGTTTAATTGTTTTGATGTCAGCATTGATAGACAAAGCGGTGTAAAAATGTCTTGTACATTAATGTTTATGCTTGGCATGCACATATCTTCTAGTCTGATTTATTTGCTCTTGCAGCATTAGGGCATCAGATTTTGAGAATAAAACTTCCCTGATTTTTTTACAAATATAGTTTTAGACATGCTGAGATCAAGAGCACCAGTAGGTACTAGACCACAGTGCATTTTGGTCTATTAACAGTATGTTTGTTTCCTGTGTAATTTAAAAATCAAAGGTACAGACATCGATTTAAAATTGAGGCCCAGCCTATAATGACAGTATATATTTGTATTCCACATAAAAATCTGATATTCTGTAACGAGGGATGCCAACACCAGTGTTTGAAGATATTTGGCTCATGTAGTTTGACAGCAGATGGACAGATGCCGTCTGGTTTTAGCTTTTAGAAACGTCCTTTGTGTTCGTCTGTTCCTTCTTTTGGATGTTTTGTTAAATGTATTGTAATTTCTTTCATATGATTTACTATCTTGTACATTTGTCATAATAAAAATGAAATGAAACCTGTTTAATGATGGTCTAATGCTTTTATACACTATATTACCAAGTTTTGGGATGCCTGCCTTTTCATGCACGTGAACTTTAATAACATCCCATTCTTAATCCGTAGGGTTTAATATGGAGTTGACCCACCCTTTGCAGCTATAACAGCTTCAACTCTTCTGGGAAGGCTTTCCATAAGGTTTAGGAGTGTGTTTATGGGAATTTTTGACCATTCATCTACAATCGCATTTGTGAGATCAGGCACTGATTTTGGAGAAGTCCTGGCTCGCAGTCTCCGACATAATTCATCCCAAAGGTGTTCTATCGGGTTGAGGTCAGGACTCTGTGCAGGCCAGTCAAGATCCTCCACACCAAACTCGCTTCTCCATGACTTTATGGGCCTTGATAATGTTGGAATAGCAAGGCCATCCCCAAACTGTTCCCACAAAGTTGGGAGCATGAATTTGCCCAAAATTTCTTGGTATGCTGAAGCATTAAGAGTTTCCATGAAGCTCTCTACGCTCTGTTCTTGAGCTAATCTGAAGGTCACACGAAGTTTGAAGGTCTGTAGCTATTGACTGCAGAAAGTTAGCGACTATCACGGTACCACGCTTGAATTCACTGAGCGACCCATTCTTTCGCAAATGTTTGTAGAAGCAGTCTGCATGCCTAGGTGTTTGATTTTATACACCTGTAGCCATGGACATGATTGACACTTGAATTCAATGATTTGGTGGGGTGTCCCAATACTTTTGCCAATAGTGTAAATGCCGACAATCAGCTTTTACCTTTTCGATTTGTAGTTAAATGACGTGACCTTGTGGCAGGCTGATGTACTTTTGACATCAATATTTTGGGGGAAAGGCGTTTTAATTCTAACTAATAGCTAGCTATGTGTTATATATTCTTCTAAGATGTCTTTTTCCAGTTTCTTGTAGATATTAACAGTAATAGACCAAGAGGAAAAGAGAACATTTAAAAGGTCTGTTTCAAGTGGTTCCAAACCTGTGAGTTTCTTTTTTCTATTGAACACAAAAGAAAATGGAGTGAAGAATGCTGGTCACAAAACAGTTGACGGCAGCCATTGACTTCTGTAGTATTTTTTTTTTATACTGGAAGTCAATGGCTACCGTTTAAACTGTTTGGTTACCAGCATTCTTCAAAATATAATTTGTGTTCAGCAGAAGAAAGAAACTCATACAGGAACAACATGAGGGTGAGTAAATGATGACAGAATTTTCTTTTGGGTGAACCCTAACCCTAACTCGAGGTAGAATTTCAACCGTTGATGTCAATCTGACACGTTGGTTCTCATTGTGACCACATGGTGGCGTCAAATTGGTTAAGAACAGACATTTATTTTACGTCTGTAGTTTATTCCTGAGTAAATGTTACGTCATGAGTTAATTTTTAGCCTACTGTATGTTATTGCCAATGAAATGAAATAATTGTATTGGCTAAATTAATTTTACTAAAAAAAATGATGTTTATATATATAGTTTATTTCAGTTCATGTTTAAATCTAATGATCAACAATAATAACCCTTTAGCCAATCTGGTTAGGCTGGTCTGTGGCTGGTTTTAGAGGGGCACTTTTCAGTTGGGAGACCAGCCTAAATCATCTAAGACCAGCAAACTAGTTTAGGCTGGATCAATCAGGGACAGAAGTTTCACTCTTAACAAATTTTTGCAGCCAGGCCAATGTGCTGCGCTCCTCTTCAATCAGTTCATGTCTATTTCTTTCTGAGTTTTTGGCATCGACTTCAAAACTCTCTGCAGGAATTCCTGTTAGTTGGAGACTTTCCCCTAAAACGTCCTGTGTCTCTTTAACCATCTGATCCCACATTGTATCTTAAGTGGCATCACCAAGACAACA
Organism: Gobiocypris rarus; assembly: GCA_023029165.1. Lineage (NCBI taxonomy): Eukaryota > Metazoa > Chordata > Actinopteri > Cypriniformes > Gobionidae > Gobiocypris > Gobiocypris rarus. The sequence goes on from CM040922.1 coordinate 22,297,619, forward strand.
TCGAATTAAGAAACAGGCAGCGCTTTTTACGTTGTCGCATTTCTCGCATCTTCCACTCAGAATTTCTATTTGGATCAGACCAAGTGTTTGTGTTAGCATACATAACGTTTATTATGAGTTCTGCTGACATGGAGACCTGCTGTGAAAGAGGATTTACTCGTTCGGAACTCATTACCGCGGAGTCTGGCCAATGCTGTCTGAGCTGAATACTAATGCTGCTCCTCTCTGCATGTTAACAGTCCTCACATATTCAAACTTTCCAGTTTGTATAGAAGAATGAGTGTTAGAGATGGAGAATAGAGCATGAGGGTGATGGGAGGGAACAGATATAATACCTTGGGTGAGAACCCTCTGAATTTGGCCTCTTCAAAAGAGACCACTTGTTTGGTGAAATACTCAGGCTTGAAGATTAAATGTAAATTTCACAGTCTTTCCTTTTGGAGACAATAACCTATGTCACGTTAAAGCTTAAAATTACAGCTTTGAGCTTTAATATAACTTTTAAGAGCTTAATGTAAAGTTTCCTGTAACTTTTCACATCTTTCAAATTACTCAGTCTAAATCTAAACAACAGAAATAAACAAAGGGAACTGACAGTTGACGGCAGCCATTATCTTCCATAGTATTTTTTCCTACTATGAAAGTCAATCGCTACCAACATTCTTTATATCTTCTTTTGTGTTCAACAAAAGAAAGAAACTCATACAGGTTTGGAACAACATGAGGGTGAGTTCATTCTATGCTGAACTATTCCTTTAAGACCCTTTATGAGCTTCATTAAGGTCGCTGCTCCATATTAGTACCGTTACCATCTTTAGCCTCTTTTGTGACTGCCTGCTCTCTACCGATGATCCACTCCCAAGTGGTGTTAACTCGGAAGTGTCTTTTGTTTTCTTTTGATTCTGTTCCCCCACTTTCAGAGTGAATGCTCCTTCCTTGAAAAATAAGCTATAGCCTAGTGTTAATATGGTTATGGGGGAGTGATTGCTCAAGGTCACAGTGAGGTCATCGTTAGGTCATGTGAAGTGGGAAATGTCCACTCAAGTTCCCCAGTCCAAGAATCAGGTGTGGAAATTCCCTTTTGCCCTCTTTGAATGAGACACAGGAGCTCCAAAAAAAGAGAAATTGTGTTAATTTCATTACATTTTAAGAACAAAATGCAATGAATTAAAATAATGTATTAAATCAATTTTATTTAAAAAAAAAAGAAAAAAGAAGAGAATAGACATTTTCTAAATAAAACATTATTCTTAAAATAACATGTATAAAATACAAAAAAAGTTTATTAAAACGTAAAATATTAAATATATTATATATAATTATTTAAATTCATATTTTCTATCATTTATTATTTATTGAAATGTAATTCATTTGAATACATATTAAGAAACTTTTGTTTATATACACATATACATTTCATTTAAATAAATAAATAATAAATTATAGAAAAAGAAAATATAATTTAAATATATAGCCTATCTGTTTAATTTGTTGTTGTTGTTTTTTAAGGATAAAAAGTACAATTCAAAATGATGAACTTTTAGGCCTGTGTATATCCAAATATTAACTTGATGAAGTGTAAAACCGATCTTTGAGCAAGTATTTTGCATAAAACTCTCATAAATAAAGACACAGTGACACATAGATTATTCTCTTCCTGCTTCCATTTTTACCGTTTCGTGTTTTTTTTAGATGATGTTTTGTTTTGTGAGGCCAAAGTGCCTCTTTGCACAAAGCGGCATCCCTGCGGACCTGCTGAATGTGTGGTGAATGAGCAGAATCTCTGCTAATGGCTTGAATGGTTGCTGGGTGATAAGCCATTGATGCCGACAGACTCACTGAGTTTGCTCATCGCAGTGGGTCTCTAAAAGGCCCCTGATCTCACAGAGACCCAACAGCCAGCTCAGCACTGGAAAAACCCTTCCTTCTGTCATCCTGACACTTTTATCTTGCTTTCAGTATAGATTATATCAAACACCTTTCGTCTAATGATGAATAAAATGGTGTTTCTTAATATGTATTTAAAAAGAAACCCAAAAAAGAAAACTTTTTTTGTATCTCCTGGACAGTAATGAGAATGAATTGTCACACACATCTTTCAGAGGTCTTTCAGAGGAATATGCAACCACATTCACTTTATAGCTCTATACTGTTAATGTCAATAGTTATCTAATTTCTTGTTGCTCACTAACAACACCAAGGTCATTGGGTTTGATTCCCAGGGAATGGATCCTGATTAAATGTACCTTGTTAGTCGCTCTAGATAAAAGCATCTGCCGAATATGCAAATGTCATTATGTGTGTTTTTTTTAGTTCTCCTAAAGAATATAAGCAGATACAGCTGGATCAAAGCTGATATAGGCCTACTTAATTAAAAACTCCGGACACAATCTTAAAAATAAAGGTTCTTCCATGGCATTGATGGTTCCATGAAGAGTCTTTAACTTCCATGGAAATATTCCATTACACAAAAAGTTTCTTTATAGTGGACAAAAGTTTCTTTATTAAATTTTTAAAGATCTGATCACTGAAACGTTCTTCGGGGAACCCAAAATGGTTCTATTGAGAAAAAAAAGAAAGAAAAAGAAAGAAAAAAAAAAGAAAACCTTTTGGAACCTTTATTTTTTAGGGGTGAAATACATATGCACAACAATTTCTGTCATTATTTAGGCCTATTCTATAAATAAATAAATAAATATATAAATAAATAATAAAAAAAATACTTCGTCAAGTATTGATAATTTAAAATAAATATTAATAAGTATAGTTTTTATTTATTTTACATTTAATTTTATGTATATTTTTTCATGTTTTCATTTGTTGTCTACACAGGAACAGCATCTGATCACTTAAAAATACCTGTTACAGTTTTAATGCCCATTCACACACACACAATAACTAAGACCCATAAGGCTTGTTCAAAATGTTTATTCTAAGCGCGGGCTGCAAGTTTGTCATCTACCTACACAAGCTCGTTAAAGCCGAATGGATTCCGATTGGCTGTCAATTTTATCATTCATCAGCTGGGGAAAAAATTCCTCCAGACATGTCGGAGCGCACGCCATCTTGGACCGGTCAGCGTGTCGTCACTCACAGTCATCGTTGATGCCAACATTGTGTAGTTTCTGGTTGTGAAACCGCCGAGATTTAATTTCCCGAATTAACTGGATTACCGTTCATGGTGAGATTGGTGTTGGTTTGTGTTTTTATATGTATTGTAACATAGCCTACAGATTTTTTTACTATGGTAACTTTTTAATGTAACGTTTAATGTAGGCCTATTCATCTTGTTGTATTGCGTTAAAGGAACACTCCACTTTTCCAACTCCCGTAGAGATCATAGCTTAACAAAGATCATTGAATGTAATTAGACCGTTAGCATCTTGCTCAAAAATGACCAAAGACTTTCGATATTTTTCCTATTTAAAACTTGTCTCTTCTGTTGTTACATCGTTTAATAAGACTGATGGAAATGAAAGTTGCCATTTTCTAGGCTGATATGGCTTGGAACTATACTCTCATTCCTGCGTAATAATCAAGGAACTTTGCTGCTGTACCAGGGGTGGAGCAGGCACAATGATATTATGCAGCGCCTGAAAATAGGCTAACTTCTGTCAACATAAACAACGTGACAACCTGCTATATACTTGGCTTACACAGGGAGCATGCTGGGGATTTTTTCAGGCACCACATAGTATCCTGCGCCTGCTGCACCCATGGTACGGCAGCAACGTTTAGATTGTTCACGGCCCGCTTTGACTGTTCCAATATGGCGGATGACTAACATAAACAGCCGCTAGATGAGGCATCGTTTCTCTGTGCCATTATCTTTATAGTTGTGGTGGTATGTGGACTCTGCTATTCTTTTATATTTAGAAAGATTTTTAGAACTATATCCTTATCGTTTATAATTGTCGTCCTTGTGTGTGAACGGGCCTTTATGCTTGTCCTTTAAAGTTAGGCTACTTTAAAGTTATGACTGATGGTTGAAGGTCAAGAGAAAATGTGCATGAAACAAGTGATATCAGATGTTTTGAGCGAGTTAAGATGTTTCATGGACTGTAAAACTTAAGACATTGTGGCTCTATTTTACTCTCAGACTCAACAAGTTCTAAGAACCCAGTGCACTCACCCAACTGCCCTGCTTACCCAGAAACTACGAGTCTTCAAATACTCTCCCTCAGAACTGTAAGCAGAAAGACTGAAAGCTTCTTTTGTGCTTCCTCTCTTTTGTCTGCTGGGAAGAGAGAGAGAGAGAGAGAGAGAGAGAGAGAGAGAGAGAGAGAGAGAGAGAGAGAGAGAGAGAGAGAGAGGGAGGTTGATGAAGAAGAGGGGGGTTACTAGCCTGGAAGTGTTTGGTCCAAATTACACATTCAAGGCGAGCACTGTTTATGATTACTCTCACATAAGCCAGACAAAAGCAGAGACATTCCAAGAGCCCACTGAAGAGGACGAACTCATTCTGAGAAAGACAGAGACCTACATCATGACATCATTCACATGCACTCCTCTGAACTCAGGCATGGAGACCGTATCATCTGTGCAGAAACATGTAAAACCTTAATTTGCATCTGGATCATTGAGCGGTCAGATAAAAATGCCATTATAAAACGGATAGTTGCACCCCTGGATGCTGATTGATTAATACAACATTCCAGATCTAAAATACTCAACATTGCAACCGCTATGAAAGCCAAGATTTTTTTAAAAGAAATTAATTATTTTATGGATGCATTAAAAGGATACATTAAATTAACGTAATGTATAATGTGACAAAATTATAGTTAAAATAAAAAATCCTGAAGACAATGTTTCAAGTTTCCACAATAATATTAATTTTCAACATTGAAAATAATAAGAAATTATTATTATTAAAAATATTTGCCACCATTCAATTAAATTAAATTCAAATATATTTGTATAACGCTTTTCACAATACACATTGTTTCAAAGCAGCTTTACAGAAAGCGCATTTCATAAATGTACATTGAAAAATGTTAGAAAAAGTTAATCAATCATGTATTAATTTAGGCCATAACAGCGCTGCCGTTGAGTCGTCTCTTCACAGGCGTCGAGTCGTCTTATCACAGGTGTTGGGGCATCTGAAGTCTCCATGAGAGGCTGGATACAAACTGGAGCTGACAAACTATTTACTACTGTCCGAGATAACAACAGAAAAGCAGATGGGAAATAATTAGCATAGCTGCTGTTCAGAATATTAATGATTTTGATCCGATTTAACTGTAGTATAAAAGGTAATTATAATGTGAATGCTTGGCTAAAGAGATGCGTCTTTAATCTAGTTTTAAACTGGGACAGCGAGTCTGAACCACGAACAATATCAGGAAGACTATTCCAGAGTTTAGGAGCTAAATGTGAAAATGCCCTCCCTCCTTTAGTGGACTTAGATATCCTTGGAACGATATCCACCATAAGAATAAATATTTATATATTTTAAATATAATAGTTATTATATAAAATAAAATAGGTCCAAAATGATTACGTTTGTCGACCAATTTTATATTTGTTGCAATTTTAGATAAAATAAAATAAATTAAAATAATAAAATAAAATCCAAAATAATTTGTCACCTGCCATACTTTGTGTGTGCATGACTAATACAACCTTTATTGGGTTAAATCACTGAATATGTAAATTACACTGGGTGACGTCAGCCCACAGGATGGGGACCGTTCACACAACACACATGAATGAGGGAAGTTCTGTTTGTCCGGCCTGTGGGAGAGGTGAGTGTGTGAAACAACTCTCACCCGCAGGAAGTCCCATCACAAGTGTCATCTGAATAGCTCAAAGACCTGCCGAGAGTCAAGGGCTGCGGTGGGCGGTGTTTATTCTTGATTTAACGTATTCGTTCTCAGCTATTGAAACCTTCTCTCAGTATGAAAAGTGAAACACAATGTGAGTTTTGATTGCTTAGAGTTGAATGTCACAGAAACAGAACTTAGCCTCACCTCATGTGTCTTTTCAAGGTAAGCCTGGAAAGCAGACAGCATTTGTTTCAAATTAGCGTTGGAGTGATGCTGATTTGCTTTTGAAACAGATTTTTTTCTCTCTGTATGTTTCATGTGAGAAACAAGCAACAACCCCTTCTGCCAATCCATCAAGAACCACCACTGTACCACCACTACCCCCTCACCCCCTTTAAAGTGTCTTGAGCATCTCCTATTTGGAGTTAGCAGGCTCCTCCCCCTTTGAGATCCTGAGTATCAGGAGCTTCTTACTGGTGGAAGGTTATTAAATTCCCAGCACAGACTGGCTCGCTCAGGGCATCTCTCAGCGCAAGAGCTCACTGGAAGCAGGTAAGCAGCTCTTCTTCTCCTCTCAGCTACTTGTGGCTATGGAGGATTTTTTGGCCTGAGCTGCATTTGCCTGGAAAATAATTAGACAATAAGTTATCTTTGGCTAATATATTTCATGCAAATTGACATATATATTCTGTGTCATTTAAATGCACAGAGATATTCATGTGGTTCACCATGAATTGATAACTATAAGATATCAATTCATATCTTATGTGCAAGCTACAAGATATTTAATAATTAATGATCGAGGTCTTCATCTCTAAGATAAAGACCCTTTTTATGTATTTTAAATTTAATATTGCATATATTAAACGCAATGTACACATGCAATGTATATACATTACATGCAATATTTTATATATATATATATATATATATATATATATATATATATATATATATATATATATATATATATATATATATATATATATATATATATATATATATATATATATATATATATGCAATCACACAATATTTTATCTATCTATCTATATATATATATATGTATATATATATATATACATTGTATTTGTATTTAATTGCATACATAATGCATAATAAATATATATGTATGCTTATTTATTTACTTTGTTTTATTTAATTGTATTGATAGAATGCTAGAGTTTGTCTCATTCTCTCTTCTTTTTAGTGTAGGGTCTCTTTTGGGTCACCGGTTCAGTCCCGCTAGCTTGATCTCAGTGTGTTGAGTGACACCGCCAGCATGACCAAAACCACTGGGGAGAAGCCACGGTCGCGCAGTCGCGTGCAGCAGTTCCGTGAGAGAATGCAACTGCGTTCCCTAAAGGCAAGGAAGAAAGTCGAAGACATCAGTAAAGATGACGTGAAGAGCTTTCTGAGAAGAAATGCTTTTGTGCTGTTCACCGTTGGAGCCGTGGTCTTTGGTCAGTGCGCATGGTTTATTGAAATGACATTCATTCAGATTATGAACGTTTGTTCTAACCATCTAAAGATTCCATATAACCTGAAGTTATAGTTTCTTGCACAAGAACACACTTCTACAACCACTTCAAATCTTTAACCACCATACCATGCCAACAGTTTTCTGTAAAGTTTAGAATACTTTTGACAATGGATGACTGACAGATACAGTTTTTTTTATATTCTATATTCAGGTATTACGCTGGGATTTGCTCTGAGGCCATATAAGATGTCATACAGGGAAATGAAGTATTTCTCCTTTCCTGGTGAACTATTGATGCGTATGCTGCAGATGCTAGTGCTTCCCCTTCTAATCTCAAGTTTGATTACAGGTATGATTTTTTAATGATTTTTTTTTTCAGCCAGACATGCAACAGTTCGACCTCAGGTTTTAAATCAATGTTATAGCGACAATATCAAATTAAAATGCTTTGTACAAAAGCAGGAAACTTAAAGGGATAGTTCACCCAAAAATGTAAATTACCCCATGATTTACTCACTCACAAGCTGTCCTAGATGTATATGACATTCTTCTTTCAGACAAATACAATCAGAGTTATATTAAAATATGAATGGCAGCCCAAAATTTGAAGCCCAAAAAGTGCATCCTTCTATTATAAAAGTAATCCATATGGCTTCAGGGGGGGTTAATAAAGGCCTTCGTTTTGAACTGTGTGAGGTGTTACACTTTCTTCGTAATTTTGTGATGCTATTCACTGCCATTATAATGCTTGGATTAGCCAGGACATTTTTTTATGTAACTCTGATTGTATTCGTCTGAAAGAAGAATGTCATATACACCTAGGATGACTTAAGGGTGAGTAAATCATGGGCTAATTTTCATTTTTGGGTGAACTATCCCTTTAATTTTAAGTTCAGTATACAAGTAAAAATGGGGCGGTCCTTAGTAAGATCCTCAGTAGAGGTCTGAGCTGATGGGACCCACCCATAAAAATATTGCGCCATGCCCTGTGAATTTTACTGACAGACCTGGTAAAGGAAAAGGGCAAATCAGTGAAGTGAGGATATAGTAAAGCAAGGACATTACTAGAATGAGAATGTGAGAACTATGTGTATTTGGAATCGTGGGAGTGGCTGGACTTTTGAAGTAATTCTATAGGATGTGAAAGAGAAAAGGGATGAAAAGAGGCATGGAAAGGAAGGAAATTAGTGTCCAATTAATGCCAACACAGGATAAAAGCAGCTCAGTAATTAAAGGACCATGGAATTCAAGTCACTGTATATGTAAGAGAATTAGTGAAAGGCCTGGTTTCACAAACAGGGCATAGGTTAAAACAGGATTAGGCCTTAGTTCAATTAGGATATTCAAGTAGCTTTTATAAATGTGCCTTAGAAAAAAAAATTACTGGTGTGCATCTGGAAAGAATACTTTAAGATAAGTCGGTGCAAGTTACTTTTAGTTAAAACAGCTCAAACATGCACTTTAGTATGGGATAGACTTAAGCCTTGTCTCTGTAACCGGAGGAAAGCTTATAGAACAACAACAGTTATTGTAATAACAAGTTAGTTATTGTTGCAGATAATTAGGCATATATATATATATATATATATATTATCGCTTATCAAACCAACAAAACTGGCATCTTTTAGGAATGGGAAGAGGTGTTACAGCTGCGAAACATAGCACTATGCTGGACTCTTTTCTACCCAATTTCTACCCAATAAAAGTTTTAGCTTGGCATAACTAGACAGATGTGTTATAAAAAGAAACAAATACTAAGAAATATCTATATTTTTAGTTGTCTTGACCTATTTTATTTTTTGGTCGTTTTTAGAAATTCAACAACTTCCCTACATTTAGATATGTGGGAAAATGCATTTGTCTCAGTGCATGCATTGTTTTAGTTTGGCAGGGTCGCCGCTAGCTTAGCTTAGCATAATGATTGGAATCCTGTGTTGCCAGCTAGCGTGTCTCGAGTAAAAGTGATCCAACAAAAAAAAAACCCACCTAATTACTTCTTGTGGCCTGCGTGTTCACAACGAAGACAAATAGCGATGCAGTTTAAGAGTAGGTGATTTCCTAGGCAGGTATTGACTTGGGACTATATTATGGGGAAGCACAGGCGAAGCACTGCTACTTGGGCGCAGAGATTTCACGCAACACATGAAATCCCCAATGTACTGTATGAAAAATAGCCAGCTACTATTCACGCCAGTATGTTGACGGAAGTTTGGGGATCTCGTGTGTTGCGTGATATCTCATGTGTTGCATGATATCTCTGCGCCCAAGTAGCAGACCTTCGCCTGTGCTTCCCCATAATATAGCCCCATGTCAATATCTGCCTAGGAAATCACCTAGTCTTAATCTGCATCGCTATTTGTATTCGTTGTGAATACACAGGCCACAAGAAGTAATTAGGTGGGTTTTTTTTTGTTGGATCACTTTTACTCGGGACATGCTAGCTGGCAACATTGGATTCCATTCATTATGCTAAGCTAGCCTGCCAAACTAAAGCAATGCATGCACTGAGACAAAATGCATTTGCCCACATATCTAAATGTAGGAAAGATGTTGAATAAGCCCTATTTCTAAAAACGGTGGAGTGTTCCTTTAAAGTAATTCTTAAAGGGCTAGACTGAGGCCTATGCAAATTGGTTGATAATGATAATAATAGATGTACTTTAATTTAAATAATAATACAAAATTGAATAATAATACAAAATTGAATAATAATAATAATTTGATAATTAATTTGAAAATAATAATGATAAAATAATGAATACTACTACTACTACTACTACTACTAATTATTAATATTATCATTCAATTATTATTATTAAGTAATTCAATAATTATGAATAATATTATTATTACATTTTTTATTTAAATTAAATTATTTGTTGGGTGTTTTTTATTTGGTAATTGTGCCACACCTGGGTGTAAGAGGGTGCTGTTTTATTTATTCACTTCTTTGTAACTGCACAACATGAGTCATTTCTTTAAAAATGTGCATTGGGAGACTGTTTGCTGTTGCGCTGGAGACATAGAGAGGGGGGCATGATTGCTGAAACACAGGCAGGTGGAGGAATTTCCCAGGCCTGTCCGAGACAGAGAGAGATGAGCGAATGCCATTTAAGAGTGAGAGAAGTATGGTCGAGAGAGTGTGAACAGAGGAAATTGTGAACTGAGAGGCTAAACTTAAAAGGCCCTGGAGTTTAAAAGATTCTGGAATTTGGGCCCCTAGGAGGATGAGAGGACTAAACAATGGCTGCTTTCTCTTTCTGGTCTGGGGATCAGGACTGCAAAAAGGACACTGACTCGTTAAAAATTTTAACCTTCATTTGTTTTGGCTCAAGTCGTTTTGTCTAAGCAAACTGACTTCTACAAAGATTTCAATGAATCCTTAGGGCCCTATTATACACCTGGCACAATGTGGCGCCAGGGGCGAAATGCAAGTGTTTTTTGCTAGTTTCAGTCCGACACAGTTTTAATTTTCACTTCCAGTGCCACGTTGTTAATGCATTTTCTCCCATTCGACTATGGCACTGATGAACAAAAACCTGGTCTAAATTATATATATATATATTTATTTATTTAAAGAGCCTATAGTTGGGTCCACAACGTGCATACGCTCTGCTTATTACACACAGAGATACGCGCAGCAGCACACAAACATTTTTAAATATTAAAAATAAAAGGATTCCTCTCTGGAGAATTGTTCAGTTTTTCCGCTTGCAAATGTGCCCGCCATGTAAATAGCGAATTCGCCATAGCGCAAGCGCAACTGGCTTTTAAAGGGAATGGGAGATGAGACTCTGATTGCACGTTATGCCCAAAACACACAAAATTACTCATTAAGAGAATAGGGACAACCCTTTTAGACTATGCGCCGGACACACTGATTATTTTTCTCGTCGTTAAACGTGCAAAAGTGGAATTCCGACACTAAGTGCACTTATGCCGTGCAAATTTAGAACAGTGCTTCGATCGTTAAAATAATGCCCCATGACTTTTGAAGTCAAACGATATACTACTTTACAGCTAAATTAAGATATATAATTCACCACCACCATTCTACATGTTTGTATCAAAATCTTGGTACTAGACCTGATTTTGTCAGCAGGGATGGTACAGGAAACCATGTATTTATTTAAAAAATGAGATTTGGTTTCATATAAGAACATGTTAAATTCGAATTCATTCTGTCTAGGCATGGCAGCACTGGACAGTCGTGCCTCTGGAAAGATGGGCATGCGTGCAGTCATATACTATATGACCACCACTTTCATCGCAGTGTTTATCGGCATCATTATGGTTCTGATTATCCACCCGGGCAAAGGCTCAAGAGAGGAATTCACCAAACAGCAGAAGATCGAGAAGGTCAGCCCAGCTGATGCCTTCCTGGACCTCATTAGGTAATGGGACAGGTGTAGCCCATCAGTTACTCCAAAATATGGATTTTACCCAATTATTTTATTCAACACATGCTGAATTACTTTTTGCAGAAACATGTTTCCACCTAATCTGGTTCAAGCCTGCACTCAACAGGTAAGAATGTATTTCCCTTCATCTTATCACTCAACATTCCTCAGTTCTGTTTTATCATAAACAATGAAAATAAACAATTATGAAATATTAGATATTTGTATGATTATAAAATTAGCAATAGTACATTTTCTTGCCTAAAATGACCTTTATCACAAAAAAAATCATAAGTGATTTAATTTAATTTAAAATGTAATTTTAGTGAATACTAAAGAGATAAATAATAAATATACAATAACATCAAAATAAAAACATAAAATATATTAACTGCAATATAAAATGTTGCTCCATATCTATTACACTGTCACACAATGTTGTGAAAAAATACATTTAAGCAATTTTATAAAATAATTATCTTTAATTATATTTATATATTATATCTAAATTATATTTATATAAATACACATATATTATATAAATAGAAATAAACATTTTAATGTAACAACAATTTGAAATCTTGAAAAAAAAAAATGTAAATGAAAGTTACTCAACAACAAATGTGAATCATATTTTTGATGGGTGAAAAAATATATTGTGTGATGTGTAATAGGTGACAGGACCAAAAATAAAAAGCTTTTTATTGGGTTATTAGATGTCTTTACTTAATTACTAACCACTTTATTGCCAATTAGGTGTATTTCTCATATTCAAATAGATTGACTCTATTGTGGGGTTTAAGATGTTCAGGAGACGTTTGAGGCAAAGTTCTAATATGTTTCCCTGTTCAGCAGGAAATCAATTCATCATTAGACTTGATGAGGCATGATGACATCTCAAAGGACAGAAAGTAATAATCTATCACTCTTGGATCAAAACTTTTTTTTTGGGAGGCCTTGAATTTATAATCGTACCAATACTGCTTACAAATCTGACAATGTTTAAGTTTTCCTACTGCTGGCCCACGCTAGTTAATTTACCATGCAATGAATATTCATTTTACATTTTGAGAGTCTGGCTTGATTCCGACCCTCAGCTGTGCTTGGACTGACTGAGAGCTTTGGCAGAGCTGTGCCACAGTCGGATATAATGGGACAGAAATGGCTAGACAGTGACACTGAAGAGCCTGACAGTGGCTCAAAGTCTGTCCGGACACACTCCACAGGGACACCCTGTAGTCAACCAGATCTAAAAAAAAAAAATAATAATATCATAAAAAAACTCAGTCATGGCTGTGGAAAGTTTTAATCAGTTTTTTTTTAAACTACCCTTCTTCTCTTTTTCCTCCTTTAGTTCAAGACCCAATATGGCAAGAGGATCATTAAGGTGAAGATGCTCGTGAACGATTCGATATTCAACCTAACTAACACCACCCAGGAGATTTCCCAAGAGGAAGTGATTCCTCTCCCAGGCTCCACCAGCGGGGTTAATGCCCTCGGGCTGGTGGTGTTTTCAATGTGCTTTGGCTTGATCATTGGGAATATGAAGGAACAGGGACAGGCTCTCAGAGACTTCTTCGACTCCCTCAACGAGGCCATTATGCAACTTGTTGCTATTATTATGTGGTGAGTGATTCAGACACAAACTTTTGAGGGAAAAAAAAGTGCTTAAAAAGTAAACTCCTTTAAAACCTGTTAATGGAGCCTAGGGCGGGTTTTCCAATATTCGTTCTTTATTTGACTTAGTATACAATAAACCTCAAGAGGGAGGATAACACTTTATCAAGTGTCTCTTAACTGGTTTCTAAACAGAGCTCAAGAGTCACGAGCACACACAAACACACAATACATCATTGCATTATCCCCAGATAACTTTTGTTTCACTATATGTTCGTGTTGTTTCATTATATGTACTTACGCATCGATTTCCAACAAAATACAGACATTTGACTCATGACTGGAAACAAACAAACACATTCGCAGAATTCTGCTCCAGAAAAACAAACTGCATCCACTGTTTCCTTAATGCTGGATTATTTGGGAAGCTGAATATGGTTATCTTTCCCTCACAACCAAAAACACACTTCTTTGGTGACACTGTTGATTTTGTGTTCTAAAAACAAAATGACAGCGCTGCCGACGGCTCCCGTAAACCGAACGAAGCTTGTTGATGGCCGTGCTCTTGCTCTCGCTCTGGTTGGGAGTCTGGTCCGGGAGAAGTGCCCATATAAGAAATTCCACCCGTTATGACGTCGTACAGGACATACTCGAAAAAAAAACTTTAGAAACTTATACAAACCCTGACGGAGTATATTTGGAACAGAAATACTCAGTCATATGTCCAAGACGTTTTAATTTTGGCCATGTTTAGCATGAGAATCCAACTCCTTAACTGTGTAAATAATGCATATGCATGAAATGCATGATTAGACCCCCTTTAATCTAAAATTAAAAATATTATATTATATTATATATTATTATATTTTATTATATTATAATCATTTAAAAGTTTGGGATAAGTAAATATTTTTTCTTAAATTAATACTTTTATTAATTTAACACATTAAATTGATCAAAAGTGACAATAACGACATTTATAATATTACACAACATTTTTATTTTAAATAAATGCTGTTCTGTTGAACTTTCCATTCATCAAAGATATTAAAAATATTAAGCAGCACAACTGTTTTGAACATTGATCATAATAAGAAATGTTTCTTGAGCAGCAAATCAGCATATTAGAATGATTTCTGTACGATCATGTGACACTGAACACTGGAGAAATTATGAAAATTCAGCTTTGCTTTCAAAGGAATAAATGACTTTTTAAAGTAGAAAACCTGTAATAATATTTCACATTTTTATTACAGTTTTTACTGTATTATTGATTAAATAAATCCAGCCTTGGTGAGCATGAGCCATATTAACTATTATAATTTCAAATAAATATTTTTTAGAATTGAATGGTACTTATTTGTTTATTGGAGTAGTAATGTATTAGAAAGTGTAGCTTATTAGGAGGCCTAACAAAAATCAAAACTTTAACTTTGTGGCTTGTCACGTAAGTAACTTAATAAGACATTCATCATAATTCATCACAGAAACGCCTCATAATAACTTTCACCTTAATATAGAATTAGATGAATTTCCTCTTTGTCTGGACAGAAATGTGCCCTGTGCTCATTTTGTGTGACCCTTTTTAATGACCTCCTTTTTATCTGCATGTGTAACTCATTGACATTTTAAGAAATCTTATTAATAAGTGATGCTTCTGGATGCAGATCCGTCCCTGATCCCTTAATCCATTTTCTTTCCACCGTTATAGTTTGGTAATTTAGTTTAAAATAAAGCAGAAATAACAAATCCGAAACATAGAATGAAATGGAGGTAAATGAGTGCACCGTGTCTTAAAACGCCATATCATGTTCCCAGGTATGCACCTATTGGTATCCTCTTTCTGATTGCTGGAAAAATCGTGGAGATGGATGACATCACCGAGATGGGCGGTCAACTCGGCATGTATACGATTACAGTGATAATCGGCCTCATGATACACGGCATGATCATTCTACCGACTTTGTACTTCGTCATCACCCGGAAAAACCCATTCATCTTCATCACGGGTTTGCTCCAGGCCCTCATCACGGCTCTCGGCACCTCTTCCAGGTAGGACCGACAACGTCAAGCTGCTTAAATCAGAAATATTGTGCTATTGTTTCACTTTTACGTTTTTCCTCCCCCAGCTCTGCCACTCTTCCGGTTACCTTCAAATGCTTGGAGGAGAACAACAAAGTCGACAAACGCGTGACTCGATTCGTCCTACCCGTTGGAGCCACGATCAACATGGACGGAACAGCACTGTATGAAGCCCTGGCAGCCATCTTTATCGCCCAGGTTAACAACATGGACATGAACTTTGGCCAGATAATAACCATTAGGTGGGATATTTTAAAATATAAATAATTCATTGAGAAAACGGATTGACGTATACATCACAAGTTTCTAAATATGATTGATTTTCTCTTTAATGATACAGCATCACGGCCACTGCGGCAAGTATCGGGGCGGCCGGAATCCCCCAGGCTGGTCTGGTCACAATGGTGATTGTGCTGACCTCTGTCGGACTCCCAACAGATGACATCACCCTCATCATCGCAGTTGATTGGTTCCTGTGAGTGACCTCTTAAAGAATCGAGAATCAAAGGGAATAACAATGCAAAAAAATATATTAATTGAAGTATTTCAAAATCCTTTGCTAATTTGGTGCTTTGTCTCCCTTCATATTTGGGACTCCCTTCATTTTTTTTTCTATTATCAACCCAGGTGACACACTTTGATATGTTCCCGTGAGACTTGCTCCATTTTTTTCATGCATTTCACGTAATTCAATTGGTTTTAACATAGAAACGTAATTAGGTTGGCCAAATTAATCATTCCAGATAGATCCCCACAAGTTACACAGCTAAAAGAGACTCCTTTTAAACTAGGATGAAAACTAAGCTGAAAGTAGGAAACTTTTTGACAACTAATCAAGTATCGCTGGTATTTTACTCCCTCAGGGTGAAATATACAGATAAATAAATGGATTCTTCATTTCTTGTTTTACTTACTTTTCTGTCGCACTTACAGGGATCGACTGCGTACAACGACTAACGTCCTGGGAGATTCTATAGGAGCTGGAATAATAGAGTTCCTGTCCAAAGATGAGCTTCAGAGCGGTGATGTGGAATTGGGGAGCTCTGTGCTGGAGGAGAACGAAGTGAAGAAACCTTACCAGATGATCCCTCAGGAGAACGACTATGAGAACGAGAAACCACCAGACAGCGAGACTAAGATGTAGAGGCTGCATATTCAACGCCCAACCAAGGATTTTTTGTGTGTGTTTTTATATCTGTGTATGTACAGTGGCCCCAAAAAATATATGAACACTTAAGATGCACTTAAAAATACAAGAATTTAATTGCATTATATTAGAAAAATATCAAACCAAATGCATTTATTTTAACGTATTGTACAAGCATGCTATTCAAGCAAAACACAAAATATCTGGACACTAAACTTGACTGCATACATTCACTAACAATCCCAGCTAACAGGGAATGTTCTCAGAACTTTGGCTAACGTTCTGGTAAAGTTATGAAGAAACGTTCTTCCAGTATGTTCGTTCAAAGTTATCAGGGGCCCATTGCACAAAACCAGGATAAGGGATTAAGCTGGGATATCTTGGTGATCCTGGCTCAATTTATCCGCTAATATACAGTTATCTTTCGTTATCATTATCGTTCTTGGTGTGAGTGTGCCTTCAGGGTAAGTTTACACGAAAGAGGTGTACTAAATTTTGCATACAGATGACAAGATCATCGAGGTATCCTGGCTTAATCCCATATCCTAGTTTTGTGCAATAGGCCCCAGGTCTTTAATAATGTTTTCAAAACGTTAGCACAAAAACGTTATTTATGCATCATTCATGGAACTATTTTCAGAAACATTTTAGTTTGACTAACTTTTTTTATTTTTTATGTTACTACTTGTTTTCTGAATATTCCCTTAAAAAAACTGGATGTTTTGAACGTTCTTTGGCAAAGTGTTCTTTGAAAAAAAAATTTTTTAGCTGGGATTGCATTGAAAAACAATTTGGATATTGATATGATATGATATTGATATTGACATTCATATGCTATGAAATAAAATTCATACATTGGTCACGTGTTGCTTGCGTGTCAAAAGTGTCCAAATATTTTTTAGGGCCAGTGTATATATAAATATATACAGTATATATATATTTTGTTTTGTTTTGGAATATTTGGTTTTCAACCTTCTTTTGTCCTTTTACTGTAATTTTGTTATTGTGCTTTGGTTTGGTTCTCCAGGTCATACATACCGATTGTTATTTTGATTTGGCAGGTTACAAAAATATATAATAACCATTCCATTTTTGTATTGCCTTTTCATTATTTTAGCTGAAATGTGAATCTATGTAGGAAATGGAGGGCATTGGTATGTTGGTGACCAACATTTGTCACAAGAGTGTTAAAAAAACAGGGTCATGGATGTACACAAGACAGACATGAATATCAGTGCTTTTCTCAGAGTAAATTATTCATCAGATTAACTGACAGAAGTTCATTATACTTTGTTTATGCCAAGAGTTCTGCACTGGGTGTTCAACCAAGATTAAAAATTTCTGGGCTCTGTTTATAATGTGATCATCTAAAAGTGGAGTATAAAATAATACATAATACTGTAAATATCAAGAGAAAATTATGTTTAGCTTTGAAAGCTGCTTTACACATCTTTATGTATGAGAAGACTCATTGATATCCCTCAGTGTTTCAGCAGCTATTTGACTTTACTCTGCAACTCGCACAACTAATACTAAATGAACAAACATACTTATGCGTTTGGGATTTTTTAAAATTGTTTTCTATTTTGCTATAGTTCATCCACTGACCCTTTTATTGCCATTTGCTAACATTAATGATACATAGAAATAATACGTAGCTGCTACATAATAATAATTGTAAGAAAAGGGGCTGAAAGTTTACAGTCTCATGGTTGCAATGACTTACAGAACTGAGTCATTTTGAAAACTGTAAATCTGCTGAAAACATGCTATAGACACAGGTTGGACTCACATGCACTCAGCTGGAAACTGTGATCTTATATTTGCCTTTTTTAAATTCTTAGTTTTCATGTTGCTGTATATTTCCTGTCTCAAAAGCAAAATGGGTGATTAGAACTATAGAATAAAGAGCCTACGCATGTTGTGTGCTAAATATAGTTTTGAATAAAATGGAGTGGTGATGCATTGTGTTGGAATTTTGAGTAATGATTTATATTTTTCACATGGTCCTCGAGGCCTGTTAGGCCAACTTTTTCAACAAACTGCTTTTGATATCGGAGAATTTTAATTAAACATGAATAGAATGTGGAACATAATATATTAAAATAGATTTATCAAAAAATGGCCAGAAATACAACAACAAAAATAACTGATACATAGTTTCTTCAAATAAAGGAATGATAAAAGCGGTCAATAGACAAATATAAATGTATAACCTAGTGGATAAGTATAAATGAACTCATGCTGCCATCTAGTGGAGAATAATTTTCTTCAGCCAACAAAATCACCATTTCAATAAGTTTTTAGTAGTTGATAGGTGCATTTTAAGCGACTTTGTCCAGTTGACTAAATTGGCTAAATGCATTATGCACCGCATTGTTATTAAAAAAGCTCTAATTAAGTAACGTGTGCTATAGTTAGGGAAAAAGTGTGCTTGTCTCGGTCATGAAGCCTTAAAGAATGTCTTATGTTGCCTTTATTGAAATGTCACACTTCACTTCACAAGTACACTTCAATGACAGGCAAGCACACTTTTTTTTTCTTCTTAAAGGGATAGTGCACCCAAAATGTTGGGGTGAAAATTACGTCATAATTTACTCACCCTCAATAGTTCCAAACCTGTATGAGTTTCTTTCTTCTGTTGAAAACAAGAAGATATTTCAAAGAATGCTGGTAACCAAACAGTTGATGGTAGCCATTGAATTATTATAGGAAAAAAATACAATACAAGTCAATGGCTACCATCAACTGTTAAGTTACCAACATTCTTCAAAATATCATATTTTGTTTTCAACATAAGAAAGAAATTCATACAGGTTTGGAACAACTTGAGGGTAAGTAGTAAATGATGACAGAATCTTCATTTTTGGGTGAACAATCCCATTGACTAGCACAAATCTTTACTTCATTAGGCTTTTTCAATCAATCAATCAATCAATCAACTTTATTTATATAGCGCTTTTACAATGACGATTGTTTCAAAGCAGCTTCACAGTGTTAAACAGGACAACATTGCAACAAAATTTGATTTGGCTAGTTTAATTTGGATAGTTTATAGAATTATATATGACCAAATTAATAAATTCTATTTGTATATTTAGTTGAGTAACTTGGATCATAATTTGAGTGTCCCCAACTGAGCAAGCCAAGCCAAAGGCGACAGTGGCAAGGAACCAAAACTCCATCAGGGCATGATGGAGAAAAATAAACCTTGGGAGAAACCAGACTCAGTCGGTGCCAGTTCTCCTCTGGCCTATTATTAACAGTGTATAATTATTACTCTGGCAACCTTGCAGGTCTTAAATCATATTAGATAGGAATATTCGAAATTTTGGGTATGACGCACGAGACGGGCTCATTTAGGATGGCGCGTCGATTACACAAGAATATGAATACTTGAAAGATCGGAGTTATTGCGCCGAGACGGGTTAATTGAGGATCACGCCCGTGAGGCGAATTCAGAGGAGACACTAATGGACACGGTCTCAGCAGACACTCCAGGATGAGCTGGTCATGTCCAGATGCAGGTCCACCATCCGATCCGACACGGCCTGGATCCGCCGACTGCAGTAAACCTCGGATAAACAGAGAGACTAACATTAGTGTGGATGCCACTTTTTATGATGTAACGAGTACATCAGGTGTTATGGGAAGTGTTCCCGGTTCCGCTGACCTAGTTAATGCAGCCTAATAATCAGTCATTTGATTTGAATAAAGAAAGTTAAAAATGTTCTATGTGTATGCCATAGTAAAGAGATGTGTTTTTAGTCTAGATTTAAACTGACAGAGTGTGTCTGCTTCCCGAACAATGCTAGGAAGACTGTTCCAGAGTTTAGGTGCTAAATAGGAAAAGGATCGACCGCCTGCAGTTGATTTAGATATTCTAGGTATTTTCAACTGGCCAGAGTTTAGAGACCGCAATTGACGTGATGGAGTATATTATGCTAAGAGCTCGCTTAAGTACTGGGAGCTAAACCATTTATTGCTTTATAAGTAATAAGCAAGATTTTAAAATTTATGCGATGTTTAATAGGAGCCAGTGCAGTGTTGACAGAACTGGACTAATATGATCGCATTCCTGGTTCTAGTAAGAACTCGAGCTGCTGCGTTTGGACCAGCTGGAGTTTATTTATTAGGCGAGCAGGGCAACCACCCAGTAGAGCATTACAATAATCTAGCCTTGAGCTCATGAACGCATGTACTAGTTGTTCAGCATTTTGCATTGAAAGCATGTGACGAATTTAGATATATTTTTAAGATGGTAGAATGCAGTTTTACAGATGCTAGAAACGTGGCTTTCAAATGAAAGATTGGTATCAAAGAGCACACCCAGGTTCCTCACTGACGACGAGGACTTGACAGAGCAGCCATCGAGGGTTAGACAGTATTCTAGGGCACTCTTTGTGGAGCTTTTCTGTCCAATAATTAAAAATTCAGTTTTATCTGAATTAAGTTGCAGGAAATTACTATTCATCCAATTTTTAATATCAGCTATGCATTCCGTTAATCTTGTGAATTGGTAAGTTTCACAGGGTGTGAAGAAATATAGAGCTGAGTATCATCAGCATAACAATGAAAACTAACGCCATGCTTCCTAATGATATCTCCCAGTGGTAGCATATACAGGGTGAAAAGCAACGGTCCTAACACTGAGCCTTGCGGTACTCCATACTGAACTTGTGATCGTGTGACATCTCTTCATTTACTGCTACAAACTGATAACGGTCAGATAAGTAAGATTTAAACCATGCCAATGCAGTTCCACTAATGCCAACATAATTTTCGAGTCTATTCAAAAGAATATTGTGATCGATAGTATCGAATGCAGCGCTAAGATCGAGTAACACTAATAGAGAGATACAACCACGATCAGATGATAAGAGTAAATCATTTGTAACTCTAATTAGAGCAGTCTCAGTACTATGATACGGTCTAAATCCTGACTGGAAATCCTCACATATACAATTTCTTTCTAAAAAGGAACATAATTGTGAAGACACTGCCTTTCTAATATTTTGATAGAAACGGTAGATTCGAGATTGGTCTGTAATTGACTAATTCTTTAGGATCAAGTTATGTTTTTTAATAAGTGGTTTAATTACAGCCAACTTAAAAGTTTTTGGAACATATCCTAATGTCAAGGATGAATTAATAATATTAAGCAGAGGATCTATGACCTCTGGAAGCATCTCTTTAATAGCCTAGTCGGTATAGGGTCAAGCATACATGTTGTTGATTTTGATGATTTGACAAGTTTAGCCAATTCTTCTCCTCCTATAGCAGTGAATGAGTGTAATTTTTCCTCAGTGAGACTACAATGTTCTGTCTGAAGTGATACTGTAGTAGGCGGCTGCATGGTTATAATTTTATTCCTAATGTTATCAATCTTACTAGTAAAGAAGTTCATAAAGTCATTACTGCTGTGTTGTTTACAAACGTCAGAAGTTGAAGCTTTATCCTTTGTTAATTTAGCCACTGTATCGAATAAATACCTAGGGTTGTGTTTGTTTTCTTCTAAAAGAGTTGAGAAATAAGCAGATCTAGCAGTTTTTATGGCCTTTCTGTATGCAATCATGCTCTCTTTCCACAAATTGCAAAAACCTCCAGTTTTGTTTTCTTCCAGCTGCGCCCATTTTTCTGGCTGCTGTTTTAAGGGCCCGAGTGTGCTCGTTGTACCACGGCGTTGGATTATTTGCTTTAATCTTCTTTAAGCGCCGAGGAGCAACTATGTCTAAAGTGCTAGTAAAGAGAGAGTCAGTAGTTTCTGTTGCAACATCAAGTTCCTCTTGGCTATCTGTAATTCTGAGGAGATGGAACTGATGAGGAAGATTATGTATAAAGCAATCTTTAGTCGCAGCGGTTATAGTCCTGCCATATTTGAAGCGAGGATGGCTTTGCAGCCTTAGCTATATTAAGTATACATGATATTAGGTAATGATCTGAGATGTCATCGCTCTGCTGCAGGATTTTAATGGTATCAACATTTAGTCCATGTGACAGTATTAGATCTAAAGTATGATTAAGGCGATGAGTGGGTCCAGATACGTGTTGTCTAACTCCAATAGAGTTTATAATGTCTTTAAATGCCAATCCCAATGCGTCTTTTTCATTGTCAACATGGATATTAAAATCACCAACAATTAGTACTTTATCTGCAGCCAGTACTAACTCTGATAGAAAACCAGCAAATTCTTTGATAAAGTCTGTATTGTGCCCTGGTGGCCTGTATACAGTAGCCAACACAAATGTCAAACGGGATTTATCATTTACACTACACAATGTTACATAAAGCACCAAAACTTCAAAGGAATTATATTTGAAACTAGACTTCTGAGTAATACTGAAGTTATCATTATAAATTACAGCAACACTCCCCTTTTCCTTTCAGACGCTCGTGTTTATAACAATAATCTTGGGGAGTGGACTCATTTAAAGTAATGTAGTCGCCAGGTTTTAGCCAGGTTTCTGTCAAACACAGCACATCTAGGTTATGATCTATAATCATATCATTAACAATAAGCGTTTTTGGCGAAAGGGATCGAATATTCAGCAACCCGAGATTTATCAATTGTTCATCCGTATTATATCTGTTGTTTATTTGTTGACATCAATTAAATTTTTACTGTTGAATGGTTTTGATGGTTTTTTGTATTTACTGATTCGGGAACAGACACAGTCTCTATGTGATAATATCTAGGTGAAAGCGCTCTATGTGCTGGGATTTAGCTGACTCTGGTGACGTGAGACAGCTAGCAGACGGTTGGTTTAGCCAGTTTGTCTGCTTCCTGACCTGGGCCCCAGTGAGTCAAGGTTTAGCTCTAAGACTATGTGCCAAATTACTAGAGAGAAGAGCAGCACCAGCCCGGTAGGATGAATGCCGCCTATCTTCAACAGGTCGGGTCTGCCCCAAAACTTTTCCAATTGTCTATGAACCCTATGTTATTTTATGGACACCACTTAGACAACCAGCCATTGAGTGATGATAATCTGCTAACTATTTCATCACTCCTTTTAACAGGAGGGGGCCAGATAAACAGACTGCCGGTGACATCGTGCATGCGAGTTTACACACCTCTTTAATGTTAATTTTGGTGATCTCCGACTGACGGTCGAACATCATTAGTGCCGACGTGAATAATAATCTTAGAGAATTTACGATTAGCTTTAGCCAGCACTTTTAAATTTGCTTTGATGTCAGGCGCCTGGCTCCCGGTAAACATGTGACTATTTAGTAACAATAACATAGGGCATTCTGCCAATTTAGTCAACTGGACACACACACACACACACACACACACACACACACACACCGGTTTACTATATTTGTGGGGACTCTCTATAGACATAATGGTTTTTATACTGTACAAACTGTACATTGTATCCCCTTACACTAATCCTACCCCTAAACCTACCCATCACAGAAAACCTTCTGCAATTTTACTTTTTCATTTCATTCTGTATGATTTATAAACTTGTTTCCCCACGGGGACCTCAACACCTACGCACGCGCACACACACACACACACGCACGCACGCACGCACGCACACACACACACACACACACACCTAATTTTGAGTCTAGCAGTGGGTTTATTTTGTGTTTTAAAAGATCTAGATCAAAACCCTCCTAAATTAGAATATTTTCGAGAATTCTGTCCTCCAAACTAAGATCCCAATATAAATGCATACAATTTATTTGCCTATTTACAATAATTGCTGGCAAAAAAAAAAAAAAAATTATTCTTGATATTTTTGTTCATTACCTTATTATAGTTTTGCTGTTTCATATTTTTATTTAAATCACAGGTTTCATAGTGACAATTAGTCCCATATAGTGTGACAATACACTCACCTAAAGGATTATTAGGAACACCATACTAATACTGTGTTTGACCCCCTTTCGCCTTCAGATCTGCCTAAATTCTACGTGGCATTGATTCAAAAAGGTGCTGAAAGCATTCTTTAGAAATGTTGGCCCATATTGATAAGATAGCATCTTGAAGTTGATGGAGATTTGTGGGATGCACATCCAGGGCATGAAGCTTCCGTTCCACCACATCCCAAAGATGCTCTATTGGGTTGAGATCTGGTGACTATGGGGTCCATTTTAGTACAGTGAACTCATTGTCATGTTCAAGAAACCAATGTGAAATTATTCGAGCTTTGTGACATGGTGCATTATCCTGCTGGAAGTAGCCATCAGAGGATGGATACATGGTGGTCATAAAGGGATGGACATGGTCAGAAACAATGCTCAAGTAGGCCGTGGCATTTAAACAATGCCCTGTTGGTACAAAGGGGCCTAAAGTGTGCCAAGAAAACATCCCCCACACCATTACACCACCACCACCAGCCTGCACAGTGGTAACAAGGCATGATGGATCCATGTTCTCATTCTGTTTACGCCAAATTCTGACTCTACTATCTGAATGTCTCAACAGAAATCGAGACTCATCAGACCAGGCAACATTTTTCCAGTCTTCAACTGTCCAATTTTGGTGAGCTTGTGCAAATTGTAGCCCTTTTTTTCCTATTTGTATTGGAGACGAGTGGTACCCGATGGGGTCTTCTGCTGTTGTAGCCCATCCCTCAAGGTTGTGCGTGTTGTGGCTTCACAAATGCTTTGTTGCATACCTCGGTTGTAACGAGTGGTTATTTCAGTCAAAGTTGCTCTTCTATCAGCTTGAATCAGTCGGCCCATTCTCCTCTGACCTCTAGCAATAACAAGGCATTTTCGCCCACAGGACTGCCGCATACTGGATGTGTTTCCCTTTTCACACCATTATTTGTAAACCCTAGAAATGGTTGTGCGTGAAAATCCCAGTAACTGAGCAGATTGTGAAATACTCAGACCGGCCCGTCTGGCACCAACAACCATGCCACGCTCAAAATTGCTTAAATCACATTTGTTTCCCATTCTGACATTCAGATTGGAGTTCAGGAGATTGTCTTGACCAGGACCACACCCCTAAATGCATTGAAGCAACTGCCATGTGATTAGATAATTGGATTAATGAGAAATTGAACAGGTGTTCCTAATAATCCTTTAGGTGAGTGTATGTCTTGTCATTGGGGCACGTTGACTCAAAAGGTCAATGAACTGCATCTTTTTTTTTTCCTGGTGGAAATGCTTAATAGTTTTTTTTTGTAGTCAAGACTTTAGATATGTGATATGTGCCTATACAGTAGTTGACTGAGAAATAATGTAAAAACTGTGCCCCTATTGTGCCTGAAATATTAGTTTAGTACCGCGAGGGGGCGATATTGGACTCTCCAGATGCGGGTACAAACTATCATGAACATTAACACGTTGGTTCAATATTAATATCAAATCTTTGTGTAATATCTACGTTCACACATTTTCGAATCAAAAAATTCTGATTTTAATTCGTCAATCTATTGTTAAAAAGTTATGGCAAGGCACCACTGGTGAATAGGGTAAATATGTTTGAACTAATTGGTAGCGCATAGTTCCCCAGCAGTTAATTAATCGCAGACATAACATTTTTGATTAAACCTAGGTTTTTCAAATGTTATGTTTAAATGTGAAAATTTGACATTGTTTAATAAAAATAATGCAAACTAATTTGCATACATTTACAGACCATATCTGAACATTGGATCAAGCCAGGTTCAAAATTAATTTTGGTGACGTATAACCTACTATAGAGTTCAAGGTTTTTACATAGAGGATTTTAGATAATGATGTCAACAGTCAGACAAAAATACTTGTTTTTAGGAATAAAATGTTATATAAATCACTGCATGATAAATTTTTTTAAAAACTTTTTTTTTGTTGAGAAAAGATATATATTGTAATTGAAATCTATCGATCAAGTGTGATAAAATAAATACCTAAATGTGTATTTTGGGTGTTTTCTTTTCACTAGTCTGAAAAATCACATGGTAGCAAAATAGCCCAAAATTTCACATTTGACCCGTGCATTAAAAAAACAATGGTTCGCCTGTAGTGTTTTAATTGCCTTAATTAAAGTGTATATTGCTTACCACGTAAATGATACACCGTCAACGGGATACAAATGAATACACGTTTAATGAACACACACCTCAGATATTTGAATTACAGTAAGAAGAAGAGAGGAGGGAGATGAAAGCAGAGTGGAGGATGATAGAGGAGAGGATGGGATGCAACGGATGGGAGAACGAGGGAAGGGGAGGAGAGCAGGCAGCGGAAGTCGGCGGGTCGCTGCTGGTTGGTTCGGCGCCGGTGGAGGGAGTCATTCCTGCAGCAGTGCTTCCGGTCGGCATTTTGTTCTGCGAGAGAGAGAGAGTCTGTGTGGATTCTTTTATGAGCGCCCAGGAGCCTTTCGGCACCGAATCATTTCTGCCATCGTCCGGAGTAAAGTGCGAGCTTCCGCGGGCGCCTACGAGAGGAATGACCGCCGCCCGTCCGTCTTCATGTTCGCAGTGAGAGGAAGCGGTGCGACCCGGATTATTGTTGTGAGAGGGACACAGCGAGCCCGAACCCCTCCACCTTCAGCTTTCAACAGCAGAGCCTCAGGTAAACGCGCCGGACCCGTTTCGCTGGTTCCGAGTGGGGGGGCACAGTAGCCAGGTGTCGGGGTGAGACGTGCTTCGGACTTTCCGAAAGGTTATCGGTGTTGTGCAGCCCTCGCTCAGTGTTAGCATATGCGTTAGCTCGGTGCGGGCCCGCAGGCGAATCCGCGGTTCGGATGGTTTGCGAGCGAAAGGCCAAAACCAGCCGTTTAAACGGACCCAACCGGTCCAGGGGGCTCGTCTGGAGATGCAGTTGTGCAGCTGAACCCCAAGCCCGGAGATAAGAGTCGTACAGGCCTGCAGCTCCGCAGACCAGAGTAAACAATACTGTCCTCTCAGAGTAAACCTTATTCACCTTCTATCAGAGTAAACAATAGTGTGCTTTTGGTGTAAAACCGCATTTAGCATCTGTCAGAGTAGACAAAAACCATACCTCAACATTTCTCAATAACTAGAATTACTCTCATATTAGAGCAAAACTTATTAGCCATCGGAGTAAACAGTAACGTAGTCATTCTACAGCAATCCTCATTAACTGTCTGTCAGAAAAAAAACAATACTCTCAACTTATTTACCATCTAACTAAGTAAACAATAACATAAACGTCTACATTGGATAGCAAACACGATCAACTATCCATCAGAATAAACAAAACACACTTCTTAGAGCTGAACTTAGAGATCAGAATAATTTTATTAATGAGATCCAAAACATCTCATTATAGCATTAGCAAACATTTAGCAAAAGCAAAGAGCAAACAATGAGTGATATTGGCTTTTAATTAATCAATAATAATAAGAGACAATCTACAATCAGATATTATTTATTTTTGTCATGGTGACAAATCATTATCATAATATTCATAACTAACAGTTAGCTGCAGCATGTGTGAAGGGAATATAAATAAATTATTGAAATCTAACGGCCTTTACCTGCAGGTCAATGTTCTTTTCTTTTATTTAGAAGAAGAGTTTCTATGCTTGTTTACTCTTAATTATCTCTGACTTAAAGAGAATGTAAAGCATATCCAAATTTAGGTCCTAGTGAGATTAATATCATGAACAAATATAAAAAATGTTATGCTCAATCTCTGAATATATATTAATGCTAGTAATATTTCTTTATGTATATAAAGAACATAATGAAATGCTGGGGGTGTTTTATAAACAGAAAAACTCACTAACTGTCATATCTAAACAGTTTTTTTTTTATAGAAAATTTGAATATTTTGTGTGTTTTTAAACAGAATTTTGCAGATTTGTTGATTTAAAAACACGGTTTAGGTTTAAATTAGATTATTTATTTTGACTGCTAGGAATGAAGGGATGCATGAATGAATGAAGGAGTGAAATGCCCCTTGGGTTTAGTTAGCTTTAGCAGTTCATATCCAATATGTAAATAAACTGAAAACCAAAAGTAAATTAAAAATGTTGTGTCTTGGCAAGTTTCTTGATTTGTATAGCAGTAGATTCTGAGGAAGGATTACAGTTGAAATCGCTCCCATTTATGACAAGTCTGTCAGATTTGTTGTTTAAATTGCTGTGGTGTTTTATTGGAGCAGCTGGTGCTGGAGAGATGATGAGCTGTTGCTGTAGTCTGTGATTTGATTTCACATAGCAGACCGATATTAATGGTTTAACCTTAATAAAAAACAACAATAACAAAAACAGGTGTAATAAAGCTTGTCTTGAGTTTCCCTTTAGTGTTTTTAAATAACTTGACAGTTCATCATCATTAGTTTTTCATGTAGATTTTTTGCTTAATTTACCATTTCATTTTTACTTGGATCAATGTTTGTCACTCAAGAAAATATGTTTCTGTTTTAAAACTCTTCTCCTGTACAT
This sequence comes from Gobiocypris rarus, assembly GCA_023029165.1. Lineage (NCBI taxonomy): Eukaryota > Metazoa > Chordata > Actinopteri > Cypriniformes > Gobionidae > Gobiocypris > Gobiocypris rarus. The sequence goes on from CM040922.1 coordinate 22,326,478, forward strand.
AAGTTCACACTAGCACTTTCACCTAGTTTCGTTGCACTGTTGTCTAAGGTAAGGTGACTAGATTTCTGAAATGGAAACTGGGGACATTTCTTATTTGTGTGGTCAAAATATCATTAATATCATTTTTGGTCTGGTTTTAGTACAATTCACCGCACCCGCAAAAAACAAACAATCAATGAAAACAGTCGATAGTAGCCATTGTAAATCACAAGCAGTTCAATATTATAACAAAATTAAAACTTTACAAAAACATACTACATAAATAAAACAACAAATATATAATAAATACTATGTAATAAATAATAAATAATATATAATAAATAATATATAATAAAAACTATGTAGCAAATATTTTAACATTTTATAATTGTATTTAATATTTACATTTTCACAAGTTTTATACTGAATTTAGTTTTACATCAAATATTTTGTTACGTTTGTGCTTGAAAATGACTTTCTTAATTGATCCTTAATTGGGCTTGATATTTAGCATTTTAGGCTTATTTTAAGCAGAAAGAATGTGTATTCTGTAAATGTATTTGTTGTAAGTGTAATTGTTTAGGTTTTTTTAATAGTTAAGATGTATGGAAATTACCTGTGACTGCGAAACATTTGGGGACATTTAAAATTTTGCAAAACAATCCCGCACCCTATTGAGGCTCTGTTATAAAGCACATACAAACAGCATTACTTTAATTTAACATGAATAGTTAGTATTTTATTACCTTGAAAGCGATTTAAAGTTGTTTCTTTTGAAATTTGGCGGTAATGGCACTTTGCTCTCAGTTGCGTTCTTCATGAAGTAGCGGCGCACACGTAACCAAGTAGAGTTAGCGTAGCTCGAACGAGCTGTAAGACAGGGACAGAACACCAAAAACCAGGACTGTCCCCGTAAAACGTCTGGTCACCTTAATGTAAGGCACCATGAAATGTAGCTGTATTGGTGTACCAGAGACATTGACAAATTATAGCCTATATGTAGGGTTGGGTACCGTTCACACCGGTACGTTATATGAAATTCTTACCAGTACCTTTTTTCGGTACTTTTAAGGATGTTTACATCAATAATGAAGTCATTTATATAAGTGTTATTGATATTGAGGTAAATTAAACTGCACATATACGGCATTCATTCACACAGATATACACAGGATTCATATTTAACTAGTCTTTTTGCTATTTAATATTCACAGACACTAGTCTGTTTCACCAGATGCGTTCTCATGTACCGAGATTTGGTAGCGATTGATTTAATGTGAATCGGCACTCAGTAGTGACGACGTAATTCGGTCGGTGCCCGTAAAAGTACCGAGTTCGGTACCCAACCCTACCTATATGAGAGCTCGGTTTCCTCTCATACACGGCTGAATTTGTGTTGCACATGTATGAACCTTTCTGATATGTTTTTGTGCAATTATGGTCTGAATATTACTTATTTGTCTCCATCAATTAGAGATTAATGGATTATTCTGCATATTTATTAAAAAATTGTACCTGATGCTCTTGAATGCTGAATGTTCATCACAAAAAAATTATCTAAAAGTGCAGATTCTACAAATCTGTCTCCAATTTTCCATTTTCTTAAAAAATTTGTGCTTATTTTTATGAGTAGTATTATTATTATACATCATATATAATATGCTTAATAATAATAATAATAAAAAAATTGTTATACATGGCAATTATTTTATTAATTGTTTATCAATAACAATAATATTATATTTACTAGGGCTGTCATGATTCATTGTTTAAATTCGAGTTCTCAATTAAAAAATATCCTTGATTGCAATTTACCTGTTGAGTAATTGTGTATTCCAAGGACGAAAATCCATGAACCGAACTGCATTAGTAAACCATTTAAAAAACATAGCATAGTGCTATTGTGAATTCGCAAAGGCCACAATTGTATTAAATTAACATATGCCCTGTGCGTGTATGTAGGTTACATGCGTCTCAGAGCGGGAGCCGTTCACTGTTAATGTTCTTCCACATGATCATTATATATATACGTGGATCGATATATGAACCAAATGTTTTGCCTTATTATATATGTATTTATGATATTTAAAGGCTATTGTTTGCGTTTATACAAATAAATCAATTACTTGATTAATCCTCAGAATAATCGAGTGATTAATCGATTACCAAAATAATCATTGGTGACAGCCCTGATTTTTACCATGCATTTCATGCTTTTATTATTGGAGTTAAAAAGCAGAAATAATACATGACAAATGATCCCTGAATATCGATTATTGAACATTTAAGTGTAAAATGAATCGATATTGGAAATGGGGATGTATTGGTCAATCTCTGTTCTTATCTATATTAGGCATTATCATCAGAAAAAAATGTTTTTGAAAAAAGTCTTTTCTCCCTTTTTTGGTTGTATTTTATGAATGTTTTCTCCATTCTATTGCTTCCAGTTGCTCTTATAGCAGTAAAATGCGGGGCATCCACATGCAGCTGCACGTCTTTTATGTTTTGGAATTGATGTTGGAGTCTCACTGAGACTGGTGATTTACAGTAGAGGAAGCGATTGGCTCTTGAACAGCTGTAGCCAAATTCGGGCTTCTTCCAAATTTCTTGCAACCGTCTGGGGAAGACCTTCCTGTTTCAACAGGACAGTGTCTCCTGCAGCCTGTCCCAGTGCCTGATGGGAAACCCTCCTAGAGGAGTGGAGGCAGTTCTAGCAGCATAGGGGGAGGGGCAACTACAAAATAAAGCGCATTTGATGAGCAGATGCGCGTGTAGTTTTGGCCATGCCTGGTACCTCTTTTGTTCTGAGCATAATGCATATGGTAAGTTTAAAATAAAGGTTTTTGTTTTTATGTATATGGCTCTATGGTAACATTGTTTTCACAAAAGTAGTGTAAACCTGACAGTGATTAGAGTTTTACTGAATACAAGCCCTGATACTTTTTTGCGGAGAGATACTTACTTCGGTATTTCCACATTTTAAATTCCAGATTTTCAGATGTCAATGTTAGCAAACGTTATCATGTTGATCAAAACATTGGAGCTAGTTAAAAAACTAGGGATTGTTTGCAAAGTTATTATTGCTATTAAACTATAATGAAGGCAAGACATGGCCGTGAAAAAGATATACACTATCATTCAGTTTTTTTTTTTTACTGTATTGAAGTCTCATTCAAAAATACAGTAAAAACAGTGATACTGTGGATAATTGTTTTCTATTTTTATATATTTAAATATAAAATGTACTCCTATGTTGGCAAATTTTCAACAGCCATTATGCCAGTTTTTAGTGTCACATGATCGGTCAGAAACCATTCTAATATGATTTGGTGCTCAAGAAACATTTGTTATTATCTATGTTGAAAAGATTTGTTTTGCCTAATGTTTCTGTGGAAACCATGCTACATTTGTTCAAGATTCTTTGAATTTTTTTAGTTAAAATTGTAATATTATAAAGGTCTTTGGTGTCACTTTTGATCAATTCAATTCATCCTTGCTGAACAAATGTATTAATTTTCCATACTTTTGAACAGTTATGTACAAAATTAAACAAAAAAGAGGTACGTTTTAAAAAGATTTAAACAATAAAAAAACATTTGTGAACAATCAAAAATAAACTTACAAATGAAACTAAAGATAAAAAGTAATGACATTTTTAAAACTAAAATAACCTTTGGTTTGTACTTTTTGTGGAGCCTTGCTTTCCTCATCTAAAGCTTTTTAGTAGCATAAGATTTTAAGGAAATATTTTTAAAAGTGTTTTAATTATTACAATGGTTGTTCATGCTGAAAATGATAATGCTGATGATGTCATCATGTCCTCTTTTTTTCCTCTTGCAGCAAAAGATGTAAAGGTGGATCAGTGAGGAGCGACACTGAGCGACCTGTGCATCCACGCGAGCTCCCTACCCTTCTTCAGCATGAATGGGGACATGCCTCATGTTCCTATCACCACTCTCGCTGGGATCGCAAGCCTCACCGACCGTAAGTCGTGCAAAAGTTTTGTAACTGAACTTCTATAACACATCCAAAGCTTGCTTAAATTAATTATACATATTGTATCTATTAAAGATGCATTTAAAATTGTTATATGATATAAATGTAATATTTATACCATACTTAAAAGTAGTACCAAGGCCATAGTGAATAGTGTTTGGTTGGTCATGTGACTTCAACATTGTGGCAACCATAAGAGGGCGACCCTTCTGTAGAATAAAACGTATTTTTGTCGTCCATTGATATGAATCATCATCTGATTTTAAAGATATTTATTTGAAAGTAGGGCTACACATTATATCTTTTTTGCAGCAATATCGCGATGTGCGCGTCCGCAGTAGTAGGGCTGGGTATTGTTCAAAATCTTTTGATCCGATGCCAATTTCGATACCTCAGTTTCAATACCGGTTCCTAGCGATACTTTTTTCGATACCATATGTTTTAAAATCAATTTCAACATCAACAAAAATACATTAAACAAATGTAATTAAAACAAATTCTAGTAACAGTTCTCACTCAGGGTAACATTATTAATAAAACTGGTTGTGTTTTTTGGATAGGGTGCGCCAGCAGACACTTTTTGCTTTTTCTTTTTAACTTTTTAAGAATATATATATATTTTTTAAAGTCTAATAAAGTAATGAAATGTAAAATAATACTGCGTAGTTTTCGCTCTATAAATTGATTAAAACTAAAGTTATTCATAAAAGAGCTGCGAGTAATTTTCCCTTTGCCTTTTGTTGTTTGACATTAATGGCTCAATCGTCAGCAGATTTATTAGACGCTGCCCCCACAATTTCAAGATGACGTTGGCTGTTGTGCTTTTACAGTGTGTAAGTGAATGTCGTGATATTACTGATCATGTGAAGATTTTGTTGCGTCGCTGTGAATACATTGTAGGGGAAACACTGCATGCAAGTTCTGCTACAGGCTCATAGACACAGCCGCTTGGCTTTTGGAACCGAAATTTGGCACCGAAAGATAAATCATTTTTCGATACTCATAGTATCGAAGTTTTTCGTTCGATACCATAAAAGTATCGACGTTCGGTCGTCTGTATCTGCGCTTGTCAAATGATTTAATTTCCACTGTTTTTGCTTCGGTGAGTAATGTAGCCAATCACAGACATGTTTGATGATTTCTTGAACACAGTGGCCAATCATAGGTGTTGAAGTTAGAATCCACTCACTGCTTGAGTTTTTGTTCAGTGAGGAGTTCTGCACGTGCGCAAATCCTCTCTAACAAAGTGTAGACTTTATGTAAATAGTATTCATTGTGTAGTCATGTTCGCTGATTAATATAACAGAATTTTGTGAAATCGCGTTCATTGAATGTGTGATGGCTTTTAGTGAATATAAAGATAACGCTCTTTGCATGTTGTCTAGACGATATAAAAAATAATTAATAGGCCTATAATATATTTAGAATTTTAATAAAACTTCTGTGTTCCATTCTTGACAAGTGGCCACATGCACGCTTCATATACTGTTAATGCGGGATTCACTCTCGAAATTGTGATGACTGACAATTGATAAATATTAAGTTATTTGTCAACTGATTTTTTTAGAAAGATATTTTTGCAGGGTGTCTTCAGCAGAACAATACAAAAGACCTCATGTCGTTCCAAACCCGTAAGACCTTTGTTCATCTACAGAACACTAAGATATTTTTGATGAGTCAGTGAGCTCTCTGACCCCTCCAAAGACAGCTGTTTAATTACCACTTTCAAGGCCAAGAAAGGTACTAAAACATCGTTAAAATAGTCAATGTGGCTCAACTTTAATTTTATGAAGCAATGAGAATACTTTTTGTGCGCAAAACCCCCCAAATAACAACTTTATTCAACAGTTCCCTTTCATCTGTGTCAGTCTCTTACGCTTTTGACTTAGTAAATACAGTGCAGCCCTTTTGAATTCTAAGTCATTGGTCGACGCTGTCGCAATGTAATTTTTTGCCAATATCTTGCACCCCTAATCGAAAGAACTACTGATTTCTTTTTGGCTATTAAAATGACTTGGTGTACCTTCAGAAGTCAGCATAAATATTCATCCAAACGGTATATACTGATGAATGCCCACTTTTGATTGGCCATTGAAGACGTTGATTAAATGTCTGTTTGTACCTTTCAAATCGATTGGACTTGATTTGTAAAGGCAATAATCTCTTTGTGCCTGAATCGAAATGAAAAGTCCCAAAGAATTGTCTGAAATATTTCATGCCTCCTGTTGTGATAAGGAATAACTCATGTTTTTGTGTTTATTTATTAGTGTTAAATCAGCTGCCTCTCCCCTCCCCTCTTCCTGCCACCACCACTAAGAGCCTGCTGTACAATGGGAGGATCGCCGAGGAGGTTAGCTGTCTGCTGTCCCGGCGGGACGACACTCTCGTGTCCCAGCTGGCCCACAGCCTCAACCAGGTGTCCACTGAGCACATGTGGGTATCTCACCTCTGCCTCACCAAATGTGTTTATCTTACATACTATGTGAAATATCTGTGTGTTTCATTCCATCTTTGTAATTCTGCATGCAGAGAGCTGAAGGACAACTTGGGCAGTGATGACCCGGAAGGAGATGTGCCTCTACTGCTACAGACGGTGCTGTCCAGGAACCCCAATGTCTTCAGGGAGAAAAGTACGCCCACCCGATACGGGGTTCAGGGCGGTAAGGAGATACTGCAGAAATAAAGCTGTTTAGTCTGGGCATGCTTTTACTCTGTGGCCTCTGTTTGAGCTCCCTGGATTCGAAATCCCATTTTCCTAGTTTCCAGACTTTAATTAGTGTTAATTACTGGTAACATTAATTAGAATTTTAGACACATGAAATCAAATGCCTTTGAAACTGCCATTATGTAATCTTTTTACATTTGGCTCTATGTATGCACTACCGTTTAAAAGTTGTGTCGGTAAGACTTTTTAAAATGTTTTTAAAAGCAGTCTTTTATGGTCAGCTAAGGCTGCATTAATTTTAAAGGGTACATAACAAACACAGTTTCTGCCAATCTCATGTTAATCTTGAGTACTTCTAGAGTAGTATTGCATCCTTTATATCTCAGAAGAGTGTTTTGTTTTATCCAAATTATAAATTACAGATACGCTGTAACGATTCTTCCCGAAAACAGCCAAGCTTGTAGAGATGTGCAGAGCGCGGAGCTAAAGAGTCACAAGTACACACACAAAACATCATGGCATTATCCCTGATAAAGATAAAAAAATCTTACTGACCTCAAACTTTTAAACTGTAGTGTATATTGTGTTTATTTTATAAAGATTTGGATCCAAAATGTAATTTTATTTTAATGCAGACCAAAACTAATCTTTCTTGTTCTAGTTCTAGTCGAAAGTATGGCAAACATTAGCTTGAATTGCCATGCCATTTACCGTATGAAGTCAACATTTTAAACCATGGATTGTTGACTCTTTATTTTATGTTTTAAAGGTTTAATGCAACAGCCAATGATACCACCGTATAAGATGCCTCCGAATTCCATGCATGGAAGTCCGGCGTCAAACTACCAGCAAACCACTATCACTCCGAGCCCTCCCAGGTACTGTTCCAGTTTCCTTTTTATTTGGGTTAGATAGGTAAACGGTATAGTTTTAACTGCAATTAGTGTGAATAAAGAACTTAAAATATGCAGATCCATTTCCAGCCTGTATACTGACCATTTCAACTCTTACTCGACAGCCGATATGTTCAACCTCAGCCGGGTTCTGGTACCAGGTACATTCCCCAGCAGAACAGCCCAGTGCCCAGCCCGTATGCACCACAGAGCCCCGCAGGCTACATGCAGTACAGCCACCCACCCAGCTACCCTCAGCACCAACAGATCCAGCAAGGTGAGTCTATGATCTCCTCTGACGAAAACCTCAAGAGGATTGTCACCATTTTCAGTGTCTGTAGTCTTAAAACACCTCAGGGCTTTAATAAGTTTTTAATAAGATTTGCTACTAGTGAATCTTATTTTATCCAGCCTCTTGCTAAATTAAACTAAACCGTCCCTGGCTGTTAAAATAAAAAAATGAAATGTGTGTTTATTTTCTTAATGCATGTTCCTGGTCTTATTGTGAATGATTAATCAGTAGAGATTGAAATAGTAAATGAGTTGTTATTTTGTGAGTTGCAGTGTCTGTATCCAGTCCAATAGTTCCTGGTGCAATGAGAAACATTCATGACAACAAGGTCCCGGGTCAGGTGTCGGGCAACTCCAACCACAATGCAAGGCATTGCTCCAATGACGAGTACATCAGCATCGTCCAGAGACTCGGAAATGATGTGAGTGCTTGCCAACAGTTTTATAACCCTAAAAAGATTTCTGTGTCCAAAATGAATTTTTCTTATTTCAATTGGGCCTGGATTGGCACATTTTTCAACCCACGTTTTCTGTGTTTTCACAGGAAAGTGACCCCGCAATGAGAAATGCCTCCTTTTCTGTACGCTCTGTCTGCTCTCCTGCTGGAAGTGAAGGGACTCCGAAAGGTGGATTATATCTCCATTTTTGTACATATATACCATTTTTTAATTCTTAGGCTTCTCCTTTAACCCCATTGGTCTCTTTTCACATTGTATTTTGGGTACGTTTTGCGTCATCGTGTTTACTAGCGGCAGCTGTGTACCACAGTAAGTAGGTAACAACTCAGGGTGAGATATTGTAATAAATTATCCATGTTATTGTTATTTTGAATGTACACACTTTACACATACTCTTGTGCTTGTCTGTTGTGGCTTTATAGCATAAGTATGCTTGCTGTTCTCCAAAGACAATATATTCAGAGACAAGAAACTGTGAGAAATGATACCATCCTCTTGTTAAGTAGTGAGTATATAGTTAAGTAGAGAATACTATGTCTGGGTCCAAGCCTCTAGTCGTTTCAGTTAAGAACAGTTGTTTATGAGCACAATTTTTTTATAGAACACATTTAAGCTAAGCTTAAAAAAACAAACTAATGTGTACACTACAGTCTCTGGGCATGCTGTTTCCCGGACACCAATATTCCTAGTTCACCCAAAAATGAAAATTCTGTTGGCTTTTACTCACCCTTATGTTGTTCCAAACCTGTAGGTCTTTCATTCATATTTGGAACACAAATAAAGATAATTTTAATAAAATTTGAGAGATTTCTGTCCCTACATTGACAGCTACGCAACTACCACTTTGTTCTGTGTACAACTTTGTACCACAAATTTCACAAAGAGATTGTAAAGCTAATCCATATAAATTTAGCAGTTTAGTCCAGCAGTTTGTATTGCTTTATTCCATAAACAGATTGAATTTAGACTTTTTTTTCACATATAAACCTTGATCAGTGAACATAAACAGAAGCTCAACTGAACCTACTTGACGTGTGAAAACAAACCTCCTTGGTTCTTGCGGAAGCTCATACGTGCTGCCTAACACAAGAACAAACCTAATTGGTTCTTGCATGTTAAACAAGCATGCTTGAGTGTCCGTTTACCATAACTGATGTGAGTTGATGAATGTGTATATGTGAATAAAAGCTCAAATTAAATCTGTAGTGTATAAAGCAATTGTCTTCAGAAAATTTGGACTTAACCACTCAATTGATATGGATTAGTTTTACAATCTCTTTATTAACTTTTTGAAGCATCAAAGTGGTAGTTGCGTAGCTATCATTTGAGGGACAGAAATCGCCCAGCCTCAGATTTATTACAAATGTCTTAATTTGTGTTCCGAAGATGAATTAAAACTTTACGGATTTGGAACGAAATGAAGGGTGAGTGAGTAATGACAGAATTTTCATTTTTGGGTGAACCCTTATAAATCATTGTTTGGCCAACTGAGAATTTGGTATGTAGAATAAAGGGTTAGGATCATGTTTTTTTCGTACTAGTACTGCACACCATGAGTGTATATTAGCTTTGTATGTTGTTTGCTTTTGGGATCTGATTGAGCGTGATGTGATGTGTGACTTAACAAGTAGATAGTGAGTATGACCGAGGGTGTGCAAAGATGCAGAGATTGCACCAGCCAAAAAACACTGACAAACTGTTTTACCCTAAAACATTTACAATGAAGTATTTTTCTTTGTTATTTGAATTTTAGTTGGATCTCGGCCACCGTTGATTCTTCAGTCTCCTCCACCCTACACCTCCCCAAGAGATGCTGCTCCTGACCTCCTGTTGGACTCGCCTGAACGGAAAAAGAAGCAGAAAAAGTTAATGAAAGAGGAGGGAGGTAAAGGTGCCATGTATGACATTGTCAGCTCGCCCACTAAAGACTCCACAAAGCTAACAATAAAGTTGTCTCGAGTGAAGTCATCTGAGACGGATCAGTCAGCTGAGCCGTTGTCGGCACTAGAGCATGGCTCAGACGCTGAGAACGAGCTATCGTGCAATAGCTTACCATACCATCGGAACCCCCAGGAGCGGCTCTCCGCCGGCCAGTGTCTTTCAGGGGAGCAGTCGACCTACCAGCAGGTTCCTGTATTACAGAACACTGGGGCACTTGCAGCCAAGCAACCTGGGGTTGTTAGTGGAACACCCTACGACGAGGCAGAGCTTGACGCACTTGCTGAGATCGAAAGGATTGAGAGGGAATCTGCTATAGAACGAGAACGCTGCTCTAAGGAAGTTCAAGATAAAGGTTGTTTATTTTTCTTTTACCACTTGAATTGCATGCTTTTAATTGATTCATCTGTATGGAAGCTTTTATTAGTGTTGTTTGTAAAGGTGTACGCCACTAGCAACAATCAGAAAGAGGCTAGCGTATTTTTTTTCAATTGCTCTCAGTGGTAATTTTTTTTTACGGTCGCAGAGAGAATGTTAAACTTAGGGTAAAATGCAGCGCTCATTTTACTCAGCCGTCCAATCACAAATACTACACGGACCAACCGTCACATCCTGCTTGTACAGCGGGTAACATGCTAGCAACCATTCAGAGCACCTTAGGGACCACAAACTAGGGCCCTGGTAACTACCCAGAACATCCTAATGACAGCATATTAGCATGTTAATGGCAAACACCACTCCAAATTATTGATGAACGTGTCAGTATACACTGTTTCTTACATGTGGTATTGTAACTCTACAGATAAACCTCTAAAAAAGAGAAAGCAGGATTCGTACCCTCAGGAACCAGGAGCTGCAGGCACCGCGGGAGCTTCTGGTACACCTGGCGTGGGTGGTGGATGCAATGCTGGTAACAAATTGGTACCTCAAGAGGCTTGCGCTGCTAGCAATGGAGCCAGTCGGCCGGCCCTGATGGTCAGTATTGACCTGCAGCAAGCAGGCAGGGTGGAAGGGCCAGTGGACTCCTGTCCTGTCCCTGCCACAGAGGCCCAGCGCTGGCCGGAGGAAGGCTCTGAATCCACCGGGGTCTTGAGACTCAAATCAAAGACAGATGGAGAGGTGCAGAAGACAGTAGATGGGCGGCCAGAGGTCATTAAGCAACGTGTGGAAACCACACCACAGAAAACCGCTTCAGATGGACGACCAGAGACTCCCAAACACAAGCATGAGAGCCGCCGGGAGATCTCAAACAAAGTGAGTTCGGAAAAGAGATCAGATCTCTCTAAGCACAGACATGACGGTAAGGCTGACAAAGTGAGGCCTGAGGGAAAAGGTCACGAAACTTCCCGAAAACATGAAGGACGATTGGAGTCAACTCGAGAGAGCAAAGAGGAAAGGCACAGAGATCGAGACATTGAAGGCTCTAAAGTCCGTCGAGCAGACACATCTAAGTCAAACCGGGTAGAGCACAACCGAGACAGGGATCTAGAGCAGGAAAAAGATCGGGACAAGGAGCGAGAGAAAGTGCGGAACAAAGTGCGGGAGAAAGATCGGAACAAGGACCTGGAGAAAGATCGGAACAAGGACCTGGAGAAAGATCGGAGCAAGGACCTGGAGAAAGATCGAGCAAGGACCTGGAGAAAGATCGGAGCAAGGACCTGGAGAAAGATCGGAGCAAGGACCTGGAGAAAGATCGGAGCAAGGACCTGGAGAAAGATCGGAGCAAGGACCTGGAGAAAGATCGGAGCAAGGACCTGGAGAAAGATCGAGCAAGGACCTGGAGAAAGATCGGAGCAAGGACCTGGAGAAAGATCGGAGCAAGGACCTTGAGAAAGATCGCAGCAAGGACCTGGAGAAAGATCGCAGCAAGGACCTGGAGAAAGATCGCAGCAAGGACCTGGAGAAAGATCGCAGCAAGGACCTGGAGAAAGATCGGAGCAAGGACCTGGAGAAAGATCGGAGCAAGGACCTGGAGAAAGATCGGAGCAAGGACCTGGAGAAAGATCGGAGCAAGGACCTGGAGAAAGATCAGAGCAAGGACCTGGAGAAAGATCGGAGCAAGGACCTGGAGAAAGATCGGAGCAAGGACCTGGAGAAAGATCGGGACAAGGACCGAGAAAAAGTTCGGGACAAGGTGCGGGAGAAAGATCGGGACAAGGTGCGGGAGAAAGATCGGGGCAAGGTGCGGTTGAAAGATCGGGACAAGGTGCGGGAGAAAGATCGGGACAAGGTGCGGGAGAAAGATCGGGACAAGGAACGGGTGAAAGATCGGGGCAGAGATCGAGAGAAAGATCAGGACAAGGAACCGGAGAAAGATCGGGACAAGGAACGGGAGAAAGATCGGGATAGGGTTCGGGACAGGGATAGAGACCAAGAAAAGAAACGCCACACAGAATCAACAGAGCACCGGGACAAACGTTCCCCTGAGCAGCGCTCACGCCCTGACAGTCCTCGAGTAAAGCAGGAACCCCGTAGTGGAGCAGAATCCAGAACAAAACCTGAGCGGTCAGTCCACAAAACTTCCAACAATAAAGATGAGAAACGGAATGGCGACAACAAGAACCGACTTGATGGACACAAGCCTCCATCCTCAGACAGTAAAACCGCAGAATTTCCCAACTACCTACTGGGGGGCAAATCGGGTGCATTAAAGAATTTTGTCATTCCCAAGTTAAAACGGGACAAAGATGGTAATGTCATGCAGGAAGTGCGAAGAGAGCTGTTTTCCGAGCCATGTGTAAAATTAGAAAAATTGGACCTGGTGGAGGACCTTAATAAGGGTGCCAAACCTGTTGTGGTTCTGAAGAAACTTTCCATTGATGAGGTCCAGAAGTTGATCAGTAATTCGCGCAGCTCTAAATCAAGCAAGAGCAAGTCATCTCATGGCAAATCATTCGGAGGTAGGTGCCTGTGACCATTGTTTTTCTTGCTTTTTCATGAACGGAGAATGTTTAGTTCATTGTACACAGATTTGACAGACTGTCTGAATATGCATTTGAAGTGAGTTTCCCTCACTGTAGAGGGATTTGATGATTTAATGTTGATGGAACTTTGTCATTGTCCTATCAGAAATGGATCCCCGTATGCCACTGTGTGAGAGGGTGAAAATGAATAAACGCAGACGCAGCGCCACTAATGAGAAGCCCAAGTATGCCGAAGTTAGCTCAGGTGATGACAGCAGCTCTGTAGAACGTAAGTAAATATGCTAAATCTAATGCTGTTTACACACTTAAGCCCGCTTAAGCTGGGCTCACACTACAGGAGTTTTAGGCCGATTTATCCCAGATTTCCCAGATTGTCAAGGACCGCGATCGTTTCCGATTTTCAGCGCAGATTATCTGGTAATGTAAGGCATTCATAGATTGAATCTTGCACCTCCCAATCTGATCTCACACAATTCGAGGCTGCCCCGATCATATCAAACATTTTTGATATAAGGATTTTAAATCGAGATGATTACGTCAGTTCTTTCACAATAGTGAATGAGAGCACTTTTGAAATTGCAACCGAGAAACAAGCTGCTGTGTGCGGGTAGGTCCGCTGAACAGCGGAGATTGCTGAACGGTGTGTGGAGTGTTGCAATAACATGTCTATTTGTATAATGTGTCTTCGAAAACATGACAACCACACAGACGACAGGGTGAAATCTGAGGAGAAATCACCTTGGTTTTGAGTGTAGAGTGTAGGAAGCTGCTAGCAAATGTAAACATTTACCTGTTTAGACATCAATGACGATCTGCTATGTACATGTTTACATCTGCTTCCCCATGAGATCACGTGAGTTGCTCGTCTTGGCATGATAATCTTAATATCGTTTTGAAGTGTGTGATGCGCAAAAATTTTAAAATCTTGTAGTGTGTGCATGTTTGAGAAAATAAAATCGGTGAACATTCTCCTTATGTAAGTGATGCCACCAGATTTCGCCAGAAAACTCCTCTAGTCTGAGCCCAGCATTAGAAATCAGGGTTTAATCATTATTGTTTTAACTGACAAAAAACATGGAAAGCAATGTTTTGGTTTATTTTTACATTCATCACAAACTGTTGTGGTTCACATGAATTTCTAATGGCTTTTACATTAGTCCAGAATCAAACTCATGCTAAGAATCTTGATGAATGTCTGCATCAAAATCCTTGACCGTTTGTCTGGCTGTCAGCAATTGTTCTTCTGAGTTATGTCATCTCTGCTTAATTGTTTAAGTTGGGAAGTTTGTAGATATTATAGATCCTATGTATTTCCATAAAAGTGTTCCTCCTTCCTGGCTTTTAGTTGCCCCAAAGCGGTCGAAAAAGGACCGAGACAGAACTTGGGAATTTGAAGAAAAGGAACGTAGGGGTTCTGGAGATCACCGGCGGAGTGGTGGTCACCACGACAGTCGGAGAAGTTCAGGCAGTCGATACAGAGAATGCAGCTCTGGGGAATCTAATGAAGAGTCACCCCCTCCCAGCCTGAGTGACCGTAAGTGACCGGTTAGATGAGTTAGCATTTTTTTTTTTTATGTTTTTAAAGTTGGAAGTTTTGTTGCTCAAATGGGTTCAAGTTTGGAAATCGAATAATTCTGACATCTGACAACTTTCAAAACCAGTTGCCAGAAAGTTGAAGAAGGAAAAGCAGAAAAAGAGGAAATCCTACGAGCCCAAACTGACTCAGGACGGTATGTTGGCAGTTTGTAATAAGCTATAAACGATCTAAGATGCTAAGATCTTTAGTAATCCACCTTTTGCTTCTCAGAAATGATGGACTCCTCCACGTTTAAGCGATTTTCCACCAGTGTTGACAACATTCTTGAAAACCTTGAAGATGTGGACTTGACATCATTAGGTAAATGTGCAAATCTGGTGAAATTATTACATTTGATATTGAAAGTTCAAATGATTTGACAGTTTGACAGTAATTGATTTAATGAACTTTTCTGCGGCGGCAGATGATGACGAGATTCCTCAGGAACTGCTGCTCGGAAAACACCAGCTCTCGGAGTTAAGCAGTGAATCAGCCAAAATAAAGGCCATGGGCATCATGCATAAGGTGGGTACAGGATTGCCTGAGACCAGTTTTAAGAGACAGGAGACATCATAAATACCAAAGCAGGGTTTTGTTTACCTCATCTTTTAATGCTAACTGATTTTATTTTTAGATTCCATCTGATAAGATGGTGAAAGTCCAGAGTATTTTGGAAAAAAACATTCAGGATGGTGCGAAGCTCTCCACCCTCATGAATCATGTAAGTATCATTGTAGTTTCTACTGGCAGAATGGCTTTGCCGTCAAATCTCTCTGACAGTTTCCCTGTCCTTGTGATTTCAGGGCAACGACAGGGACGACGAGGAGCGTTTGTGGCGTGACCTCATCATGGAACGTGTCACCAAATCTGCTGATGCTTGTCTGACGGCTCTTAACATCATGACCTCAGCACGAATGCCGAAGGCCGTTTACATTGAGGATGTTATTGAGAGGGTCGTGCAGTACGCCAAGTTTCATCTACAGAACACGCTGTACCCACAGTATGACCCCGTCTACAGGGTGAACCCTCATGGCGGTCAGTGCTACACCTCAACATGTCCTAACCTAAAATATCCTTTCTATTCCATCCTAACTTCAGTTTTTGTCCTGATCAGACAGGGCCACAAATTGTTGTACAACAAGACATCTTGTCTGTTGCTTTATTTATATATATATTTTTATCCCGTCAAACTGTGTAGACCCACCTACCGTGAAATTAATTGGTAAAAATCCCTTTCAATTAAATATGTTCTGATTGGCTGCAATTTTATCATATTGCTTCCATTATGGACTGAAAATTTGCTTAATGCTTTAAACTTTACAAGATAGATGTGTACTGTATACCATTCAGGGATGTGAAATTAGTTTTCCCGTATTTCTAAAAATTTCCGTATTTTCCGGCCTGAACTATGACCTGCATGAAGTGTGTTTATCTGAGGAATGCTACTTCAGACTTCAGCTTGCTACTTTGGCATTAAGTTCTTCCACGCT